>CM052243.1:3635744-4083542 GCA_028455795.1 Lasioglossum marginatum
AGAAATTCGGGGAGTGGGAATTCTGCGCGTAGAAATTCGGGGAGAAGGTAACTCTATGCGTAGAAATTTGGGGCGTAGGAATTTCTGCCCGTAGAAATTCGGGGCGTAGAGAATTGCACACGTATAAATCAGGACGTAAGAATTCGGGACATAGAGGATTCGGGACGTAGTGAATTCTACGCGTAGAAATTCGGAAAGTGGGGAATTGTGCCCGTAGAAGTTCGGGGAGTAGGAAATTCTGCGCGTAGAAAATCGGGGACAAGGAAATCCTACGCATAGAAATTCGGGACGTAAGAAATTCCACGCGTAGAATTTCGGGTTGCGAAAAATTCCACGCGCACCAAATTACCAGCGTACAAATTATTAATTCGTCCAACTGCAGAGCCCGACTAATTCAGAGCGCAGAACCGAGAATAAATGAGAATTCTGCACGTGCAGAGGGTCCAAAGATGGAAACACGGCACCGAAAGGGATTCGTCGCGATGGGAATTGGGCGTGCGAACCAAGAGATCTGCGAGGTCGGCCGCCGCCATTCAGATCCGTGAAAGTAGCCGAGTGTTACACATTGTTCGGACGATTTTGGCGGCGGAATGCGGGAACGAGTTTCACGGCAATCAATCCGCCGAACCCCGTCAGTTTTTTGCCAGAAAACGATCCCTCGAACTTTCACGATGTTTACGGGCGTGATTAGCAAGTTTAATACCGTCGACGCTTCTTTTTTTCCGTTCCGTTAACGACGTCCGACTGCTTAATGACGCTCGAGGTGCGAAAAGAAACGGCGGCACCTGCGCCGGACCATTCGTTTGATTCCGTGCCAATTATCCACGGCGTTCCTACGTACACCCGGGCAAAAAATCCGTGTACCAAACTCCGTAAACCCGTTTCGCCGATTGCCGGTCCTCTGTATCGATTCGGTGACGACTCGTCCGAATCAATTTGCCCGGTTCACGCGACGATTTCAAACTCCCTTGCCTTTCGAAACTGCCGCCTCGTGTAAATATGCGCAGTCTGTCTACGTGCGGATTTCGTCACGTAAGCATTTGCCTAATTGGCCGTTTTTCTGTGGAATTCCTGTTACAAGCCTCCGCGTCCTCAAATGTCTACGCTAAAAATTTCTTCAGCTACTTTACTGAATGCACGAAATACAGCGCACACAAATACCCGTGTTAAAAATTTCTGCACATGGAAGTCTTAGTGTTTCGAACTTCTACGCTTTCAAACACCTACGATACAAATTTCTACCAGTAGAATTTTCCATATCTCAAGCTTCTACGTCTGCAAACCCCTATACTAAAAATATTCTAAGGCTGGATTACTGAATACACAAGATCCTCCGCACGCAATAACCTACGCTCGTAATTTTTACGTGTGAAATTCTTCATATTCGAAGCTTCCGCTTCAGCTTTACGCACAGAATTCTCCACGTTCCGAACTTCAACGCCTGCGAATCCCTAAACTCCAAATTTCTACAGGTGGAACACCGCACGCCCGAGCTTCTACGCCTTCAAATCCCACTGTCCCGAACACCTACGCGTAGAATTCTCTGTAATCTGTGTTCCCACGCGTCGAGTCCCCAGCTCACCCCAATTCCAACGAATCGGCGAGTCAAGATCGATACAGAAGGATTACTCCCTTAATTGAATAGTGACTTAAATTCGATACTATCAAACATAAAAACTGTCTATTATATCACTGTCGGTAAAAATCGATTGTCCATGTCAGTCCATGAGTCAGAAAAGTCGAGCATCGACTGCAGCGCGTTGCCACTGTCTCGATGGGAATCTAACCGGGAACAATTCCCACAATAGCGGTACGGGTGCAGAGCACCCCGTTTACAGTTCTACCCCTGTTTGCGTTTCAGTATTACGGAGGATACACGCGAGCACTGCCTGACGAGACAGAAGAGCCGGACGAAGAGCGAGCACGTGTCGGTGCCACGTGTGACCGAGACTTTCGTAGTCAGTCGGCTGGTTTTTAAAGAGCCACTGACACGCGTTGTTAACAGGGGGTTCCCACGACCATGGAACATCCTTCTGCATGGGGGAAGTTATCGCGAACCGGCACACATGCTCGTATGCCAGGGGGTTGCGAGCGATGCCAGTTGTGTGTGCTTCACGCACTTTGCCCACGACACCAGGCCCACCTCGACTTCCTTTGTCCCAGGTGGTCAGGACACTCGATGTTCGTGATAGCAACTTCTTGGCTAGAGGGATTAGGAGCGTCCTGAATTCTACGCGTAGAAAATTCAGGGTTTCGAAAATTCTACGCGGGGATACTTGGGGCGTTGGAAATTGGAAGCGTGCCGATCCGGGATATGAGGAATTCTATGCGTAGAAATTGAGAGCGTTGCAAATTCTGCGCTTAGAAATTCGCGGCTTAGGGGATTCTGCGCATAGAAATTCGGGGCGTAGGAAATTCTACGCGTTGAAATCGGGATGTAGGAAATTCAGGGCGCAGAGAATTCGAGGCGTACGAAATTCAGGGCGCAGGGAATTCGAGGCGTACGAAATTCAGGGCGCAGGGAATTCGGGGCGTAGGGAATTCTGTGCGTAGAAATTGGGAGCGCTGCAAATTCTATGCTTAGAAATTCGGGGCGTAGGGAATTCTATGCGTGAAAATTGGAGGTGTTGCAAATTCTGCGCTTAGAAATTCGGGGCGTAGGAAATTCCACGCGTTGAAATCGGGGCGTAGGTAATTCTATGCGTGAAAATTGGGGGTGTTGCAAATTCTGCGCTTAGAAATTCGGGGCGTAGGGAATTCTGCGCGTAGAAATTCGGGGTTTAGAGAATTCGGGGCGTCCGAAATTCTGCGCATAGAAATCGGGACGTAGGAAATACGGAGCGCAGAGAATTCGGGGCGTAGGGATTTCTATGTATGGAAATTGGGGGTGTTGCAAATTCTGCGCTTAGAAATTCGGGGCGTCGAAAATTCTGTGTGTGGAAATAGGAGCGTAGAAAATTCGGAGCGCAGAGAATTCGAGACGTAAGAAATTCGGAGCGTAGAGAATGCGGGGCGTCGGGAATTCTGCGCGTTGAAATATCGGAGCGTAGATAATTTGAGGTTCAGTCAATCCCCCGCGCAGAAATTCGATGCGCTGAGGCCTTATTCAGTGCACGATCTCAAACGAGATCAGAAGGTCCACTTGTGGTGCCATTAGTACGACATCAGTCTTTCTGACTGGTAGCGAAAGAGTGCGCACTTTGGTCGGTCGAATGCCTCTCGAAGATTCCCGGTAATATAAATCCGGCTGAAACTCCTCGGTCCTAAAAGAAGCGAGCCACTTGAGCAAAGAAAGAATCAGCTCGAGTGGAAGCCATACAAACTTTCCGAAAGAACGTATCCTAACTCGAAAGGGTAGCCGAGACGGAAGCTCGAGACACAGTGCGGCGCAGCTTCCGTGCTTTTTCGACATCCTCGACTCGCGGTAAATAAAAAGCAAACAAGTTCAGAGAAGTAGAGAGACTGAGAGAAAGAGAAGAGGACGGAGGAAATCGGTGGACGAAGTCGGAGATTCGGCTCTCGAATCGAAACTAGTTTGTTTTCCAGGTCGAAAAGAAAGGGGCCGACCGGGGAATGTGGACGTCGAACTTCTGGACACTCGATACACACAATAAGGCCGGAGTCGTACCGCAAGATTTTCTTTCCTCGAGACGAGAAGGATATTTTGTTACGCGGATACGATTGCGCCGATCAGGACACGTTTTATATACCCGCTCGTTCGCTCGGCTCGGAGTTTTCTTCTTGTTTCCGAGGGACGGCAAGGGAACGCCCTTCGGACGAACGGGGCCAGCCCGAGCTCTCGAAACTTTCGTTTTGTTCATGCGCCCGTGTAGGTACGCGCGAACGATCGTTACAAAAATCCTTCGCACCGCGATCGAGGTTTCATTTAAATGAAAACTCACAATTGGAATCGCGGCGCCTGAAATTACACCAGTTTTAATCACTTGATGCCCGTTTCGAGCACGTCCTTAGCCACCTTATCTTCTTTTTTACATTTCATCCCAGCTCTCTAGATAGCCTTTAATACGATACTTGTTCGCGCGGTTTCCCGTTTTACGTTTGTCCGCGTACTTCTTGATTCGGGAATGGGAATTTTAGACGAGCTGAAGTTCGGGCGATGGATGATCTGCAGTTGGAAATTCAGAGCATAGAAAATTCTACGCGTGGAAATTCTGGGAATAGAAAATTCTACCCGTGGAAATTTAAGGCACCGAGAATTCTACGCGTTGGAATTCGGGGCATGGAAAATTTTATGCGTGGAAATTCAGAGCATAGAAAATTCTACGCGCGGAAATTCAGGGCCTAGAAAATTCTAGTCGTGGAAATTCGTAACAGTGAGAATTGTACGCGTGAAAATTTAAGGCACTGAGAATTCTAAATGTGGAAATTCAGAGCATAGAAAACTCTACACGTGGAAATTCGGGACATGGAAAAATTCTATGCGTAAAAATTCTACGCGTGGAAATTTGAAGCATAGAAAATTCTAAGCGTGGAAATACGAGACGGAGAATTCTGCGCCCGGAAATTCCAAGCGTTTTGCTCCGCAAAAGTTTGGAATTAAGATCGCTTGGAAATCGGAGCTTTTCCCAGCCTCGAGACTCTGTCGTCTTGGCGCGACGAGACGCCTCGAGGAGAACGTCTTCTCTGCCGCGAACACTTCGACGCCAATTTCTGTTATCAATGTAATATTCTGCAGCGAGAGGCCCCGGAAATGGCTCGTTGACTCTCGCCGCGCCACTCATTGCTACATCCGGCACGATACTCGCCGGTACACAATATAACTTGATACACTCGAAAGTGGAACAAAAGAGTTCCCTGGAACATTTCGGCTGTGTAACGCGCGCTTACACGTGCACTAACGGATTCGTCTTCGATTCCTATGGCAATTGGTCTCCTGGTATGTTTAATTATTCGTTGGAAGTCGATAATACAACATTGAAATTCTCGAAATGTCTTTACCGTTTGGCATTTGATCTACTGATTTTTATCCCAAATGCATAAAATCCGCAGTCTATTCGTTACAATCACCAGTAATTTTCAACATAAAAATTAGAACGATCCACATTGAGGTGAAGGTATTAACCCTTTGCACTCGAAGAATAATTCCATTCCGTATCATTTTTTTCATTTTATGGATATGAAATTGATGTAAACCTTATACAATACTTCAATATTTAGTAATTGATTAGATACCAACATAATGAATAATCTAAAGAATATTTTGAACAATGGTACAGTAATTGTTAGTGGTGACTCCGAGTCACCACTCGAGTGTTAAGGATTAAATATTGATATACATGTTGTTGCGAACCGAGGAAGATTTTGGATCGCAGATTTGAAGAAGAAACAATGGCGTTCCGGCTGGTTCGGTTCAGCTGGCATCGATCACAGGAGTCGAATTCTCGGAGGAAACAGAGGGCGTAACGAGTTAATGTACCTGATTCGAAGAAACGAAATCCAATCTTGCGAATTCATCGGGCAGAACACGTTCCCCGTGGCCCGTCGGGTTTATTCTGAATGGAATCATTCATGCGGGGACACGTAGAACACGAAGACGACTGCTGCTGCTGCTGCCTGGTCCCCCCGAGAGATAAGCCGGTCGAATAAAAAGTCTTCGAGTATATCCGGCGTCGCGCACCAATCGGAAGATACCACTCGACCTTATCGATGGATTGGAGGAACTTTTTATCCTGTGGCTCGATGCCAGAATGTCTTTCTCCCCCCTCCCCTATCCCCGTTCAATGATGGCCAATATCGCGACTTCGGATATTTCTTCGGTACGTTGTTATGCTGTGTTTCTACTCGGATATTCTTGCGAGGTCCGGGATCTGAGAGATCGAAGTCCCCTCCTGACGAGGTACACTCTAATACGTTCGGGTTTATTTTATTATTCAACGTTTTTCAAAGAAATTTGCTAGCTTCCAATGGTGGCTTCAAAAGTTTGTGTTGACAGCATTTCAAGATTTCTGTTTTCACTAGAGGAATATTATTGTAGAGACCTGGACTGAAAATCGAGGTTTCCCGACAAGAAAGACTTTAATACCAAAAGCAATTTGGCTAGAATCAGTCACGTTTATTTTATTATTCAACATTACTCAAAGAAATTTGTGGAGTCCCAACGGTGGCTTCAAAAATTAGAGATATTGATATTAAAATTGAATTGATATTGAAATTATGATTTTTGTTTTAACTAAAGGGATATTATTGTTAGGACCTGGACTGAAAATTGAGGTCCCCTGACAAGGTACACTCTAATACGTTCGGATTTATTTTATTATTCAACGTTTTTCAAAGAAATTTGCAAGCTTCCAACGGTGGCTTCACAAATTAGAAATATTCATATTGAAATTGAATTGATATTGAAAGTATGATTTTTGTTTTAACTAGAGGGATATTATTGTTAGGACCTGGACTGAAAATTGAGGTCTCCTGACAAGGTAGACTCTACTAACAAACGCAAATTGGCAAACAATGACCCTACATGTTATTGGTTTAATATGGATCCTGATGTGCATTCACTGAGAAATTCGCATAACAGGTCAAGGTAGCTCTAAAAAATTGATGAGCAACCTATTTCCAAGGAAATGCTCCGGAAATGAATATTGTATAGATTCTTCTTGGCAAATGGAACTGGGAATAGCGTCGCTGCACTGGCAAAAGTGAACGTCAGTTGTTAGGTTTTTCAAGCTCGTCGTGCGAGAGGAATACATTTTCCGCTGTGTTGATCCAGTCACTATACATTCCTGCGTTTCCCAGTTGTACTCCCAGAGCTGAAAATCGGCGATCGGTTTCGCGGAGCGTGTCGCAAACGATTTTGCGAAACCTCGGTAACCGTAAACAAATGCGCTATCAGCGCCGAATAGCTGCCGGTTTATGGTCTGTGGACGGTTAATGGCCGCGAAGCCGTTCGCGCTGTGCTCTGCCCCGCGAGATAGTTCTACATTCTACGTTTTCGAGAAAAAACAGGTTATAGTAGAGCACTGGCTATTCCGTGTCACCGTTGTTTATCGTTATGTCTACAAGCTGGATAACTATCTTATTTAGGGGGCCTATCTAATTTTTACATTATAAATTTCATTTTTAATTTATTTTGTTCAATTTCTTTGTGTTTGAAATAATGTTTAAAAGGAATTTGGAAATTATTTTATTCCTTTTACTACCGCCAGATTAAGACACGTCCCAATATCACAATTGTCCCACTGTCACAATATCATGTGACTATGATTTTATACATCATTTAGTACACTGTATTATTTTACAATTGTTGGAATTGTATATGCAAAGTAAAAATGTTCTTGGCCAGTTGCGATAGATAGAAACATCGTTCTCTTTTTAATCGTGTGAAGGCAGTTGAAAATAATGCATGTTTTTTAACGTTTTAAGCTTCCCATCATGTTCGTGACAAATGCACGATGATTTACTCAGTGTGAAAAGATATTCTGATAAAACCGTCGAGCGTGTTTGAAAAGCGACACAAGCAGAAAGGTTTTGTAACAGCGGACGAAGCGTACACGGCCGATAGAACAAGCACCGTGCACCGCCATTAATTTTGACACGGTTACGCAACGATCGATTCGCCTAATCGCGAGGCTCACGGCCCAACGGACCAGCGTCATCTAAATCAATTGGACGCTACAACCACGGGTCAAATCGATTAAACGATCGATCGTGGAGCAGCGAGCTGTCGCTTGAAACGGTACCACGTCGTGCCTATCCTTCTAACAAAAATATTATTTCATTCGCTCGTTTAAAATATGCTTTTCGTAGAACTAAGTTAGTTATATGCATGCACGAAGTTTCATCTGAATCGATTAAGACTGCTATGAGCTATAGACAATTAAAAATGGCAAAAATGGTAAATCCAAAATTCGAAATATTTTTACGTCTTTCAATGTCTGTATCCACTTTTCTCTTCGCATTTTCGAGAAAAATCAAGCTAACAATTTTAATATTTACATTTCTATCTTCTTTCTTATCTTTTCATTCGGAAGCAAATTGTAACTAATATATTTAACATCACAAAGATTTTGTAAAAAGGAAATTAGCTGGTTAATAGAATGATATAAATTTTTATTTTGAAAATGGCACTAGTCCATTTGTAACATGTAATAATTGCTATTATTTTAATAGGAATTGTAAATTTAACACTCTTAGGATTGTGATACTATCCTATACGTATATTTTTAATTTCATTGAAACGCGAACTCTTAAATATCTCAATTTAAACTTAAATGGACTTAGGCCACTTTCAAAATAAACGGCTCATATATATATTAATCCTTCTAACATTTCAAACAACAATTTCGAACAAATTTGATAAAAGTTATTTGCTGGGTGGACGAATACCTTTGCGGCTAACTGCATTTCACGACACGAAAATTGTCGAATTAATTCCACCGATTTTATAGAAACAGCCCATTGTGCGTACATCGCGCGTCGACGATGGTAATGAATGATGACAACGGCCTAATCCCACCCCGAAACGTGCGTGTCCGTCGTCGGGCAGGTGTATCGAGGTGTACAAAACGCTCTCGGTGTCTACGTGATACGAATTCGGTGGTCCCGACGCGACGGTGTTCCTGGAATCCCGAGTGAATATTATTTTCTCTGGCGACAACGGCCGCGATGACGATGACGACCAGGGAAAATAAAGCGCGGAGGTATACGATGATCGTCCCGTTGGCAACGCGCCAGTCGTCGCCTTTTGTTCTCGGCTGCACGCGACCAGCCTCCCGACTCGATACGTGTCGCTGAAATGGTAATGGCCCGCAGGAATGCGCCTGCCGTGCTCGCCGGAACACCGGTGGTCCCTTTCCCATTTCCATTCGTCAATCTTTCGCGATCGGGGACCTCCGCCGTGCGAATGCCATCGACAAATGGTCCACCGATCCCCCAGTCTCATCACCGGACTGCGAATTTTTATGCAAAATGGTCCGAGTCGATCGTTAGGAATGGTAATGAGGATGTGTTCCTTTTTCAGCAATTTTAATATAACTCGGAAATCATATAACGTTCTTTTTCGTAAATACCTTACCGATTTTGTTTCTCATTTCTGGAAACATTTGGTCTTGCTTTTGCCTTGTTCAGATTTTTGTGGAAGTCCCTTTGGTGTCCATCCAATTATGTTTCTTTACAAAAACGAATTTTTTCTTGTTCGCGTGAACGTCCGAGAAATTTATTTTCGTGAATAAATAGATCTGGTCCGATACGTGCTAACAATGTTTAAAAATGTTTGAAAAATCCGAATGCAGTTTTTCACTTTCTTCAGAGTATAACGGAACCTCCAGCAAAGACACAACATTTTTCCAACTCGACAACCTTCCCTCATCACATCACAAAAATTGCTAATTCTGGAACCTCGGCCTCCAGAAGACAGCTTCGTCTCGCAATCACCGGGGGTGTAAAATTTTCGAAAAAATTTTTGCGGAGTGTCCAGTGGGGGCCGCGCGCAGCCGCCAAAAATTCGACGCTGGATGCTCGTTGGGGGACAGGAAAAAAATCGGTGAGTAGAGCGGCGACCGGCAAAAGGACGAGCGACGAGGAGCGAGAGGGATGAAGTGCCGAAAAAAGAAAGGAGAAGAAAAAAGCGCGATAGAGAGAGAGAGAGAGAGAGAGAGAGAGAGAGAGAGAGAGAGAAAAGAAGAAAAGGAGGAACGCACATATATAAATCGAGGGGAGATCTCGCGTGAGCTTGATCTTTGTGAACGTGGAAAAAGGAGCAACCGGTGGCGCGGGGACCGGCGGAAGAAAAATAAGCTGGAACAACCGGGAGCACACCGATGAGGCCCCCTCACGGACGAGAGGGCGCACACAGGGGGACGGAGAAGGACGCATTGAAACGCGTCATTCGATCACGAAGCCGGTATCAGGTGCAAACCAGTTTCGGTGCATACGGGAGAGGAGAGTGCACCGGCCCGATCTGCAAATGGCGACACGCACCGTGCTCATCTCTGCTGAACAAGTGCGCGCCACGAATCGGTTAGACATGCGTGAATCTGCGTAGACGACGACGACTTTAGGCCCGGTGCACAGCCCAAGGTCCCGGGATCGAGCATTACGATCGATCGGCCCCTTCCGACGTCTTAATCCCACTGAATTCCGCTTCGGAGCACTTTTATGCGACCGATGCTCCGCCGCCAATAAAGCGATCTCGTCTGCGCCGATCTTATTAGTATCTACAGTTTTCAAACATACCAAGATTGTTTGTTGGTACTGATTTTTTTGGGATTGTTGGGCTGCTTAACCGTGTCATGAATTGTTACGCTATTGTATTTAGTGTGCCGCATTTGGTAAATAGTTAGGCAAGTTAGACGGCAGATTTTTATACGAAATAAAAATGGCCTCCATTACTTGGAAGATACAGGAGACTGTATAGACATCTATTTTTTTCTCTTAATTATCACGTTCGCTATCAGCGTGTCTTTCTTTAAATGTTTAACAAAATGCAACGTGCCTTCTTTATAAAATATCATTGACGGGGCTGACTAAATTCCGAGATCGTGGACGTCACAGATCTGTGGCAGTGGTGGCGAACCTAGAATGAATTGCAAAGAATACAGCAGCATTTATAAATTGTTTAAACATCTTAACTGTTTTGCACTTGATCTATTTTTGTCGTGAATGCATAAAACCCACAGTAGTAAAGAAACTATCTAAAATACATTCCTGATTGGTAAACGAAACTGTGAAGTGTGCACAGGCCCAACCCAGATAACGATGACCAGATAAAGCAGGAATAAATCTGGAAATGGGTGTGAAGAATGATAAGAGCGTTCCAGGATCGTAGTGGTTAAACAATTTCGAAGACGAATAAATGTTTGCGGTTCCGGGAGGATCGAAAGGCGTTTGCGAGAGCAGTTTGCGCAGCGATAGGCGAGAGATCTACGGAAGAGGCACGCGATCCAAGCGCGTTATTTGAACAGACCGATAGGAGACTATCGTTGAAGAGACCCTCGGGCCCGACCAGGCCCGGCCAGACCCCAGATAAGACAAGCTGAAACGCGAAGTCGGTCGGATGACGAGCGAGCCCGATTCCTTTCACCGGCTATACGAAACCGCCAAGCCGCAAGATACAACTCGCACAGCTATAAATCATCGGTATCGTCGTTACCGATCGAAAATTCAGACAACAATGGACCAACGGCAGCCACCAATCGATACTCGCGCTCGATCCGCTCGAATTTGCCGATTAGGCTCGCCTACTAACGTTTCCGCCAGCTTCCGACCAATTTTTTAAGCCTTGTACATTCCTTCAGGTGAGAATTCACCTGATTTACTATTTTCACAAGTACATTCACCCATTTACTATTATCACAGAGGTACATTCCACCTATTTACCCCGACATGGAACATTGAAACTAAAAATTGCGCATGTTCAAAGTGTTGTAACTTCACAGAAAAATGTCGCAGGATATTGCTTCTGGTCTCATTTCAAAAAGGAACAATGCTTGACGAGAGTAGAAGCTTCAAAATGAGCCCAAATGAGGCCAATGATTATGACATTTTTTCGTGAAGTTACAACACTTTGAACGTGAGCGATTTTTGAACAGTGATTCTGTAATTTTGCACATGTTTTATGTGAAACATAAGTTACTGATTTAATTTGTGCGGCCTTGCGGAACATGTCACAGTTACGATCATTGCTTTCCGAAAGTGACGTTTATAGTTCACGGAGGTTTGTTCCAGTTTGACGAGTAGGGTCGTTTTCAATGTGGCCAGTTGGTGAACGCATAGTGTGTTGTAAAAGTTGACGACACAACTGCCGAATCGAAGCGACGTTGGACAAATTGATAGGAGGCAGAGATACGCGTCGTATTATTACGTTTCTGGTCGCGTAGCCGGTCGTCGCGTGTTGGCTCGTCGATTCTGGTCACGCGACCGCGATCGCCACGTGTAAAAACGGCTTTATGTGCGCGGAATGACCGACAAACCGTGGAAGAATGGCCCCGAGCAGGGAATTAAACATCGTTGCGCCACGAGTCTACTGCGCCTACTATCTGGCGAGGATATCTGGGGTCACTGGCAATTCGAACGGAAATCGAATAAATCCGCATTCGATAAACGCGGAGATCGATAGACGCACTGGGGGAAAGCGGGTTACCCACTATCCGACGCCTACTCCACATTTCTATCGAATGGCGGACATTATCAGATCGAATGCGAACTGGAATCCATCAAACATTGCTAAAATCAATCAAAGGCAAAGATTACTGAAATCAATGGATGGAGAAAAATTCCAAAAAAATCCATACAATTTTGTTGTACGTTCTATTCGACAAAATTGTACTTGTGGAATTTTGGTGGAAAGAGGTGCCATCCATGGGAATCAAAAGTACATGAAATACAAACATTCGTCAAAATCCATCGAATACAGAGAATATCCCATAGGAGATTTCCTAATAAAAACAAAATATCATTCAAAAATCACCACTCTGGAATTTTTATGGAGAGAAATAACATTAAAAAACCCTCTTAAACCTCTAACAAATGCTTTTCTAAAAGTCCCATTTAGAACGTATATTAATAAAAGAAGCATTAAGAAGATTGAATATGATTTTCAATCTACTAAAATTATGCAGGAAATTTTTGTTTTGCATAAGGATCGAGCGATCAACGTTGAATAGCGCATGAATTTTTCCCCGGACATGTAAGAGATCCTTCTGCATGAAAGATCCTTGAGGATGCTGGCCGCAACCTGTCCAAAAATCGATGGCCGTCCGTCGAAATCATGCTCCTCTCAGAGTACAAGTTGCTCGACATCGAGCGAGGGGTTAAAGACAAGGGAAAAAGGAACGGGTTTAAAAAGACGCGCGTGATCCTGGCGGTGGGAGAGGGGGTGTCGGAGGGCGAGGGGAAGGATCGACGAACAAGAGGAAGAGGATCCTGAAGAAGCGAAGCCCGCATGCGACATCCGAGACACTCCCTTTCGCCCTGCCGTCTTCTATTCCGGCTGCGTCCTCAGAAAAGGCCAGAGAAAGGAGATTGAATCGTCTCCTCTCGGGCCAGCTGGCCCTCTCTCCTCTCTCTCTCACTCTTTCTCTCCCTCTTTCTATCGTTAATCCTTGGCCGTGTCCTGATCCTCACGACGCACCACCGAGAGCTATGCTTCGTTCCTCGCCCTTCGTCCTTCGCCCTTCGTCCTTCGCCCTACGTCCTTCTCCTCGCCGCTTCTCTCGTATTATAGACTTTTCTGAAACCGGACAAAAGGATTCCCCTCGTGCACGTGCAACCGCCAATCGCTCCAGAGACTTGTGGAAACGTCGAACACGTGTTCCTCGGACGAGTTAGGCCCTTTGGATATCCTGAACAATTAACCCCTCTTGCCTCATCTCCTCATCGGTAACGATCTACCGCGAAACATTTCTGTTTTTGCGCTTTTGTACATCGATCGCAGGGAAATGGAATCTTATTTCTCTGTTTTAATGAAACGAGTGCTCGGACAGTTGGATACAACTGTTAATTATTGTTGACGATACCGAAGCTGGATGAATAAAATTTATTCTCGAGAAAATTTCATTGGTTCGAAATATTGTATTTGAATTTATTTGATTTTATTCGTCCCCGCAGTATACGAGTAAATGAAAGTTAGCACAAGAATGAAAATTCTTACAGAGAGATTCTCTGCGATGGAAGACAAGTTTGTTTTGCGCCCGGTGCATCCAGGAAGACGAGACAAAATTGGAGAAGATGATCGAGGCAGACTCTGCACAAAGGAGAAGCGACTTTTCAAGAATTTTCCGGCGCTCAAGAGGCGAGACAACAAATAAGAAAAGACGGTTGCCGGGTGCGACGACAACGAGGGGAAACGTCGATAATCGGTTCACGTCGTCGACGACGACGTCGGCCATTAGGGATGTTTTTCTAGGCGCCACTCGAGCAGAGATAATATTTTCAAGCCGTGATCGGAGCTACGGGCCTATCCAAACACGAAATTCTCGGCGGAGACGCGTTAATGACGTCTGATTTGCAAACAAGTAGCCGCTTTCGAGGGCCCACCGATTTTCTCGAGGACTCGGAAGCCGAGTGGCCCACTGGAACGAATTTAGGGGACTCGTAGCTTTACTTGAACATGTAGATTGCACGAGGGAATTATAAACAGTTGTCGGCCGGTGAAGAAGGTCTTCTTAGATGAAATATGTATAAATTTTAATACACTCTTGACACATGCACTGCCACGATCCTGTGTGGGTGACGCACTTCTTCGACTATTTTTAAATGAATCTAAAATTGCTCAAGAAGCGGATTTTATGCATTAATTAAAACTTTGGAGACTGTAGAAAACTTTGAAGACGTAGAAAAATTTAATAATACAGTTACATTATTTATCGACTTGTTAAAATCATTAAAAGAGAAAATACATCAAAATCTAAAACAATGAATTCCCATAAAAGTCTACACTCCGAAACATCTAAAAACAGAGTATGTTACATCGAACGACGAATTCGAAAGAAAAATGAAGACACGGCTGGATTAAACATAAATAAAATAGCTAGTTTGGAACACAATTCCCGGACAATTATATTTACACAGTGTTCCACGAAGAGACTCTCGTCTACAACCCAGCCGACCACTCAAAACTGTTTATGCTGCCGACTATAAATCCCAGCAAGAGTCTAGCCACTTCCCTGCAGATTTTCGAAAACTGAAAGAGAGCGATTCACTGCTATTAAAACCCGCCGTAGAAAATCTAGAGACAGTCTGGAGCCCACGTGCAGCTAAGGGGTCCAGAAAAACCGTGGAAAAAATGAATTCCCCGGGCGGCGTGTCTTGGCGCATTAGCCTGGACATGAAACGGGGACCGCTTTGAAAAGCAAACAATTAACGAAGATATGAATCTTCCTGTCGGCTCCGATACAGAGAGAGAGGGAGAAATAGATAGAGAGAGAGTGGTATAATAACTCGCGGTCGATAATGGGGCCCGGTTCCTCATGTTATAATCCGACAGGGCCCTCGGTTCATTCGTCTGGAAGCGTCATCGTCATCCTGTCTTTCGCATTCTCGGCTCCAGCGATTTCTAACGGGCGCGTATCGATTCGCGCGGGATCGATGGCCCATCCGATTCGATGTCGAGGGCATTATCGACGCCACGTGTCGGATCGAGCACCGGTGTCTGATCAACTTGCTCCGGGCAGCAAGGATTAATTCTAAAAATCCCCAGTCCATCTTTTTCAAAAGTGATCCAAACGACTTCAGCAGTTTCAAGAATTTAAGCAAAATGAAAACTATAATCAATAGTAAACATTGCTTTTACAGGATTTACCTGAACTCGAATTAAAAGTCGAAGAAATACATTTTGTAAGCCAGTTGTGTAGATCTTGAAAATTTCATTGGACTCGGGGAACGTCGTCGCAAGTTAAGAACGTCCTTCTTCAATTTTCATTAAAAGCACCGGTGAAGAAAGTGGTAAAAGGTGAGCTTTAATGTTTTACAAAAAGGAAATACTGCTGGTATAAATAAACTCCAGTAATTTTGAATTTGAAGTCGAATTGCGGGGTAAAGTGGGGAGACAAGTCTTAGTCTGATGACTCTGGTCTACCGCAATCTTTATAAATTTAAAAAATCCGCGGCCATAAAAATTCCCATTCCACTCACGGCTAAACAAATGGCTGCAGAGCGTCGTGATTTATCGCTAATTGCAGCGGAGCGTAAGTATAGGTTCGAAATCGTCGGACGAGTTCGAGAACAACAGCGTTTTCGGTAGTCGGTGCCCCGAACCGGTCGTCAATTAAGGATCGGCTGGTTAATTAGTCCTGACACTTCGATCGGGTATCGTCGAGGGAAGCAACAGGTTGAACCGTCGTCTCGACATCGTCGTTCCATCGGCCACTCCTTCCCGAGGAAAATTTATATTTCCGCTGGTAGGATCGTGCACCCGTACGGTTTCTATTCTACCGGAGAGGCAGAGCCACGCGCGAGATAAATACATTCGGCTAGGAACGATCGAAAGATCGTGACGAGCGTCCCGTTTCCTCTGGGCGTTGCGAAAAATCCAGGATTTATGCGCCGGGTGCTAAACACCCGAGCGCTCCCGGCTTCTTGAATGGCTCGCGGAATAATTTATCGAGGTCATTCCACCGTGAATCGATTCAGAGGAGGCGCTCCTCCTCCTCCTCCTCGCCGGAAGTCGTTGCTTTTTCGAACCTGTATAGCCGCGTTATCAATGGGCCGTGGTTCTTCAACCGGTCGTGGCATAATTCCGATTTTAATCAGATCGCTTTTTTCGCCGACGTACACGCTAATCGAAATGTTGCTCTCGTATCCGGGAAAAATGGTCTAGAGAACATCAAATTATTCGCAGCTCTGTAACAGTTCCCTGAACCAACAGCAGGATCAATTTTAAATTCTCAAAAATTGTAAATATTCGTATGCTTTCGTACTCGATGAAAATTGTTTAAAAAAGATTTTTTAATTTTCCACGTCTCTGTGTGTCAAAATTGTGTGAAAATGGCGCACTAACTGGTTCGATCGCGGGTGCAGCGTGACCATAAACGCGCCTAGGTTAATTGCACCGTAGCGAACGAGCGCAACGCGGAGAACGATGATTGTCTACTCACTTCCGGCCGCTGTCGAGGAACCTGTCGAACTCGACGGACATTTTGCAGCAAAGGGCGCGCCTGTTGTGGGAGGAGGAGCACTTGGTGTTGATCATGTGGCCGTCTGAAAGCAAAGAAGAAAAGGGACGATCGTCAGCGGAGGTGGGATTGCCGTGCAATTAATTAAGAGGTTAATAATCATTCTGCCCGGGTCGCCGCAACAGGGTACCTTAATTAATTCGGCTCGATGGCCTCTCGCTCCTGAAGGAGCCCCGCCAATGCGATGTTTCGAACGGGCTCGTGTATGTATTTACACACCGGACCCCATCGACGATCATCGTGATAACGTGTGTACACACGTGTGTACCTGTGCCGAAGTACTCCCACGATACGCTTGTTCCCCGGGCCGCCACGCGCTTCAATTACGACCGCGAACAATGCCCGACAATTAATCGGCCTGGCCGCAATTAAAAACCTTGCTGCGGCGAGCGGGCTCCTTTCACTCGAGCTCCTCCTGCGACGAGATCTTCGTGCATTCAACTTCACGCAATTTTCCTCAACAACGGTCGATTGGGCTCGACTAGGTAAAACTAAACCATTTTGAGTTAGACTCGAGTTTGTGTAGTAGAGCAGCCTAGGTAATCAGTCGGACAGAGTTCAAGTATGACAAACGTAGATGCAACTAAGTTCAACTAAGACAAACCCAAGTGTAACTAGATCCAACTACAACAATTCTAAGCGATACTAAATCCAAGTGAAAGCAATCTACACGCAACTAGATTCAACTATAACCAATCTGCATGTAACTAGATAGAACTACAACTAATCTAGGTGTAACTAGATTCAACTAAGACAAACCTAGGTGTAACCAAATCCAACTATGTGCAATCAACCTAGGCGTCACTAGAGCCACGCAACTAAAACGATGTTAGGAACGACATGGTTTGGAAATGTTAACAAGAACAGTTTATCGCTGTCGCCAACGACTATCCCCACCGGCGACGATTCGGTATTTCCCTGGTAATACGGCGCACCAGTTAGCCCCGTAGCAGAAGCGTGGGTGGACTCGAGCCAACAGGGAGGATAATGGCACGGAAGGACGAAGGAGGAGGGATGAGCACGCGAGCCCTCGGGCACCGTCCGACATTTGACCTCACCACGCGCTCTGCACCGGTTTTGCACCTCCACCTCGATCGCTTCTACCTGCCTCGCGTATCATCCACCCTTCCTTCGTCCACCTAGATACCAATAGCTTGTAGAACGATCGAATCACGCCGGCATCTTGGTTCGAAGTTGAACATAATCGAACACAGCTGTCGTCGAATGCATTTAGTTGAAGATAATTGATCTAGGTGTACACTGTCAACTCTGGATAGAACCACTCGCACCTGCACAGTCTTATCCAGGCTGAATCGAAACTAGTTCAACCCAGTTGCGCCCAGCTATACCCAATTGGATCTAGCTCGACCCAGTTTGACATGTCGCGTCTAGATGTCTGTGGCTCTATCTAAACTCCTAATATCTCCGAAGAATATAGAAGCACCGAGGCACCAATGGAAGATTGAACGCGTTCCTGTTCGAATGCGAAAACCGCGGGCGTTTCGTCGTTCCTCGGTCGGGGCAGTCGTTCTCCGTGCTCGTTCTCCTCCTCTCGCTCGTCGTCGTCATTTGCATCCGCGCCGGAGGGTGCTGTTAGTATGCGCGCGATGCCAGGAGCACGCTCGACGATAATATTGCCGAGGAGAATCCTCCGTTGCCATTTTTATTGCCGTGGATATTCCGACGGCGTGCTACCAGCCGCGCTCGCATGACTCCGCAGGGCCACGAATTTCAGAAACCCGCGCCATTCCCGAGAATACCAATCACTGGGCCCCATAATAATCAACCCCTCCGGACCGTTCCGCCGCGCGATCCAAAGAAAAAACCCGGTGGCGAATCTCGCGACCGAAACGCCCTCCGAGAACGCCGCGCGGTGGTCCATTTCTATAAAATCGGTGGAATTAAGCGAAAAATTTTCTTGTCACGAAATTGCTTGGAAAAAACAGACCAATACTGTGTGCATAAGACAACTCCGATGGGAAAACTTCTATGGCGATTGCACACCTGTCTGTTTCTCGCTCGCTCGGCTAAATCCAGCTCCCCGAGTTTACCTAATAGCGTTTCACCTCGGAGCGTGACGGATCAGACTCATTGACTGCCCAGCAATTGTGAACGCGCTGCGCCTAAAGAAGTTTTCACTTCAGGTCTTTTTGTTAGCTAGTACTTGATTGAGATAGACTGACAAGGACACAGATTCGTATCTGATCGCATTTTTTAAATAAATAATAGTCAAGTTCGAGTCTACCGAGGCAATGTATCAGTCTTGTCATATCACGAATATAATATATAATATTAAAGAAATATGTTTATATATATTTTCTGCTTCTTACAATGAACCCAGACAATTTTTATTTCGCATAAAGATCCGCAGTCTTAGTAATTAATAATGCATGAAGTTTGTGTATCAGCTTTTTGCGATTCTGGCCCACCGTGTCTCGCAGTACTGTAACCAGCGGATTCCATCGAGTCGGATTGCGATAGTGACTCGGACAGCGTCGAATTTCGCTCGCGAAGCATTCAATCGATCCTCCAGCGAGAGACCGACCACTACGATCGAATATTTACGCCTAATTATTCGAGACAGTCGCGGGGAAATTAACGATCGAATGAAACTGCTGCACTATTAATACGGCCTCGGTATAAACCTTCTCAAGGAAAATATTTTCGTGTCATCAAACGCTTCATTATCGCTTCTATGCATAAAACAGGTAAAACTTGTGTCAAAAGAGAAAATATCGTTCATTCATAAGAAGAGTGACACAACTCGAAATATACATTTCTGAAAAAGATATAATAATAAATATATAAATTGTGGTGTACTTTATAAGTAATGCACATGACAATTAACCCAGTATCTAAATAAGAACAAATTATTTTACATTTCTAAGTTGGTGATGTACAATAAAAAAAATTGGCCATTTTTAGGTATTGTATATCACCAACTTAGAAATGTAAAATAATTTGTTCTTATTTAGATACTGGGTTAATTGTCATGTACATTAATTACAAAATACGCTACAATTTATATATTTATTATTACACTTTTTTGAGGAATATATTAAAATGGCCAATTTTTTTCAATTTTCAAATAACTCTCCTGTAAAATTTCCTTTTTTTTTGCCTTACGTCGCTTTTCGTATGAATGAACGATATAATTATAACTCCAGTCTCCCACAATAGGACATTTTTGTTTTGCATAAAAGCCGCAGTTTACCAATAAATGAGCATGGTCCACGAGTGTCCGATTCGAGCAATCACGCGGCAACCGATCAGTCGCTGGCGAAGAGCAACCATGAAAACTGACCCGTGCAAGTTGACTCTTACTTTTCGACGAAAGTATGCCGGGCGATGATCACGCCGTGTATCAAAATTGCGCAAGAGGAGCGTGTTTCGGTGACCGCGCATGGTCGGACACGGCTAAAACTTTTGAGATGATTGACGAGTCGCTGGCTCCTACACGCACGCGCTCGTTTCGCCAGCAATTATCGCATAAACGAGGGCAACCATTAAGTCCCGGCCGCGTAATTATCCGTGCCTCGTATTACAACAGAAATAAACGCGCCTCTCGCTGCAATGTTTCTTTTTTAATAGAGTCATTTAACCGGGGTGAACGTTTACCTGGAAGCAACGAAAAGCCATGGCCTTCGGACCGGCTTCGAGGTTCGACCGATACACCTCGTGCCAAGAACAAACGATAATCGATCTACTTCGACGTTCTGCGCTAACCTGTTAACCGGCCAGAACGAGTTAACTCATCGTTCGCATCCAGCTACCATCGTTTCTCCCTTTTGCCTCGGTTTAGTGCCATTCGCTCGGCAATTCCGCTAATTAATCATTTCAAACAAAATTTTTTTAATCCTTCTAACATCGAAAAAACCTCGAGTCGTTTGATCCAATTTTAAAAAAGTATTTAAATCCATTTAATTTTAAAAATGTTATAACTATAAATTCGTTAAATTGTTACAGATCATACTTGGACCACAACTGTCGTTTGAAATTGTTAAACGGATGAAGCACTATGCTAAGGATCCTTCATGCAACAGCTTGAAAGGCTCGTGCGAGGATTAATACGTCGGCGATTCGTCTTCGAGGTACGACTTCGGGTCACGGTCGTGAAATCAAAAGGTGAAACGGATTAATGAGTCCGTTTCAGTCGTCTTTCAAGTATAACTGTCCAAGAAACAGTTGAGAGTGAAGATCATAACGAACGACGACAATTTTCGGCTCCGGTCTTAATTACTTCCTTAATTAACGAGCTTCCCCTCCGGGAGCCCCCGAGGTAACGATCGTGGGTCTCGGCCCGGCCCGAGTTTCTCACTATTAGAAAAATTACGCGCGCCTTCTGATCCGTGATCTCGCGAATTACAGAACGCCCTCCTCGGAAACGATTTAATTAATCCTCGGCCGGCGAGGTATGCTCTTTGGTATTGCAACACAATGATATAATATTGTATATATTTATAAAATTATTCTCTAATCTCCTTTTATATTAATTATCTTATTATTCTACCATCTATTGTATATTATATTCCTTAATACGAACACGTAGAGAATGAATAACAGGTGGCACTATCCTAATTAGCGAGCAATACTCTAATTATCCCATAGATGACGTGATCATCATACTTCGTAAGCCAACAAAAAATAGAAGGACTTGCTAAGTACGCAGAAATCTCTTGCAATCGATCAGAGAATTTTTCTTCTCCATTAAACAGCTATAGATTTTCCTCTAAAATATTTTCCTCCACGAGAGTGCTACTCATTCTCCGTTTATAATTCTTTCATCCACGAGACAGCTACTTATTTTCCCTATACAATTCTTTCGTCCGTGAAAAAGCTAGTCATTCTCGTCTACTTTGTTCTTCTCCACAAAAAAGCTATAGATTTTCCAACAAAAAATAGAAGGACTTGCAAAATACGCAGAAAACCTCAGTAAAAAATTGTGTGTCCCGTTTCTTGCAATCGATCAGGGAATTTTTCTTTTGTACAAAGAGCCACGATTTGACGATTAGTGTTTATGTATACTCACTGGTTTGGTTCTGGAAGTAGGGATCGTCCCGGTCGGTGAAGAACCACGTCTGCAACAGAGAAAGGAAACGCACAATGAGAACCAGAGTCGCCAGGCTGTCGGCGATTTCGAGTTGATCGAGCGAGAAAGTCTAACGATCGGCGTGTCGGTCACGTACAGGCGCCATTGTTTACAGCGGACGTTTCTAGCCGACGCGACGCAACAGCACACATGCCGAGCCGTAGCCGCTGCGAAACCGATCATAAATTTCGATTTCTTCGCGACGGCACCGAGCGGATCGCGAGCTCCGTCCACGTCCGCAGCCGGGATCGATAAATCTTCGAGAGCCGGCTGCCTTTTTTGGGATCGATCGCGCGCGTTTCACCGCTTGGATCCGCGCCGGGAAAATTAAGCTATAACCGCGGTTTTTCAACGACTTTGACACACCGGTTCGCCGCCGATTCGATCTTAATTAACACTGAACTCTGCCGGTCATTAAAACTGACTAGTGTGTGCTGTCTTATAAAAATGGCGCGATTCAATTTCGCGCAGCTATAGTTTGTAAATGTACAATAGTTCGTAAACAATTGATGGGTCGGTGAAACGATGACTTAAACCCACCCTAATTTCCTCTGAAGTATGTCATAGCACATTTTAAACAAAATCCGTATTGGATAACACGTTCAATATTCCATGTTCAATGTTCAACCCTGTAGGATCATTAGAAACTGAAACAAGTAGTGTGTTACGCTTAAATCAGTATACTCACTATGCATACAGTATAATACTCGAGTTCAATGCACTTCCTCGCGACACTCAGCGTCCACAATAATTAGATTTAAAGCCTCCCAAAAGTGTTTAATTGGACCGGATAAGTTTCGATTAAGGACCCTACTTATTCACCACAGGATCCAAAGAATTTCTGTCGTCTCGAGAGTAATCTCACTGGCAGAACCACCTATGATACGAGCTCCCATTGTGGAGCACGCTGATATCCAGGGTCGTTAGGATCGGTGCAGCGCACGTGTTAAAGCAGCCGCCTCCTATTTTTAGTTCCCTTCAGGAAGCGAGCAGCAAGCAAGAAGGCAGGGCAGACGTCAGGAGCATTGTCTCGAGGACTTCCACGTGGTTCATTACCCCGCGGATGCTCCTATTCGGAAGATAAACTGTGGGAACCGAAAGGACGTCGCCGGGAAGCTGAAATCGCGTCGCGTCGCGTCCCGTCGACTGTGGATCCTCGAGGAGAGGTTTCTGCTTGCGCAATTGGTGCAACGCCGGTGACGTCCGTCGTCCAATTTGAGCGCGTCGCCACGGACGTCCGGTGCAATTAAAAGATTAAAGAATCGGAGCAACGTCGTAGAGAGAGAAAAAAGAAGGTGAGACCGGCGAGACATACGAAGAGAAAGAAGACGCACCGTCGTCGACGTCGTCGTCAGCGTTCGCAGAAACGATACGAATATCCGGCAAACAAGAAACACTGACGGAGGGACGAGCAACGGGATGACGTCACTGGCACCGGCGTCACGTTACATCGACATAATTACGTTAATCCGCGCACGTACAGCGCGTCTAAAACGGGCGTCATTGTACGGTAGCCCGATCTCTTCGGAGCCTAACGCTCGCGTTCGCACTCTCTTTGCTTTTGTTTCTTTCTCTTTTTCTCTCTCTTCGAGCCACAGGATCCTTGATACGTTTCGACTTCGAGAGGTCGTGCACCGCTTCTGTGGGTGGCGGCAGTTGCCAGCGAGGCGAATTAAACTAATCGGACGTTACGCTGGATTAAGGGAATCCGAGACCGCTCGGCTGACCTAGCCTCGTCGTTTCTAGCAAGGAGCTTGTCTAATGGAAGCGTTTTCCAATTGAACACTGGGCACTGGGTGTGTGCAATCCTTCTGGTAAGTGGGAGATACTCTTTCGAGGTGGACACTTGAACGTAGTGGAAAACAACCATAGGACAAGCTTTGGTTACTCATTCTCCGCGAGAAAGCTACTGATTTGTCCTCTATCATTCTTTCCTCCACGAATGAGCTACTCGGGGCTATACTCATTCACCTTTTATAATTCTTCCCTCCACAAGAGAGCTACTCATTCTCCCTCTACAATTCTTTCCTCCTTGAATGAGCTAGCCATTCTCGTCTGCGTTCACGAAAGAACTATATTTTTCCTCTAAAATTTGTTCCGTCAAGAAACAGTTTCCCATTCCTCTGTACATGGACTCTTCTTCCCGAAAGAACTATCAATTTTCCACCGCGAGAAACAAATTGATTTCCCTCCACGAAAGAGCTACTTTAGCGAGAAGCCCATCGACTTTCACTACTGCTTTTTCACAATGTATCTGGCAGAGTTCGATCCGGTTTCTTATCTCGGCGCATACCAATCAGCGATCATCAAAAAACGAAGTACAGTTCACGCGAACCGTTCCGAACTCGTGTTCTCGCTGCTCGTGATACGCAAAGCTCGCCAGGATAGTCCCCCATTAACGATCTACTCGCGGCGTCCAATCAATCCGAAGGTCGAAAAAAACGTGGAACTCGGACAAGTACCGTGTACTTTCGTCGCGTAAAATTGCTGCGGCGCGGTCGGCAAGCGCTTTCAGATAAATAAACGACGTAATTGAGCAATTATCCGCGAGCGGTCCGAAGGTAGCACGGCTTTTGTAAATTGAAGGGTTCGGCGACGGCGAGTGGAGTCACTGAAACTAATGACAAACGTTCCAGAAGCGACCGGATCGATCGCCGCCGCCCAACCGAGACTTTTTTTCCCTCCTTCCGATGGAATGTTAGCATCGAGCAACCCGGCACAACGAGGCAATCGACCAGAATGACTGCGCCCGATCGGAAGCCCGACGATCGAACACGGTTGCAAACGGCGATACGATCGATTTGTCCCAAAAGAACAGCTTCCAGACTTTGTCTCGCTCGATTCTCAACACCTAACAACCAAGGACTGCCAGCCCGATTCACACCTTGATATAATTCGTCGCCTCGAGCAACGATCTATCCCTTTGATCTTTCATTATAAAGATGGAATACGGTTCTTAACACATTATCTACCGGCAATCATCCCATAATTTTTTCAAGTTCATCGTCTAAGACTTTTTCAGTAACGTGCTTTGAACTCGACAAAGATTTGCGAGCAGCGACGGTTAGGATTGATTTATCGAATAAAGCAGCTTGCAGACATTGTCCTGTGAGATTCTAGACACCGGCTAACCAAAGACGAAGTCGATTTGCATCTGAAAACAATTCCGGGCAGCGGGGTCTACTCTGGGTCTAACTCTATTTCCTTCGACGCGGTAAATCACTCTCCGCAAATTGGCTCGTGAATCGGTAACACTATGAATCCGGGGCCCGGACCTGTCCCGAACCTGTCTCGGACCGGGCCCCGACTAATGTTTTCCAATATCCTTGTCCGACGCGAGACAATGCGAGAATCTATTCCGGAGAATTTATGGCGAGAACGAAATAGACGCGAGAACGTTAAGCTGCGAAACCGAATCGTGCGAGAGAAAGAGAGAAAGAGAGAGACGGCATAAGGGCTCTATGGTATCCCCAGCTACGGTGCTCGCTTAATCACCGTCGGTTCCGCTGATTATACGTGATTAAAGCACTCTGGCCGATCAGCCAGCAGGTGAAAGGGTTTCGGGATACGAAAATGCGGATTCGTACCCGGGATCCTCGTCGGAGGGTCGGAGATGAACCGTGGGACTCTCCCATGCAGGGAAAACGAAATCGCCGTGATCATTGCAAAAAAAGTGGGGAACTGACCAATTTCGATCAACCTGTTGCCGGTGAATTCCAACTTTGGGATTTTGCATTTCAGGCTCTTTAGCTCGGGGCTCCTTAGAGCTTTCCAGCGTCAAAATCCAACAAGGAAAGCTTCTAATCAAAATATCCGCAGCTTTAGGATCGGTTCCATCGACCCCTAATCTTTCCAATCTCAAGATCCCTGTACCAAGACGTCAGAGTTTGTAGCTCTGCAGCCCAAGCCGTCAGGATCTTGATCAGAAAAAATTCTGATCGGGGAGCTCGGGCTCCAAGGTAGATGTTTCTGTTAGTCGTGCGACGTCTCTCAATGCGCGGACAGGTCTCAAAGGGGGCCGACAACAGCGTTACAAGCGAATACAGCACCGGATGGAGGAGATAAGTGCTCCGAAATGGTCTTTTAGCGAGCGAGTACTGGCAGCGAACGCGCGATTCTCGAGAATCTGCCGGACCGAAGGTTGGCCCTCGACTTTTCTGGGCTACCGTTCCAGGAAGAACTGTCCTCGTAGGGTAGGGAACAGCAGGGAGGATTTACAATGCGCGCAATTAGTCGCGGCGAGAGATAATATCGCGAAAGTTCCCTGCCGTTTCCTAAACCGCCTCTCTGTCTCTCTATCCCTCTCTCCCTCTCTCGCAGTCGAATGTCTACAAGGTAACGGGCTCTTTTTCGAGCCGAAGGAGAAACGGAGGAGAAGCTGATAAGCGCACGTGGAAAATCCAACGGGACGCGCATGGAACTGTGTGTCAACGACAAACGCGGAATGGAGGAGCAGATCAAATTCTGTACGCTCCGGGAATAAATGATAGTGCAAACAGAGTAGTTATTGTCTAGCCTGGCCGTAACAGCGCGAATGCTAATGGAGAATAAGGGGGCGGGAAAGTAGAGAGACGGAACAGTCAAGCAGAAATAGAGCGAATCCCGTTCCCACGACGATGTCCCATCAAACGTGTCTATGTTTCCAAACTGTATCAACACACCGACTGTCTCGTACCAGTTCTGAAGCTTGAGAATCCAATTTTCAAGATCTTGAAGCTCGATGTCTCCGAAATTTAGATCCAGATGCTGAAGTCTTCCAAAGTTCAAGGCCCAAAACTCAAATCTTCCAATATTCAGGTCTCCAAAACTCAAAGCCTCGATTTGCAAGTGATCAAATTCATGGTATATATATATATATATAAAAATTAATTAAATATATATATATATATATATATTTCCCAAGACCTCATCAGTAGGTTGAAAGTAGGAGAGAAGAATGCATTCTACATACCTGATCCTTCGCGAATTGGAACCATGTGCTGATGATCGCCGGCAAACGAGAATGGTGGTAGTGTTTGGTTGTCTTCACGCTGATGAATACATCATCTAGGTTCGTCGAAGGCGGTGCCATAGTCGCTGTCGCGACCGCGGGAGTCACCGATGATTCTTCGTTGATGATTCTCCTCGATGCAGGCACCTCCACCAACACGCTTCGACTGTTCACCTCCACCGTCATTTCGTCCACCCACTGAAATAGGTAACGCAACGTGTTAATCATTCTTGTTATTTGTGCGCCGCAATTAAAAAAAATTTTTTTTTTCAGTATCTCTAAAAATCAAGAATCCTCGCTTAACACTAAAACTACCTTTAAAAATGGCTGGCATGTGTTGCCTCATAAAAATCACATCATAGAATTTATATAGATTTTCTGTAATTTTTATTATATGTGCTTGGATACAAAAATGTGTATAATCATTTCCGAAAGCATCATTATAATTTAAGCGATGATAGGTTTAGTGTTAATACTAGGTTCGCGGGTTCTAATATTGTTAATTTGCGGTAAGAAATTATTTAACAAATTTAAAAATGGCTAAAAATTAGGATAGACGCATTCTCGTTATTCGTATGAGGTAATACAAAATAATCACGCTTAGTACTCCATAAACCTAGTATTAATGATTTTTGATAAAATTTGAATTCTCGTAACGGCCGCTTTGGCGCATGCGCCAGATAAATAGGTTACGCTGTAAACGGGTTTAATTGCAGCCCGCAGTTTAAGCTAACAATATATCCTTTCGTTTCTTGCTTATCTTGGGAGGCGAATTTTTGCAACGGTTGCTCCATCGCGCTCGGTAAATAGGTTATGTTAAAACCGGTTTTAATTACAGCCCGAGTGCTTCGCGGTAACAATATAATTTCATTTACTTCTCATTTCGTAAGACGAAAGTCTTATTGCTTACGTAATGAAGACGGGTGTAATAAGGATAACGATGATTATGGGATGTACATACAGAAATTCGATCGACATTGCTCGATGACCAAACGGTTCTCCGAAAAGAAACAAGCACGTGCACACACGGCAAACATTTACCCGGTCCGCCGGAATGAAAACAAACTCGACTGGGTAGGGTAGACTAACCACTCTCGATTCGTTGTCGAATTAACATAACTAGATATCGCGTCCAGTGCTGAGATATTGGCAGTTTTCTCGCTCATGCGCGTTCAAAACAGTAACGTATCTATATTATGATGAAAAGGTAGAGGGCCAGTGATATTGGCGGGAAAGTACCGAAACAATCTCTTTCGGACAAAGAGATTCAGGACGAGAAACACGAAACGACACGAGGCGAGTGTCCTGCGAGTTATAGAATATACAAAAATATACATTTTTCATAATTAAATCTTAACAATGTTTTAAAATTTTACAGGGTGATCAAGATACCCTATTTTATCGAGAATTTTACTTTACTGATGCTAAAATCCCCGCGCATGCGCGAGAAAACTTGGCCAATATCGCTTCCGAACTTCTTTCGAGCCCCCTAGCAGCATTTATGGTTGCCATTTTGTTGGACCTTCGTTGCAATATTGGTTAGAATAACCGTTAGAAATGTTGCCTTTTTGTGCAGGTGAGCCAACGAAGGGCCAACATCACTATAGTACGAACGATGAACTGGGCCTATTATTCCGACCTTCTCTTTTACGGGTACTTTTACAGTATATCATAAATAATGTATTTCCACGGTAAAAATTGGGGGAAAAGGAAAAACTTGAACCCGAACCGCCTACGTAGTAAGCTAATGCCCTACCGCCGAACCTAAAAACGTGTCTTGCACACAGATGCTATAATCTGGGCTACTAGATACGTCAACAAATTTAAATCAAAATATCTAAAAAAGGCTCATACTGAAAAAACCCAAAAAGATTTTCTTATTCTACATAACCACTACCCCTTGCCTTCCCCTTGGAAAAGGGAAAGATTAAAGGAATAAATAAATTCAACCATTGTGCGACAGTAACAAATTGCGAACATATAAACCTAAATAAGAAAACAAAAAAATCAATTTGGAACATGACAGTTAACAAGCTTTTAATTGTAGCAACGTTTCAAACGTCTGTAAGATATGCGATATTTAAATGTTGGTAAACATAGGTTGGACCAATGTAGCATTATCGTAAATTTCTTGTTGATTAACCAACTATAATAATTGTGGGCTCAACGTTGTTCGTCGTAGGCCCTATGTTGGAGATTTGTAAACAAAACTACCAGCAAACCCATTACACTTTACACTGACAGGATGAATTGAGCGAAACTTTTCTTTTGCTATTAACAATTAGACAATAAGAGGTCATAGGTGACAGGTGACGTCTACTTGTTTTTCTAGTTGCGTTTGAGGGGTGAAACGAGAAGTGAAATAGCCCGGTGAAGGGTTGAAAAGAATGAACGGCGTGTTGGTAGATATCGTGGTGGGGGAGTGTATGAATTATGATGGTTACCTGACGTGGGGCAACGGCCTGGTAGAGGAGGATTGTGGCATAAGCGGTGGCAAGAACGAGTGCCAGCGCCTGCAGGCCTCGTCTAGTCGGCAGGCCACGGGGCATTTTGGCGCCACCGGTGGCACCGGCGAATCCCGCGCCGAATTTCACCGAGCGGCCCTCCTCCTCGGCGTTCTCGCGTGTTTCTCGCTCGAGAACGATCAGCGACGACCACCCCGCATCCTTCTCCTCCTTTTCACGCGCGAAAAATAATCCAGTCATAACACACCGCCGAAATCACGTTGTCCGATTCTCGAAACCAGCGAAAACGAATTCAGCCGATCGACGCACCCTCGGTTAATCCTTGCAATCGATCGTCCTCGTCGCACGAATCGAAAACTGCCTGCGATCACCGGGCAACACGATCCTCCCCTTTGTTATGTAAACAATCGATCGCGACGCATGGGAATTCGAAAGACGGGCAGTCGCTGCAACGTGACGTCCGCGACACCGGCAGTGTCATCGTTCCGTTTCGCACAGTTTTATCGATCGGTTTCCAGATCGATCGAAATTTTACAATTCCCCGCGAGACTAGAACTTCTCCGAACTGTCACAATTCGAACGACACACGGTGAACAGTTGGCGAAGAAGCAGCGTCGAAAGATTGACACACAAGTGGTTGTCAAGCAAGATTGAAAACACGAGCAGAATACGCGCGCGAACCAGAACTCACTGCTACCCGGCGCGCGACGAGCCACCGACTGAACACATGGCCAGTCGTCCTGACTACGCTGTAAACATCGCCATAGCAGCCGGCCAGAGGAGGGGGTACCAGTCGTCACGTGAGCGGCACAACACCGAGACCGATGGAGGGGATGCCGCTTTTTAAATGGAGCACCCTCCCTCTCCATCATTAGTCCGCACGTTGCACTCGTGACGCTCGGACGTGTAGAATGCAATTCGGGGAAAACAAGAATTCTTTATTTTATTATTTACTTTAGAATTATTTAGGATGTTGACGAATGTGTATTATTTTTAATTCTACTTTCTACTTTTTGTTTTAGGTTGGGGTAATCACTCTCAGGCGCCTCAGATGTTTTTGTATTACAATATTTAATTATTAAGATCATTAGTATTTACATTTGTACATGATTGAATGCACTTGACTGTATAGGAAAAGAAATTAGAAAGGACAATCGTAAGTACTTATAATGCACGTACATTCCTATGATTATATCTCAAAACTTAATCTCGGTTTCTTCGTACGCTATCATCTCCCACGTCCTCCTCCTCCTCGTTTTTCTTCGTCGTCTGACAATAAAGTTTTTCACGCATGATCGAAATTAATGTCTTTTCGCGCGATCCACCATTGAAATCAACTTCTCCAATCGCAGTAGAAAATACATTTCTACCGTCGGAAATTCCATAAACTTCTAAAACAAATACAGTCGACAATATCGTCACGATAGCTGCCAGTTTGCAATTTTTAAAATCCAATTGTATGTGCGTTCATCGCACGTAATTCACGATGCCCTTCGTCGCAGGAGAACTATACTATTGTACAATTTAATTGCTGGGCCGAGGCGCAGTTCGAGCAGAGACACCAAATCCTCTTGGGTCAGCATTAAGAATGCTTCGCCGTCGATGTTCTGTAAGCAATCGATGATTAGACTTGCTTGAATCACTTCGAAAGAAAACAATTCGAATACTCACGTGTTTTCTAAAGATGTTCCCAATTTCTTTGCAATTCGGCATGCTCTGGATGAACTTGATCACCTCCTCGTTCGACCACCGTCGAGGATTCGTGTTCTGCTTCGCCACCACTCTATTCAGAGCGTTACTGTGCTTCGCCCATATATGCGGCGCGTCCGGTAACGGATTGTAACCGGGATTGTACACGGACTGATACAGCTCCATACGCAACTGTTTATCAGGCATATTCACAGCGTATGGTACGGTCGTCAGCGACGAGTCGCCGTAACTAGATAAAGAATACAAAGGCTCCTCGGAAATCTGTCGTCTGTGTCGATAAAAAAAACAACAACTGTAGAATCCACAACCCGAATAAATAGTAAAACCGCTAGCTTTAACAAAAATTACCTTTTCTTTCTCTTCCTCAAGAGCTCATCATCGTCGGTTTGTCCGTCGCTGTGATGATGCTTCGACTTACTCGACCTGAATACCACGCGTCATTATTTACTTGTATAATCAGTGTTTACATAAAGACAAAAATATTCGTGTATAACTTACTTCTCCGAATTCTCAGACTTGTCGTTCTTATCGGACAGCTCTCCATCCTCTTGCTTAATGTCTTTCTCAGTCTTCAGTAACCGTTCGTCGGCGAACAACAATTTCTCCGGCTTCTCAGACTTTTCCATCTTAATTTTATCAGTCTTCTCTGTTTTCGGTTTATCCAACACATCGTCCTCGAAGTCACAAGTCTCGTGCTTCAGGTTCAGCCTATCGGACAGCTGCCTGACCTTGTGAAGATTCTGAGGCGAATAGGGACAACCAGACGCAGAATTGTGCGTTGCGTATTTAGGTCCTTTTACATGTCCTATACCTCTGCAACCGTACGTCCCGCACTCGGGTCTATCGTTCAAGTTATCCGGGGCTGCAATCGAACAAAATGAATATTAAACTTATCGGGCACAATCTAATAAATTATTTCAAAGTTCAAGTTAAAACAAGACTTACTTAACGGTGGCTCCAGAGGATGGCCCGTTTTCAAGCACCATCCCATCGGATGTATGTCCGTAGAATCATCATCGACCCAGTAAGCGTGATTCTCTGGCCATCCGTCGAACCGTATCTTCAACCTGCAATATAAATTATTATAATTTTTGTATCGTTTATTTTATAATCTCCCTTCTTTCTATTCATGGTATACTAACATGTGGTCTTTCACGTCCTCGACCGTCGCCACCCTTATTAATTGTGGCACCCTCTTGTCGACTGCCTCTAACTTCATTCCACGCTTGAACCCGCAAGGCGATCGTTGCTTGAAAGCCCTTGCCGGTGCAACCATGGATCTAGTCTCCCTTAGATACGTATCCCACGTAAATGATTTTGGATCTTTGTAATCTGAAACGAGAAACGACGTTTCCTCTCAAATTGCAGTTCTTGCTATAGTAGAACCCCGTTTGTCCGAACTCATCTGGATAACCGACGAGTTTGAACAATAGAGGCTCGGCGAAGAATTCGTATAAAGAGTGCCCCATTTAACTCTGTCACTCCTAATAACTTTGTTATTTATAGCGCTGTGATTATATGAAGGCAGAAAATGACATTGAAATGGTAATCAAAATTTTTGTCAAAAAAAAAAGAACTCATTTACAAAATTTTAGACAATTCGGAGCATGGTGGTTTTCGGAAGTTTAACCAACAATACTTTAATAATACCTTTTTTGTTTAGATATTCAAATGCATTAAAGAATGTTTTTTCCGATCGGTGCTTATTCGCTCGGAAATTATCGTCAGATAAGACTAAGCAAGTGAGAACCGAAATATAAATTACAATATTTTATTGCTTACTGTTAGGCGGCGTGAGGCTGTGGCCGTTATGATGACACCAGCCCACTGGGTGAATATACGGGGAACTGGCGTCTGCCCAATAGTCGTAGACCTCGTCCCAAGAATCGAAATGAACTAATATGCGGGAGTCCATTAGGCCTGCTATACTAGCAACACAAACCAACGAAGAATGCTTCCTATCTACTGCTTCCAATTTCATTCCTACGCGGAAGCCAGTTGGAAAAACCGACTGAAACGAGGAAGCTTATATTTAGCAGGTTTGAAGTGTTTTCGATAAAATACGAACTCGAGTCACATTCACTTACGCTCTTATTTGAAAATATATTCTTAGGTGCTGCAGTAGTTTTGCAAATTTTTAGATAAGCGTTCCAATTGAAATTACTGGCCACGTAACCTTTCGGCGGATCTAATCGGTGTCCATTTTTCTCCGACCATCCGACTGGGAATATGTCCATGCTGTCCCCGTTCGCCCAAAAATCGTAATTTTCTGGATAGCCGTCGAAATGCAGGCGTATTCGGTAACCTGTTTATCAAAAACAGGAAATTAAGCATTGAACATTTTTACTTCTAGCTGAAATGTTGAATGACTTGCCCACTACTTCGGCGACTGTAAGAACACAATATCGGGAGGGATGTTCTGGGTCTATTCCTTCCAGTCTCATGCCAACTTTGAAATGATTTTTACTATACGGGAATGGGTCCTTGAACAGCTTGACCGGAGCAGCTTTTGCCTTGCAGTGCTCGAGGTATTTGGACCACGAGAATCCGAGTTTTCCTGTCTGCCAAGGATACTACATACAGAGACACACTTATAAGCAGTATGTTTCAAAAAATGCGGTCATTTAGGCCGCGTTTTACTTACCTTCGACTCGGCCGAGTCTCCTTGGCTCTCATCATCAATCCCAGCGATAGTATCTTTCGTGTCCTCGTCAGTTTCAGACTTTACCTTATCTTGCCCCTTCTCGTCGGACTTGTCCTCCATTTCTTTGGATTGCTGTTGTTCCTGGAGCAGCCTTTTACGTTTCCGCTTGGCGCGTAGGTCTCTGTACAAACAAATATTTCATTTCAAGTATCAATTTCGCCGAGTATCTAACGAATAAATTTTCTAAGTACATACTTCAAATCCTTTTCCTTCCGCAACGATGGTTGCTTCTTATTAGCTTCTATTATTTCTGTACACGTTGGACTACAAGATATTGGACTTTCGAATTCAGCGGCCAAACCATAGCATCCGCAACCCTCGCAGTGGTACATTGTGTCTGCTGAAACAGTCCGGGACTTCCTATCGTCCGCTATAAACGAAAAATACTTAATGTAGTCTGACAATACTCTTTAAAAAGATATTATTCTGATACTTACACTTCTTGTCAGAGTTCACGTTGTTAACCGTTAGAGGGCTAGATTTCGAGGAATTCTGTGTTAAACAAACATTCTCCTTATCACCGATTCCATCTTTCCCTTGTTTATTCTCGTCCTCGTCCACTACCTCCATGATACCGAACTCGTTCATACAGAACTGTAAGTATACACGTTAGTGTAAAATATATAATACGTTTACCCATAAAAGAAATGTGTAACGCACCTTCAACGTGCTTCCAGGCAGTGTACCAACACCGTCTTTCCAGTCCAGGACTTTCGCAGCATCGAAGCTCGTATCGTTTGTATGACTGGTGTTCAAGTGATCTTTCATGTCGTCATGATTAATCAGTTTAACATCGTGCTTATTGTCTGATACCGACTCGACGCAACTCGTGCGCGTTTTAATAATTTCTATCTTTATATCATCATCTATGCTGGTATTCAATTTAACACTTTTCTCCTCGCTTGGTACCACTTTGATCAAAGTGATATCATCATCGTTTTGCACCTTCTTGTCTTTGTCGTGCTCCGATTCTGGACTGCTCAGCGCATAAGTGACTTCGACCATGCTATCTTGCGGCGATTTTGATAAGTTTTGCTTTTTCAGTCGTTTCTCACTGGAGCCTCTTAATATATTGCTTATGGTTTTCTTCCTTTTCTCGGGTATACCACTATCATCTTTTTTGGGGATAGGGGTGATCACAGCAGAGTCGGGATTCTCTGTAATTTTTATACTATCCGTGGAATTGTTGTTTCCTTTATTCGCGCTTAGCAAACTCATTTTCGCGATAGGATGTAACGGCGGCGGATGCGTGGCCGAATTCGTTGTCTTCGATTCCCGTAAAACTGTAATGTTAAAATATTATAACGTTCAAGAAATACTCGTTCGAGAAAACGGAGATTTTTATTCTGGTTACGTACCAGTAATCGTTCCTTTGCTTTCCGTGCTAATTTGGCCATTGTTAATTTTTAAATTGAACATACTAGACTTAGTAGGTCCGCTTTGCTGAGGAATAGTGACTGGTAGTAACAAATTCGTCATATGCTTGGTAGTCTGACAAGAGCCTGAGGTGGTGCTAGTCGATGTTTGAGCCAATTGAGAGATAACCGGTGCGATCACTAATTTTGGCTTAGCTATTTGAGTCGTTGTTAAAGCCCCTAACAAAGGAACATTAACAAATCGATTAACATTGTCTCTAGAAAGAAAAAATGGTGTCCATCGTATATATGGTAATGTCGTTAAAAAGGAATTAATCACCTGCAGGAATCACAACAGATTCTCGCGCTTTGTTCGGCTTGATAAGTGTTCCAAGATATGCGAATGTATGCTTGCCAGCTTGTGCGGTAGTCTGATTCCCCTGAGATGAACTTAATGGCACGATCTGAGCAGTAGACGTATTGGACTTTCTAAGCAATATATGTTTCTGTCCTTGAGATGTTGTTGTTGTACTGACAGTGTTGATTGGTCGGTGAATCACAATATGTTGTTTACTTTGAGTAGTGGTAACCTGACTTGGCCCTTGTATAAACACTTTGTTTTGTCCAGCAACAATCTAAAATAAAAACAACAACGGTGTTTAACTGGTTCACGATTCTTGACACTAATTCAACGATTTTGACAGTTCAATGGGCAACAGCGTGTTGCTGACGAAAAAATTGTATAACTTGGTGCAATCCTTTGAAAAATATTCCTTTCGAATCTTGTATTACAATGTAACAAAAAGTGCCAGATTTTTATAAATCGAACAATTTCGAATCTAATCTGTAAGTCTGTGTAATCCTTTTGCTTGCTTGTGATTCACTATACCAACTGTGTTGAACAAATATATTTATTTACATATATTACAGAAATCTGCCACTCACTGCCACACCACCTACACACAGAATCCTATTGTTTCAGACTTGAAATATTTAGATTGTATATTAATTCACTTATGACATGGCTACACTTGTTTGCGTTCCACAGTGGTTGCTTAGTAGAGTATAGTAATTATTCTGGATCATTTTCAGCAAGTATAGGTTACTATGACCTATATAAGTAACCATGCAGTTTATTGTGGCATATAGTACAAAGTGCTATATCTACTTATGTAAGAATCATATTATATATGCATATATTTACATTTAGTAAGATTTATGACAATTATATTTCACTGTTCAAATTATATAACACAAGCAAAAGAAATGTTAATGGTTTGAAATTATTCGGCTGGAATATTCGAATGCAATTACCTGATTGTTGACTGGATTAATAATGGCAGCGAGTTGAGTGGCATTCGATGAAACCAAAGTCTGATTTGTTGTTGTCGGCGGTGCCGAACGTAGTTTACTCTGTTGGATATATAATAAAGGCATGATGGGTGTCGTTGGATCATCTGATTGTGCAGTCTCTGTACTACTGTTCTCATCAACATCATCAACAACGATTTCTTCTTCCATTCTGTCGAGAAAACACAACAAATATACATTTTCCAAACGTCCACGCAACTTTTACGTTACATACTGCAGTGAAACTTCCTTTATAACAGTCGCGGAAAGAAACTTAGGGCAGTTCGATGAATGATTACATACACTTTATTCATCTCAAAATACATTGCAAGACAGTATCAACAAAACATGTGTAAACGTAATATATATAATCGGAGAAACTATAGGAAAAGGTGTTGCTGGATGTTTTACATGCGAAAAAAAAAGTGTCCAGAATTTTGGAAACGAGAATTGTGAAAATTATAATGAACCCATTGAAAAGTCAGGATAACTATAAGAACAAAATCAAGCTCGTAAAAAGTTGTTTGCTAAACGAACAACATGGGCAAACACAAAGGAGAGGCGAGGTATCATTTTTACAGACCTAAAAGTGTATAATGTGTCCTATCGGCCGATGGAATTGTTGCTAGTTACATAATTCGCGGACAATTGCAATAACAAACAATCGGAAAATACGACGAAGGGTCAGACGGATTCGAGGTCTTTAATAATAAACGCGATGGTATCCGCGAATAGCCATAACTGGGCGTTGAGGGGATCGCTAGCGTGATTTGAAACACGCGCCGAACTATTATTGCTGAGTGGAGTTACGTTATTAAGATTCACGCTTTCAAACGAGACGCAGGATGTCGAACAACTTCTTTCTCGCATTCTACGCGAAAAAGGCCGGTCGCGAGAACGAGCGTTTTTAATAGTTCGAATGCAGGCAGCCGCGTTCAAATACTTTTAGAAATTCGTCGTCGTCGCGCATCACGAATCACTCGCGGAGTCGCGACGAACACAACGCGCACGCACACTGCTCTCACTGGAATAAAAGACACTGTCGGGCCGATCTGAAAATCGATCGTTCCCACCGGGGATCGTGGAACGCGAGGCGAGCAATTGCTTTCCCGTGAACGAGGGACACGAAGATTCAGATTTCCATGAGTTTTCGAACGATTCCCTTCGCGTATCTTTTGAGCGTTCGAACCTTCATTCTCCGTACGCCACAGCTACATCCTCATAGGCTCTAACTGTAGTGGCGACGGCGCAACAGACACCACGCGATTGGTCGATTCCTGCTACATCGAGGAACGAGTCCGCGATCTCGACCAATTGCCAGTTTCTCGACCCGCTGCTAACCGCATTCGATGCACAGACTTTTCCCCGAGCACGAGCAATTTTGAAATCGTTCGTCGGATCGTTCGTTTGCCTGATCGATAACCATCGAACGCGAACGAACGAACGTTCGCTCGATTCGAGTTCGATCGTCGGAACGAGACGCGACTTCTCTCGTCGCAAACCATCACCATTCTCCCGCGCAAATATTCGCTCGTGGGGGAAAAAAGGACGACCAATTTGCGTCCTCCAGATCGATGCAACCTGGACCAGAAGCTGGGTAATATGTATACTATTTCAAATAGGAAATAGAAAATGGTCGATTTTATTTGAGATTACACTTCACAAAATCAAATATCTTATTTGTTAGGAAAAGTTTTTAAGATAGTATTTTCTTTGTAGGATTCTTAAAATAGTGAGAATTTTATTTATTCTTTCTCTTATTTGTAATGGTCAAATATTATTTCTGAAAATATTAATATACAAGGTGTATAAAAATTGGTGTTATGTCGGTCATAAAGGCCCATGCAGAAACGTCCTTGACCTTGACTACTCGTAACAAAGAACAAAGATTTCGAGTATTGTCAAAATAAAAATAATTTATTTGCGGAAATCGATTAATTATTTGAGATAGTGTATCTCACTTGAATTGTAGAACAACAATTATTTAAGATATTTTTTCCCAAAAATTTTACCCAGCCCTCGGCAGGAATTTGTTTGGGAAAGTCCGACCACGAGAGGACAATAATGATTGTCGCGTTGTGCTTTTCGATCAAGAAAGTTGAAATTTTTGGTTGAGATGCTTGTCGTCGGCGAGCTTGCAGCATAGAAAATATCTACGTTGTTTCGCGGTAGAGGTAGAAGTTCATTTCAAGTTAGGCTGCATATTAGATTTTATTGCTTCATTTCTGCAGAGACCTTCCCCCTTGGTTCGAACCAATGGCGGCCAATATCAGCGTGACGTCGCATTGTTATCGTAACCGGATTGGTCGAGCGAGCAATACGTGCGATCAGAAAAAGGATTCTGTCTTTGAAACAGCAATTTCGAGCAGCCTTTGCAAATTTCGCAAATTCGACGATCAATATTTTCTGGCGTACTCACGCGTGAAAATATCGTTCGTATTGATTCGAGAGAAATGCTAATTAGAAAAGTTCTTCCGCCGGTCGAGCTAGCACTCGAGTTCCGATTTCGATATACTTCTGCGTTAACCTCCAAACTATAAAACTAATACTCGTAATGCTCGCTGGATTATTGATTCGTCTTAAAATATGTTCCGGTCGCAAATTCTTCTGAGAAACACGATATTTCGATACAATTTAATGTAAAACAGTTATAAAAACCAGAGCCGGATGACTTGTTGTTCAATAACTTATTATAATTTTTTATATTTTATAAAACGAGTTACAAGGTAGTAATAACGATAACAATACGACAAAACGACCGATTACAAGAGCCTTTCAAATTCGTAAATACGTTAAATATTATGTAACTTTGTGAAATAATTTTTCCAATTGTTTTTCGTTTTACGGTGTAGATATTTCGTGTAGTTTTGTTGTTTCGCGAAATAAATTCTGCTGGTTGTGTACGCATTGGTATGTCGTATTTGTTGTAGCAGATATATCGAGGTTATTTAAATAGTTCTCGATAATTGGAAAACGAAGAGGCACTGACCATTTCAATGTAAACATAATAAATTTTTTGTTACGAGTACGTAGAGGTACAAATCATTATCGAGGTACCCAAACTCGCCACTGTTATAAGTATCTCGATTGCGAATCGGTGGTAAATTAAAAAAAAAAGCGACCGAGAGCACGCGAACGTTGTCTTGAATTGTGTGAAAAAATCTCTGAGAAGTTCGTGCACGTTCTGTTCATTCAGAAAAGAATTTATAATATTTTTCTAAGCACGCTAGCGCGAGAAGTTACGGGAAGCTTTATAGGTATATAAGTACTAGGATAAGTGAATGTTGGTCTAACGAATTATGAGCGGTAATTTTAAGGATATACTCTAACGGGCGGCCGCCGTGGAAAAGAATTACCTGATTGATCGAGATCTGAACATTTGATGATGCCACTGTTACATTTTACACTCGTACTGCAAATTATATACATAAGAAATTATATGATAATAAACTCACGTTTTAAAGTTGTCAGTCGCCATCATATGCGAGGAGACGGTATCATTGTAAGTGCGCGTGCGCATCGAACCATGTTGCTTCTGCTGTAAAGACTCATTCACATTCGTACAGTATAAAATGCCAGATAAAAATATTTCGATCACTTCGGAGATACATGTGTTCGAACACGTGTAATTACGCTTCCGTATTTCTCTACATTATCGACATCGCGATTCAAGACTTAAAATATAAAACAGAAATACATTTTACTATGCACAACTCTCACGAGCGTAATGTACTATATATATATATAGTTTCTGTTTACAAGTAGATATATAGACTTCCGCAAGGCTGGAATCACCAGTTGGTGGTTCGCGAGGATTTTGTTTATACCTCGGTACACCTCGGTATGAGATCGTTCACGAGAGTTCTAAATTGTCGAAAGTACCACGTGGCTTTCGCTTTCTGATCGATTCACTTGGAAACTTTGTATCGAATACTACATACGCGCCTGGGCTGTATCAGAAACCCAGTATAAGGTTTGGTTAGGTCTCGATAATAGTGCTGGTATTCAAAGGGCTAATTTTGCAATATCATCTTATCATATGCAATTGCAACGTAATGAAATATATGATTAAATTTTAAATGTAACAGATGTGTAATCTATATTATATGTATCTAATAACTGAAGTAAGTATATATATTTCAGCATCGATTAGATTGATGAATAATTATTATAATTGGTTTTATCGTGAAATAAAAATATTGCTTGTAAAGTACAATGATCCATTTATTCATCCACATAGTTTCTAAATAAAAATGAAACATAACTCTCAGCAGTTAATGATTAACGATTAATGTTTTTAATCAGCGATTGACGATTACGATTGACTAATATTTATATCATAGACAACTACTTTTATCAATTAATTGAATTAGATACGATTCCAGATCATGAATTCGTTGTAATCGTAAAGATGAATTAACCAGATGAAAACTATTAATCGATTAATGCCCAACTCTAGCAACCCGATTGAATATAATCTTGCGGTAGATGCGCATGCGCACTAAAAACTTGCCGTAGTACAAAACATTCGCATTTTAAACATCGATTAAAATAAAAGATACAAAAGCCGAAGATATGAAATATAATTGACACCGCACTATCAACAATTTACATTCGACGCCTGTAAAAACAACGCAGTCGCGTTCTGAATCTTGGAATTTAACGACGTCAGTGATCGCGTTTCTTCGTTCGTTTGTCGTTTTCTGTCTTCCTTTTCTTCTTTACGATCAACAAGACAATTAAAGGTAAAGGTTCTAGAATAATGTAAGTCTTGTAATTATTTCTTCGTTTTACCAGCTGTCAATCTTTCTGCTGAACTGTTACTCATTTTGCGATCTACGATTTCAATGTGCGGTACGAGTCCGTTGGACATTCAAATTTTAAATTTCCCGTACTTTCACTGTTTAGTGCCACACAGCGCGATCGTGTTTCTTCTGTTCATTGCCGAAAAATGCCAGCCCATAATTCTGTAGAATCGAGCAATGTAACTAACCCAGAGAATCAATTATACATTGCATTGTAACATTCTGCAATGCAAAACGAAAGATGCGCGATCGCCTGGCATTTCTCGACTACATATATACTTTCGCAATGACCCACAGCACTGAAATGATTCATTCAATTTTTCTCAATTATTTTTCGAGAACAAAAGATGACAATGACGTGAAACATTTAATATTCCTTTATATTACAATTTTTAATAGGTGAAATATATCATCGGACATTATCATATCTATATTGTTCCCCATGTTTACATGAACTTTGATACCTGCCATGGATACACCATGTCTTGTCGCGGTAAGTTATTTTTAACGAGACACGATTATCGTTATCTCGGTTGTTTAGTGTTTTAGAATAAACTATGGCGGAGTCTGCTTATATCTCAGTACATATTTCACATATATAATATATATACATTTTTTCTTTGACTGTACAATGTGAACTATTTATTTAATTAAATATTTTACTCTGTTACCGGCCTACAAGCACCTGATGATGTTCGAAAGTGAGAAAATAAGGCAGAATAATGATGACCTAATTGACGACATGCACATAGAATCAAAACTGGTTGAGAAAGCATTTAGAGCGGTCGATAGAGCAGACTACGTTTCGGCATCCCATAGGCACATTGCATACAAGGATTTCCCTTGGGGGCTGGGGGATATTCATCTGTCTGCTCCGTCTGTGTACTGTGAAGTAATAGAAAAGCTTTGCTTACAACCAGGACAGAGTTTTTTAAACATCGGTTCAGGAACTGGTTACCTGAACACAGTGGCGGGACTCCTATTGAGTAAGGACATTGTTTTAACGAGCCCTTACAGAGTATTTTTTATATCGTTATTCCTTTGGTAGCTCACAGTGGGATAAATCATGGTATCGAGTTGAAAGATAATTGTATAAAGTATGCCAACGAAAAGCTAGAACAGTTTATGAAGAAATCACCTGCTCTGGATGAGTTCGACTTCTGTGAACCACGTTTCGTCCAAGGTAACGCACAGAGAATCGAGTAACAGGTGCATGTGGCTTCAGGTCGAGCAAGGAACAGTTACATAACTATGCATTCAACAGGAAACTGTCTCAATGTCGTGCAAGATAGACAATACGACAGAGTTTACTGCGGAGCAGAATGTCCTGAAACGAATCACGCATTTATCAAACAATTTGTATGCATTGGCGGAATCCTTGTAATGCCTGTCCAGAATTTCTTGAGACAGTACATCAAACTTAACGAAAAAAGCTTTCTTATGTACAATATCCTGCCGGTATCGTTTGCTAAATTAGTTGTACCTATTCCTTCGGTAGAGCCTTACATTCGTTTGCGTATGTATGTTTACAGCTGCCTCGACACTTTGCCTACTGGAAGCTTTAATTGGTTTGTTAATCGTTACCGCTATTAAAAATGTTCAGCTGTGAATTATATAGGAATAAAATTGCCAGTGGGTAATGTGTTCAAACAAATGCAGTGCAACGGAATGCATCATAACGATTTTATATTGTTTCAGCTGAGTGTAATCGTGTTTCGTTGACGGAGCTGTGCAGAGGAACCATAAGGAAGAGACTATTAGAAAACATTTGGAGGCATAACAGAGACAATTTAGTGTCCAAAAAGGTCGAGGTCACTCGTGTAAATAGAGACGCCATTTCTAGTCACATGAAGGAAAGCATACGTCGCATACCGTTGCCGTTTAAACTGAAAATGTACATGAATTACAATCGCGATTTGTAAGATATGCGCGTGTACAATTATTTAATAAATATGTACATGTATAATAATATAGTTTTCTCTGATTGAAAAGGGAGATTCGGCGATCATGGAAAACATAAACGCACTCGCAACATAAACGCTCATCGTTCATCAACCTTACAGAGGCCCTCGTACTTAACACGGTAACTGAACAGTTTGTTATTCATCGATCGATCCGACAATTATCTTCCCCTATCTTTTACCGGCGTTGCTTGGAAATATCGGCTCATCCAAACCAGTTCTAAACTGGTTCATTTGTTAATCTGATAACGGTGCTATATATAATACAATTGTCAGAGTAATTTGTGTTAAGCATCGATACCTGGAGGATATCATCGCCTATTGAATCACCGGACTACATTGACGACATCGCGTGAAGTTTCATTTCATTTTTTATGAAATGCAACAAAGAATATATAATACGAGCTTTTGTACTGGCGTAATACAATATTTAGCTGCAGTTTTCTTAGATTACGCCAAGGAAATCTTATTTTACATAAACATCCGTAGTCTTCTAATGAAATCTACAAAGTTGATACAGAGACAGGATGGTACAATGCTATTATCTGGACACTGTATACATGTAGCACAGTTATGGCTAGATATTTCAGGTTTGTTAGTTAACTGTTTCTTAGGATGGAATTTACGCCTATATATGCAGACGTGGATAGCTGTTGTCCAAACTTTTTCGTTTCTGTAATATTAAAGTAACTATTCGTGTTGGCTTTCCAATTCTATTGAAAAGGCTCAAGGCTATCTTGAGAAAGAAGATTCATTGGCACTGAGGCAATGTGCAAATATAATATTAAGATACATTAATAAAAAACAATAGAATTACAAAATATATTAATAATGCGGTGGGGCAACATGTTCTGCATCTATCAAGTAAAAAGCTTATAACTTATTGTGTACGTATTTGTCTCAAAGTTACGCTTAGAATGAGTAAAGAGGAAGCTACAAAGAATATTTTAGCATACTTTTTCTACGTAATTGATTGAAACGAAAACTAACAAACGTATTTACTTGCCGCGGTTTCCCCTATGCGAAAAGAAATGATGGCGAGACGATTCTGGGAAGGGTAGAATCGCGGTTTGAAGCAGCGTGGTCCCTGTCCCACCCCTTGATGGGCCAAGGGGGTGGACTGAGGGTGCGCGGTGCGAGATCAGCGGTGCGGAAGAGGCTAACGCCCAGCCGGCCGACAGATCGCGGGTTCGCTCGTTCGTTGGTTGGCTCGAGACAACCCTCCGCGATCGTCCTCCGCGATCTGTTCGTTGAATCGTGCTGTCGCGCGGTGTGATAAGATCGATCAAAATGCATCGTTGTCATCCGAATCCCTAGTGCGCTCGCCCTCCGAGCTCTTAGAAACCCGGAGAAACCAAGCTGTGCACCCGGATCCTAGGCTGGTGCTATGACTTCGCACCCCTTCGGGTCCGTGGGTGCTCGATGTAAGCTCCATTCGACGCGATCATCCCCCCCGGGTGTTGTTTCCGTGCGGGAGTGAAGTGTGTGGCAACGCTCGACGGAGGAGTACATATAGGTAAGCTCAGAACTGGAGCGAACCGAGCTGCACCGAGCTCTTCCGGGTTGTTGGCTGCGTAAGGGTTCCGTCCGGGATCTCACAGAACTCATTAACGAACGCGTTTCCCGCGACAGCTGTTGCAAAATATTGTGAACATTCATGTACATCGTTTGAACGGCGAGGCGCCAGCCACTGATGCAAGCTTCAATCCGAGCTTTGTTTATATTGCGCCCAGAGCTTTCAGTCTTTGTAACCCCTTGTTCTATAATATCCAGTTTAGCTCGAATCAAATTTATTCTCGATTTCTCCATTGCCGATATCATTTAACACGATGACTGCCCGACCATAATTTTAGATAGAAATCTTCCACAGAAAAGACAAAATTTATCATACTGGTTACTCGTTCAATTCTCAATCCAAGTTAATCTTCTCGACTGCGACACAATAAACATTAATTTATTAAATTCGGTCAAATAATACCGTCACCCATGTACGACCGATGTGGCATTCAACGTGTGAAACATTAGCGAGAACGCGATCGATAAAAATTTTCTTGTTCCTCTGGAGAAAATCGTAGCGCAATTGAACTTCGTTGTCAAGTGTGATTTAAGATTCTCCGTAACAGTAACAATGGAGTTGTTAATTGTAAAACGGGTCGAGTACTTCCTTCCGCGTTGAATCAAGAATTCTTTTTTCACCGGAACAATCGACGGTTGATATAGTGTTTTTTAAATAATTGCATCGTCGATAGCGCATAAGCGGAGAAAGATTATGAAACAGCACCGGTGAGAAGCTAATCGGTAATCTATGATTCACGGTATCAACGCGAGTGCCTTTAAAGAGATTATTCCGAGATGTGTGCCGGTGTCAATGAGTCATCGAATTCCTAACAAGGCTAAAATAAGTTTCACGGAGAACGAATCCCGAAGAGAATCGGCGCAATATCGGAATTGTTCTTTTCAGAGGAATGTAAATAAATCGAATACTGGAGGCTGTGCTTGTTCGTGGAACGGCTGCTTTGTGTAATCAGGGATTATACTCCCACGTGGATTAATCCTGTCCTCGCCTGGCGTGTGATAAATATTGCAGCACGGTATCTGTCTGCTGGATTACGTCGCAAGCGATTCGCTGCTCCATTGTTACTGTTAATTATCGAATATAGAATACTCTTTCTACTTTAAATACTTATTACGCTGTTACATGCGAAATGTCCGATTTTAGAATGCAAATGTTATGAAGCATTTGGATTAAGAAATACTGTTATAGCCTTCAGGTTCTTTATATCAGGTTCATTTTAAGGTACAAAACTGATCATTAGACAGCGGATCTTTATGCAAAATAAAAATTTTACACTTGAATTGCAACAAACTGAAGGGAAGTGGAAGTTTATTTTCTTTCTTAATATGTCTAATAGATTGATAGTAATGTAACAATATTTTTAGATTTTGCTAATGGTTTTACTTTTCTAAATTACACCTCCTCATTTTTGTCATAAATGCATAAAATCCGCTGTCTACTGATCATTAAGGTCTTCAGTTTTCATTTAAATTAAGTTTATTTTAATGTCAATCAATAGGTTCATCATGTATGCATTTTATATGAGTGATAGCTCGACAGCACGATGATTGACCAAAATATTGGTCAAAATCATTGACAGAATATGTTGATTACAATGCTGCTTACTTTGATCAATAGGTTTTATCTAGGAAGTGCCGTTTGTTTAGCTTTACTACAAATCGATCATTTCATATGCAACAACCCACTTTCTCCGTTCATGGATAAATCTTGAACTCTGTGATATTTGAGCAGCATTATTTAATGGATTATTTCAGGAAGACCCCGCGAAGATGAGGCTCACCGTATCCAGCAGCATTTCCCTTCTTCCCCTCTGGTGTCTGACCTTAATCGAAGCTTCCACTTCAGCCGAAGTTTCCTGTGGCGATCGTCGGACGGCACCTAGGGGAGTGATCCAGACTCCGAACTTTCCCGCCTCGTTTCCGGTCCCCATAAAGTGTCGCTGGGTAATCGACGTGTCCGACATACCGGCCACCAATAGCTCGATCGTCGTCTACCTGACCCAGGTGCGAAAAGAATTCCATGACTCCATACAACAGCGATCTACCAACTTGATGACGAATTCAATCAAATCAAAACTGAACGCAATCCTCCTCAAAATTATTTCTGCAAGGGATGAAGTTATCCTTAATTTTCTCCAGATTCGTTTATAAAAAATCAGTCCTCATATTTATTTTTTTCTCCTCGTTGTGGTGGGGAAATGATCAACCCTCGATCACGACGCTTTCGTAGAAAGTCGAGGGAGAGCGTCCTCGCCCCAAATTTTCTTGCTTCACGAGAAAGGATTCCGTCGAAGGACACCGAGTCTAAGTCGCTTCCGCAACTCGACTGTCCTCGGTCCTATTAAGACTCCGAAATCAAAATCATTCGAAGGATCCATGAATTAAAATTCAACATCTGTTACCATCTGAACCGTTAGCACTCGAATGGGGACTCTGAGACGCCACTTAAAGTTGCCGCGTTATTATCCAAAATATTGTTTACATTGTTAAATTTAGTACATCAGTAAACATTTAAATATTGATCAAATCATAGAATGGAAATACTCTAGGTCGGATTTCCGAGTTGAAGCAGTTTCGAGCGCAAAGGGTCAAACCAAAAATTTTTTAAAGTTTATATTCCCCTTTTCACGTGGACCTCTCATTTGATCGCGAAGAGTACCACGCCATTGACGAAGAGCACGCGTACACAAAATGTAACCCAAATGAAAAATATGTGAAAATTGATATTCCTCGGTTGTTTCTGTGGATTGATCGGATTCTGAAACGTTTCCCGCAGGTGTACGTCTACAAGGGGCTCCGGTTCACCGAGTACGCTTACTATGAATCGGAGAGCATGAACTTCGGCGCGGCGTTGATCAAGGAGGTCACGGAGGGGAATGTGTTCGAGTTCAGGTGGCTACGGACGTTTCGGTCGTTTCTCGTCGTGGAATTCGAGCTGGATCGTTTAGAAGGGAATCACGTGCGTGTACTGGAAGATCTCCTCGATGTATACGGGTTCAACGTCACGTACCAGATGACCGAGGTCGAGCCGAATTCGGATGCCTGCTCCGTGCAACATTGCTCCTTCACCGGCGACTGCCTGGTCTCCGCGGATTACGCGTAAGAAGACCTCTATATCTTTCCATCTACTTTACCTTGTTCTACTCACCTTGTCCCATTTACCTTTGTTTCTTTCCATCGGAACGCACCGCTCAGGCGTACCAGCATCGCGCCAATTCATAAAGGACTGCGGATTTTAAAATAAAAATTGCCTGCACTAATTGCCAGATACGGACTTCGACATTCATTTCTTCATTATTTTATTATTGATGTTCTTAACTATTTTTGTTCTCAATTTATTGAAACTACCAGCAGAAGAAAGACATTTTTATATGGCTGTTGTTCCATACGATTAATATGCATGTAGGAAATGTTTAGTCTAATGATAACGTCTCTAAAAAAGAAGTACGAAATTTTTCTTCAACTGCACATTGCACAGACGAGACTAAACATTTTCATAAGGATCCGAAATTCATTTATCAATCTTGGGGTGAAGGTAGATTGCAGGTTCTCCTCTCCTTCAATCGGTGAAAACAAATGCTGGCTGAATGTACGTTTCATAGATCGATGCCTAAAGCGACGAATTAGCATATGCATGTAGGGTTTAAGCATTGCAACGAGCAATTATCCCGCACGCGAGCCCGGACCTCCCCGGGTTATCGTTTCACATCTTTTTCGCCGGTTTCATCTGGTTCCTATCGGTATCGAGCTTCTTGTTTTCTTGGAAGGCGACCCATTTCTCCCCGGAACACGTGCTTGCATTCTTCATGAGCAGCCCGAATGGCGAAACTATAGTATTTGCCCGCGGAAAGTTTGCTGACTCATACTCGACGCTCCCAAAGAATTCACGGCTTCTTTTCCCCATCTTATGGCTCCAAGAACGAGAACCTGTTTACAGCACCTAAAGAACCTGTTAACTATCGTTTCTATGACTGGCAACTCTGTTTGGACAGGGAAGTAATTAAATAAACAAATGAGCAGGTTTGAAATAAAAGTAGTTTCTCTTTTAATAATTCTGCTAATGAATGCTGACGTTTTATGCAAACTAAAATGGTCTGTATTAATTCGAAGACACCGGGGTCACATTTCTTTTTCCAATAGTCTTAACGAGCTGAATGTTATATTTCATGTAGTCATTTTTGTCGTAACTGCATAAAATCCGGAGTCTATTAATAACAAATTCTTATGCAGACTCTCGGAATCGCCGGAGGTCTATTTAAATTTATGCTGATAGCTTCTCGAAGTAACTATTTAAAGCTGTAGATGGACTCTAATTAGCTCATTGTGTTTCCTGATGCTGCAAAGAAAAACCGATTTCCATTTGCCAGTTCAGTAAAAGTGAATTCTAGGTATTTGGATTTGAAAATTCTTCAATTCCATTCTTGAACTTCCCAAAATTCTTGTCGGCTTGTAACAAGGTCCTCCGTTATTTTCCTTCAGTAATTTCTGGTGCGACTGCTTCGAGGACTTCAGTGGAAGGACCTGCAACGAGGGACCCCAGTGCTTCGACGACAATCGCGAGCCCGTGTGCCAAAATGGAGGGACCTGCAGGTGAGGAGGACCAAAAATATATTTGATAACACCGTTTATTAACCCTTAGACAACGCTTGCGTTCCACAGTTTTCAAGAATTTCATTGGAATCGCCAACTTACGGTTAAATTAAGCTCTCAGTCGTTCATAGTCGACGAAAGTAGACGGGCGTGCCAAAATATATATTTAGAGGACGAATGCCACGCTGTCTGTGCATGTCACGAGGATTTCCTCGTCGAGAGACGCTCGTGTTTTAAGATGCTACGCACACTTTGACAAATGGGGTCAAATAAAAGAATTTCTGTTTCCTGAAAAATCACTTTTATTCTGAAATGTGTATATACATATTTTCTATATACACTGCAATTTTTAAAGAAAAATATCTAGAAACTCTTATGAAGGTCGTTTAGCGGAAAGGACGTCACCGGTAGCCATTGCAACTTCTACATCTTTGTACTGAGATTTCGGAAGCACCCTGTATAATGACAAGGCTCGATTCTCCGTTGATCCAAGACCACTAATGACGATCATCGTGCACCAGTAACCAGATAGAATCATTCCGAAAGGGTGGAACTAGGTCAGTCGCGAGCCCGAGACCCCGTGTCGACAGTGCGGCGTTTCCCGTTCGAACCGGAACCTCGAGTCTCTATAAAAATCGTCCTCTTCGATCCTATTGTTCAACCCTCTATAAAAATCGCCCCTTTCTCCGGCGATAAATGGAACTGCTTTCAAGGAGTTGAACAATGTTTGCCGAAGTAACGCGGACAATAGCGACGCGGTCACGTTCGGAGCCACCGTTTGTTCCGCGTCGGTGAAATAACGCGATTTTGCCACACAAGAACATCCTCGGTCTATGCGAAATTTATGGAACCGGGGGAAGAAATTGCCAAGCGGGCTTTCAAAACAGAATTCAATGGCGCGAGCCCCATTCAAACGGGTTTTAATGACGCGATATCGGCCCCCATTAGGACAACATTGTGGTCGTTGAGTGGGTCAAGCGAAATTTTTCTACTTCTCCACTTACCGCCGTCGCATATGTGTGACGTTCACAATCTCGTAATTTACTGAAAGATAGTTTAATTAATTTTATACACTCTGCTATTTACAGTCGTGGTGCACAGCATCATTCTCAAAGACTTCACTTACTGATAGTATACAGTTAGGAGCATAACTGATCACACACACTTTAAATCAGAATAACTTTTTTATAAATGGACCAAACGACTTGAATTTCTCTGTAAGGCTAGAAGAATTAGTTTAGTGAATGACGTCTAAAAAATGTGTTGAAAAAAATGCATTTGGTCGAAATTGTGAAAAACAATAGTAAAAATTGATTTTTACAATTTTTTTAGCTGGGCCAATAACGAAAATTTAAAAGATGTGTTTGGTCAACTCGTATAAATTATATACGCTCCGAAAATTTCATTCAAATTGATTAATTGCTTTACGAGTTATAAACGAACAAAAGTGGTAAAAAGGCCGAAAATCATGAAAAATTGCAATTTTTATCACTTTTGATCGTTTATAACTCGTAAACCAGTTAACCAATTTGAATGAAATTTTCAGAGCGTATATGATTTATACGAGTTGACCAAACACATCTTTTAAATTTTCGTTATTGGCCCAGCTGAAAAAGTTGTACAAATCAATTTCTACTATTGTCAGACGTCATTCACTAAACTAATTCTTCTAGCCTTACAGAGAAATTGAAATCGTTTGGATCATTCATAAAAAAGTTATTCTGATTTAAAGTGTGTGTGATCAGTAGACTGCGGATCTTTATGCAAAATAGAAATTGTCTGCATCGATTGCAAAAAACAGAAGCTAAGTAGAATGTTATTTCTTCCCTTAATGATTGTAATGGAGGAGAAATCATATATTGACATCTTCAATTTTTTAAATTTTTCAACAATTTCGAATTTCATCTACTCAATTTTGCTGTAAATGCATAGAGATCCGCAGTCTAGTGATCAGTTATGCTCTTAACTGTATACTCCTTTATAATAATAATAAGATTGAATTTATTCAGACATTAAAATTTAGTATAATATGGATTGTATAAATGATTGACACGGTAACCTTGAATGATTGCAGGCAAATGGGAGCAAAAGCGATGAGCTGCCACTGCCCGAACGGCTACGTGGGTAGACGATGCGAGATTCGCTTGATGGATACCTGGGACCCGGGTAAAATACTCTTCGGCATCGCTCAGATAATTTCTCAATGAGTCATACTCGCATACTACGACGAGCGTGACTCATTGACGGGAGGATCCGTCGGTCTGGCGCTTCACGAGGTCAATGCTTGCCTGTTCGCAGAATGCGGACCCGAGAGTTGCATAATGCAGTGCCCTTTGGAGGACGGGGAGGCCCCTTGCGTCTGCAGGAATGGCACTAGGATCTATAACAGTGAGAATTGCATTCCTCGAAGCGCTAACCCCCTTGCACCATTATTTTCTTTATACAGCAATTAAAACTTCTTTGCTTTTTATAATCTCCTAGAGGAAGTAGAACATTCCTGTTGATTTTATTCTTTCAACAATGGTTGAGAGTTGAGAGAGAACCTCATTATAATCTCCTAGAAGGAGTAAAATATTTTTAGTGATTGTATTAATATATTTTTGCTAATGGTTGAATACCTATAATGATTAGAACGTTCTTCTAATTTCCTTTAAAACATAGAACATTTCTATTGATTGTATTCCTACATTTTTGCTAATGGATGAATATCTACAATGATTCAAGAACGAGACTGACTCGCTTATTATAGAGCAAGGGGTTAGCTTCCCTGTTGGACTTGCTTTTGCAAATGATGATATACTTTTTCGCAGATCGGTCGCGGTACGAGTGCAGGATCAAATTGACGAATGTGACCTCGCTCAGAGCCGGTTCCGTGCTGCAACAAGGAAGCCTCGAGTCCTACGTCGGCAAACAGGTGAGTGAAACACGATTTACAAATTGAAAGACGAACCGAGGAAGTTGTAGTAGCGCGATATTGTTTGTCCTCTGGGCCCCAACAGGTGGCCCATGGTTTCTCAGATGGCCCATTCATTTCGATAGAGTTGCTTCCAATTGCAATTTTTCTTGCTTGATTACAGAAGTTAAGAAGTACATTTTTAACAGAATTGAGCGTCACGCACAATTTAATTCTCAGGTTACAAGTGTCCCAATTTCCTGAACAGCGTACAAGGGTTCAATAGAACTACCACCAGATAATTCATATCGAACGGATAGATTGTATACAATTGATGGAATGTATAGTTCATGGACATTGTGATATGAATCGAAAGCGACCCGACCATGACCCGACAGATTCATTTAATTTACAACAATCGCTTCGTCGAACGAACATTAAAGGAACTTGAACAATAGGCAAATCCAAGCTATTAAGAAAATGAAAAATCATTTTCTTTGTGGATACCGCAAACCCAATTCACAGACAATTAACACGGACTAATTAATCGCTGATATAGAGTCGCGCGAATATTGCGGCCCCGCGCGTGACTCATCGGAAAACAGCAACAGAAAATCTGTTGAGTGTTCGTAGGAAGACTTAGACGCCAAGATCATGATCGTGAATTCGATATCGGAGACAATGATAGCGGCGACACAATGCCACGGTGTCGCGTTATCGGTCTGTCTTTCGTAATCGTTCTGATCGGCGTGCCATGAGCCAGACCATTGCTGTTTACGAACGAGCACGCGCCTCCGTGTAACAGAGATACGGATCGGCGACGACTATTTATTTAATCACGCGACCCGTTCGTGCGATCACAGCGATCTGGTCTACTAGATTCGCGCTAGACGAGCCGATTACACCGTGTTGCTATTAATTGGTGACCCCGGGTTACGCGATTTAACGCTTACATCAATAATCAGGGGTATTAACCCACTACCAATTTTTCTCAAACCTCTTCAATATTTTGTTTTCGACAAATAGCAAAAATATCGTCAATTTTTATGTTCTTGTATCATCACTAGACTGCGGATCTTTGTGCAAAAAAAATTATTCGCGTTAATTGCAAGGCGAAACAAACAGGAATTTATTTCTCAAAGTTAGTTAGTTATTGACAGAATGGTTCAGCCAACAACAATATGTATACGGAGACGCCTAACAGAGCTATTCGAGAGCAGCAAACGCAGAAACGTTTAAAAAACTGGTTATCACCTTATCGCTTACGCAATCCTCCGCGAGATTTTACTGCACCGTCATTCACGCATCGGCGACGTAACATCCGGCACGCAATTATACAATTATCTGGAGTATTTAAATCGGATTTTATATGCATTTGCGACGAAAATGAGATGGGAAATACCAATATACTGCTTTCAACTTATTGCAATTTTAAAAAAAAAGAAAAAATAACCGCCAATAGATAATGTGTAGACTGTGGATCTTTATGCAAACTAAAAATCTTGTGCGTCAATTGCGACGAACAGAACTCGAATAAAAATTGATTTCGAATCCTGATCACTTCAATAAGTTGACAATATTATGCTATTCTTCTGATTCACTGTTTGCAACTACTAATTTTTGTAGTAGCAATAAAATCCGCAGTCCATTAATGTGTCAAGAGCAATTTCTTTTGGAGCCAAGGTATTCCCATATCTCGCACTTATGGTAGCCATAGTTCTCGCTTCGAACATTCTCCGGTAGCGAGTACCATCCGATTATTTTCATCCGTGATTTCAAGTCTTCTGTGAGACCGAGTCTTCCTGGATCGGCCAGGAAAATCCGAGTGCCGTTTTCGTGAGCTTTCTCGAGCCAAGGGATCAGAACATCGGCGATTTCCTCGTCGTACAGCATGTCTCCGATGAAGATGACGTCCGCGAGCTTCCCGGGCGATTGTTGCAACAAATTCTCTTGCGACACCTGCACGTCCACGTGATTCAGTGCCGCGTTCATCGAAGCAGCGACGCACGCCACTGAAAGCATACGCATGTGATTAATACGATCGTTTGTAGATCCCGTTCCATGCGTCAAATGCAGATTCCCACACGTGATCGCAATCGTAAGTGATGTACGCGCGTGCCATCTTCCTCGGAAGGAAAACCGCTTGAACCGGTTCGTCTGAACTCGGTGCAGGCTGAAAGCAGTTTTGAGCTTCCAGCTACCGTGACTCCCACCAATATTCGGACACTTTTAAAAAGACGATAACATTTTTAATATTGGAACAAACGATTTGAAATTTTTTGGGAAGTTAGAACAATTGGTTTGCTGCAGAACGAGTCTCTTTAAACATTGCTTGATCGTGTTTAAATTGACTGATTAGATTGATATTGCTGTTTTACTTTCACACAGAATTTGTTAATCATCTTCCCTTGCTCAAGGAGTTTGCAAAGCAATGCAAATGCAGATTTGCATAAATATCCGCAGACTAATCGTGACGGGACCCGGTCGTCTCGGCTGAGAACGCATCGATCAAACCGACCCGAATCGGTTCGGAGCCGGTTTCCAGATCCCGTCTCGCGCCCGATAAAACCGGTTGGATCGGGAGCTCGTAATCGTTTCTAAACAACAACGTTGATTTTGTAACGAATTCCCTTATTCCCTGTTAACGAACGCCGACGCACGGTTACGCGTCAACCGAGTAATCGCGGTAACAAGCGTCTTACATAATTTGGAGCTAGTTTCCATCGAGAGAGAGAGAAAGAGATTGCCTCATCGCAATAACCCCGGCAATTTTAAAACCTTCTGTCGCTCATATTTTGCCAGCCCATGTTCGTTTGGAACGCGTCCGACAGAAAATAAAAGAGACACGGTGTTTGTAAACACGCGTATTCCCGACCGGGGATCCGAGGAATTTGTTCCTCAATTATCGGAACGAAACAGTTAAAAAGTAGCATGGAAATATTCTGAGAGACAGTAAAATATTCACTGCTGAGTGCCACGCCAATGCCCATAAAAATCAAACAAAATCAAAACAATTTATTTAATAATAAAGACGAAGTTTGTCATAAGAATAATTTTTATAACATTCTCACACCTTGTAGATCTTTCAACTTTTCCAAAAAATTGTGTCGTGGCACTCAAAGTGTTATCTGTTCGCTATCAAAACAATTAAAATGTGCACGTAATAAGTAGAAGTAAATATAATGTTATTTAGTCAGAATCGCGGGTTAATCCACCTCTCAATGTTTCCAATGAAAGATTTTCGATAACAATACGTACACAAAGCAGTGGGCAGATTACAACGGCGTCGCAAAATGTTAATCCGATCGTCAGCTATCAATTTTCTTTGAAAGCAGTCGGTGATACGATCGCAAGCTTTAATTATTACTCGAGGAGATAAGACAAAGTTTGACAAAAGGCGCACCAGGTCAATGCGCCGCGCTCGGACCCACTGTGACTGTTCGTTTGCGCAGTAGATCCTGCGCGGATGCATTTGGAACCAACCTCCTGGGGCATTTAACTCGTTCAGATTAAAATTTGGTTATTATATTAGTATTAAAAGACTCACAGTAGCCAGGCAATTCTAGAAGCAAGAATATTTTGATTTTTAATTAACTAGTGTGCACGTAATTCCTTAAAGATTTGCATTATTTATTTATCTGCAATTAAAGAAATGCATTCTCGTTTTCACTCTCCGTTGTGATGCAAATGGGTTAGAGAAACAGGTAATACGCGATTCGAATTAGTTAAATAAAAAAAACCAGGTAGCTGACGCGACTATTCTAATTAGATAATGGTTTAGGAAGATTCCAGAAGATAATTCCAGAGTATCAAAATTGTTATACAATTACACGGTTTCTGGCAATATAATTAAATGAACAACGGGAAGACTAACATTTCTATAAAAAGTGCCTCCAGAAATATGTTTAAAAAAGTTGATAAATGTTCAGACACGAAAATCCGGGTTCAGATGATCGAGCCGGGATCAAGAAGCTCTGGCGGAGGCTTTAGGCGTTATCATTGTAAACGTTGGACCGAAAACCGAGCGGGGATCGTCGGGAGTAACAATTTAATTGGTCCCCCTTTCCCAGACCAGTTTGCGCGTCGATCATGCTCGCTCGTGCGCGAGAGCCGATTCACGGGAGCGAGAACCGAGCCAAGGTCTCGCAATAGAATTCCTGCGTGGAGCAGTTCGGCTAGACGTTATCTCACGTGGCCTCTTCAAGTTCACTTTCACCTGACAGCCGCCAGCAGACACGGGATCTACGAAGATCGGGTTATGCAACCCGGCACGATTCTTCTCTGCACGCGACTCGAGCCACGCTCGCGGGTGCCCCCTGAGGGAGGTCGTTGAGGGGGATCAAATGAGTCAGATCAGTTCGACCGAGGATCTCCGAGATCCTGCTGCGACTGGGAAAGGTGTAAAGCATTCCTTCACCTTCCTCTGCGGGTCTAAACACCTGCTCTGTGCGATCCACACCATTTTTTTCCGGGGCCAGATGGTCGCGCGCACGGAATGCAACTCACATTTATAACCCTATATCTTATTTTGCAGCAACATCTATTTCAAGTCGCATTTTTATATACAGTTACTCGAATTAATATTCGGACGCTCTAAAAAAGACGATAGCTTTTTTAATATTGTACTATAAGATTTGAACTTTTTTGCGACCCTAGAGCAATTAGTTTACTAGCATGGTTGGCTATGACCCAGAGATTCTTTCACCGTCCGTCCGGTCCGCATCAATAATCATATCCCAGTGATGCATTCGCAATGATTCGCGGCAGAGATAGGATTAATTAAGCGCGACGTAACGTCGTCGCTGCGTCAGCGGCCGATCAATTTAGAATGCAATGAGCGTAGCAGCCAGAATCGGGCAGCCTTTCACTGACGCACGAGAACGAACAGACCCTTCTGTTCCGAGGCTCCCGGTGAAATCGGGAAAATCCATCGGGTCTGACCCACATTCCGGACTTTCTTCACCGTGCATCGGTTCGGTTCACTGGCTCGATCGAAATCATGAATTATATACAGTTTTGTCTTGAGAAACGCCAGTACAACAGATTCTGCCGTTTCTCGGGTCGGAGTACTTATTTGCCTTCCCTTTGTTCTTGAATGGGCCGAGTGTTTATTAATATATTTATTCATTATTATATTCTTTTTTGGAAAAGGATAGAACAATTTCTATATCAATTTCTGTATAGAGACAACTTCGAAAGTACAAGAGGAATAAGAAATTTCCCATTCTCGAAACAAACATTGATACCATTTCTCGAGACAGAACTGTAAGACCAGATCAGGGGAATTTACTCATATTGAGGTTCATTATTATTTTTTCTTTTTACTTATTATCATATTTTTTGTTGGAAAAGGATAGAACAATTTCTACCTCAATTTCTGTATAGAGACGACTTCAAAAGAAGAAGAGGGGTTAGAAATGTTCAATTGTCGAAATAAACATTGGTACCATTTCTCAAGACAAAACTGTAAGGCCAGATCAGGGGAATTGACCCGAATCGAGGGGAGAAAGTTACCCTCTCTCTGCCAGTACCGGATTAGTCATGTGACATTGTGACATACACGACAGAGACGAAACGAGGCACGTGACCTGGCTGTGGCGGAAGCGTGGGGGAACAACGTCGTAGAAGGGGAAGCTAGAGTGGGGAGACAAGTCTTAATCTGGCGACTCTGATTGTAAGTCCTCCGCTGAAGAACTGCGTCATTTGTAAAATAACAGCGTCTGTTCATCGACTATGCCACAACGCCGACCGTGATGGAGTCATTATTGCTCCGGACCGTGCTCGAGCCATCTCTTCGATTTTAATTATTACTTAATTCGCTTCTTACGTATCAACTTTTTTTACATATTTGTGAACCTACTTGAGATCAATGTTGGCCCTTTTACGGGACCTACTAAAAACCTGTACCGACTCCACTCGGTGGACATTGTCAAATAATATGTTTTAATCAGGGTAATGGCTATGGGGATTTATACAAAATAAAGATTGTCAAGTTCACTGTGAGAAACAGAAATTCGGTGAAAATATATACTCTCTTTTAAATTCTTCATTGCTTATTCAATTCCGTCATAAATACATACAAGCCACAGTCCAGCGATGACCAACGCAATTCATTATAATCGAAATCGGGGGTGGCTCCGTTTGTGTAAATATTTAGCCAATTAGTGGATGTTGCGTAAAAGTTGCGATAACAAGGTATAAATGTAACAGTGGATTCCTGACGTACGGCAAGAATTTCGAAATCATCTGCCTCCGTAACAATTCCTACGCAAGGATCCTAATGTGGTCAACGTGGTCCATCGGATTCGAACCGGAAGAGAGATAGATGTCCACAGGGACAATCGAGGAGAACAAATTGCTCGCGAACAATTGTTCGTACCGCAGTTACGCGAATTTATTTGCAACCCGAGGGCTATCAGGAAACAGAGATTCCGAGTCTACAGAAGTAATTAACGGGAACAATTGCAGAACAGATTTCTATGAACCTACTGAATGAAAGGCGACGACGTGCTCGTGCATTGTCTCTCAAAGAAAGATACGAGCTCCATTAATAAACCGAACGTACGAGTTCCCGCGCGAAGATAATAGCGGCTATCAGAAAACTCGAAGTTCCGGAGTCGCGAAAGAATTGCGACGTTGCGGAATTCCGTTCATTAATGGAAGCGATTCCGCGTACAAGCGCCGGGCACGCGAAGTCTGCGCTTCGTTTATCGATTCGCGAGAAGACAGAGAGGGAGCGTGGAATTACGAGGAAATTACTCGAACGAACTTTTGCTTCGGCGAAATGTAATTTCGGGCGTTTTCGGGTCAAGGGACCAGTTCGGATCTCGGCGGCTCTCGTATTGGATGAAATTTTCCGGGAAAGGAAACGGTAAACGCGTCAGGGCGATTGCGGAAACCCGTTTCTCGGTGTCCGGCTACGTTTAATTCAGTTTGATTACGCGCGAGACATGTCGCGAGAAGAAAATCCCTCGGTTATCCGGTTACCTCGTGCGTCCGTGCCTGCAACTTCCACTACGCAATTATGGTCGAGTATAGCTCGCGAGCGCGCGGTCCAATTGCAGCTGGAACTTCCCGGAGCTGTGAGAGGGAGAAATCGGCGCCGGTGAAGAACCGGCTCCGCTTCGAAATAACCCGACACAGCCCGGACAAACCGGTGGGAATACCGCGCGACGGGATCGGACACGTAGAATTGACGTCAGGTAGATGGAACTCGCGCAGGTAGACGGCTACCGCTCATTTACGGGCCCCCATTACATGGTCTTGCGGCCAACAAGGCTGCATAAGACGCAGACGCGTTAACACTAAACATACCACGGTCAGATGACCGGTCTCTTATTTTAAAATTGATGAAATTATGAAGACGCTCTCATATGGAGCGTCATAATCAATAATTATATCGGAAGGAGCTCAAAAATCTTCTTTTACATTATATACATTCCCAAATTAGATTATTAGATGATATTACTGGGGATGACAATGAGATGGTGTAATTTAAAATAGGCCAAAGATTAAAAGGATCTAAGAACGTCAATGTATTATTTTGGACTTATTAAGATTATCAAAGAAAAGAGAAGCTTCTACGGTATTGTTGTTTCTTACAACTCATAGAGACAAGTTTTATTTTGCATATAAAGATCCGCAGTTTATTGATCACAATTAAAATTGTTGCTGCTATTGAAGGATCCATTAAAAAGTCTTCAATTATAAGCCACAGACTTTAAAAAGTTATGAAATATTCGCCGGTGGATATGCTAATAAAGTGACCGATACATTCTTTATTGATGAAAATGTAGCAGAATCGATGGACACGTTACCTTTATCTATGTCATTCGCAACAACGATGTCCGCGCCGACGAGTTTCGCAGCGATCGCGGCGGCTCCGCAGCCAGCCCCCAGGTCCAAGACGCGATTCGCAGACCGCGAAAAAATATTCTTCCCCTGGTCCAAGATAAATCTCGTTAGGGCCTGTCCACCTGGCCAGTAAATGGACCAGAAGGGCTCGGAAAAGACGCGTCTCTTTGTCTCGTCCGACTCGAGGATGCTGGAGAACGGAGCATGATAAAGATCGCAGTTGGGTGTCAGCAGGAACAGCTTGATTTCCGGGGTCATGTGGCTCCTCGAGATCTCCGTGTTGTTCAGGATCGCTCGGACCACCTCGGGATCAAGAATGCACGCCCGAGGAATGCATCGAGAGCCAGTGACGCGGTTCCAGGTCTTCCAGATGCTCGGCATGACGCCCCACGGAATAACCGACGCTCTTCTCACGATCGCCACGCAGCCTAAACAAAGCGATTCTATAAGAAGATCGGTTTCCGGAAACGAGTTAAATATAGATCGATAAACGACGCAAATACTTGATGGCTCAAGATACGCGGAATCGGTCGCGATCAGCCTTCTGCGCGCGACTTGCCGATCAAAACTTTCAACGCCTGACCCCTGTTTCGATACTCGAAATGATCGAACACAGCTGGTCGTTCAAGTTGGACATAGCTCACCTGTTGTTTTAGCATAGGTTAACCTGATAGTGTCTATGGCTTCAATATAATTATTGAAGAAGCCGTTCTGGCCTGACTTCTCCCTCTTGCAAGCGACACCCTCTCCAGCTGCTCACAGCGGCGATAGAACCTCCATTTTTAATTTTTATTTCGAGAACCAACACAGTTTCTCTATCGGAAAAATATGTTTTGTTGCTTTAATAGTGCCGTCACGTACCCTAAAAATTTCGAAAAAATCGGTTGCACGGTTTCCCCCCAAAAAATTCCGAATGGTCGTCTAATCTCCTCGTTGAAGAGTTGCTTTTCCCCGATTCGAAGCCACATGTTTTAACTAAATGACCAAGCCAGATGTCTCAAGATGATGTAAGTCTACATTCGAAATTCGTATTGTTGAATTTGACGAATTGCACAATTCTCGTACAATGTTTCTACGTGGCGCGTTCATTTGTGTATATTATAAACCGATAAGATCTGCGGCGATAAGCGGCGAGATATCGTATAACGTCGAGGGAGAAAAGTAATTTTTCGTTGTACTTCCCCATCCTTTATCAGCTCGTGGACATCAGGTCGATTAACCGGGAAAATCGATTATTTTCTATTTAAATGTAATTTCCTGTTCCACGGCGAACGAATCGAGAGACCGTCGTTTCGTCGAGTAAACGCAGATAAGAGCGGACGGCTTCCCAGAACGATCGTATCAAGATTCGCAATCTTACGGGCAGATAATGGTGGATTCCAATTTTTTTCCTTTCCCAAGACTTCGGCGCCGATAAGATTATTTCGAGTTTTCTTTGTGCGCTCGATACTCGATATGTATGTACGCGCGCCGATGATTAAAACGACTCGTGGGACAAATTGCGCCACGTAATCTGACCAATTGTTTCTTAAGGACGTTCACCGCACAACCCCGTTTAATTATATAATTTCGAGTCTTACAGGTTTTACACTTCAAATGAATCCTTCCGTAGATCATTAAGGAAGTAGACTCCTTTTTCCAGGATTGCAAGGATGCGGGATTCGCGTTCTCATTTCTCGATAATACATAAATGGGGTTTCTCAATAGTCAGAAACGCTAGATGAAAGATCGATCTAGGACGCTATCGCCCTCAAAAGTCCTATTTTTTCGTTTACGAGACGTAATTTGCATTATTCGGAAGCATACAACTAGCTATTTTCATAGCTACATGCTGCCGAATAATGCAAAATACGCCTCGTAAACGAAAAAATAGGATTTTTTAGGGCGATAGCGCTCTAGATCGATCTTTTATCTAGCGTTTTTGACTACTGAAAACCCCCATTTTTAACACGTTTTTATTAACTCGCTTTCTTGTCTGTTCTGTCTTGTCTGTCTGTCTACGTAGGTGAACTATCCATGCATCAATTATCTTTTGCATGCGCCCCACGTTTTTCGTTTTAAATCTTACAAGTATTTTCATAGCTATTAAAAATTCACAATCACAAATTTTCAGGACTATCTGCATGCGCTTAGGAATCTGAATGGGGCTAGGAAAAATTATTTTATACTTTCTAGTCCGTCTTAAAAACGTGGTATATTAAAAATTTTTTTTTATTTAAATAATTATTGTATTATCGAGAAATAAGAACGCGAATCCCGCCTTAACTCTGTTGTTTAGTCACCCTTTTGCAAATCAAATTCACCCTTGGATGAACTTAGTCTGCAGAAGGGTGACCTTGGAATGCAAAACCTGCACAATTTCGAGTCTTATTAGTACGCTTATTTTAAAATCCAGCAAAATCGTATACAAGCAGCACGGGGTCGTTAAACCAAGATCTATGGACTCCTCTCGGCTATTGACACCTGTTGGAGTCTGGCGAAATTATCTGACAGACGACGCGACGCGAAATTGTGCAATCTTCCTCGCCAATCGGGAGCCTGTGAATCCCCTGGGTTTTTTCACCAAGTAGATTCCGAATGCGTCGGATTGCTAGAAGCTGGGTCGTTTTACAACGAGATCATCAAATACTTCTTGAACATTAAACCTACCACCACCGGTCAAACTGACTGGTTCCAGATTTTTTATTTTACAATTATTGAAATACATAATAAAAATGATTTTATAAGAAATGATTGTATAAATACCTTTAGTGGACCACGTGTTACAATAGAAGCCGAGCAAAGTCTAAATAAAATCAGTTTTGTCATTTTTACAAGGTACTTTTAATGCTCGGTAGGTTTAGTGTTGAACACTTAGACGTGGTCTGCCACGCAATTTCTGATCATTAGACTGTGGATTTTTATGAAAAATAAAATTTTTCCAAGTTGATTGTAAGAAATGGAAGCTAACAATGTATTATTTCATCTTTCGATAATCTTAATAGATCGAAAATAATATAACGACTCTCTTAATTTCATCTAATGTATCTACAATTTTTCTATATTTTCTATAAATGCACAAACTCCGCAGTCTACTGATCATTTTAAACTGAAAACAATGGACGATTAAGTCCCATTTTATCGAAGGCGAAATCGGAGATTGAATAAGTTTTACAGGAAAAATTGCTTTCTTGCATAAGGCTTATCGGTTCTCGGAAGACGTATTACGTAAGAGTGATTGTTCCGAAGTTCTTTGTTCAACAGTTTGCAAGACAATTTCGGTGATCGTAAAAAATCTGATGTTCGCTGCCATTCGTTTGGGCAAAAAGTCCAAATCGAACGAAGGAATTTCATTGCAAACCTGGAGTTCCCACGAAAGAGTGCTTCGAGATCGGCGAACGAGTGCAATCGAAAACGAATCGTCGTTTACTCGACATAATCTCAAGGCAACACACCCAATATCCAATTTCCTCTTGCCTAAGGTCCCGGGGATTCCCAGTGAGGCAGCTTGCAGACCGAGGTGGCTGACCGATCGAGGCTCGACTGCACTCTAATCGCTGCTCGTTATCCACTGAAGAGCCATTGCTAGAAAAAGAACGAATAGCTAAAAAGCTTTCTTCGAATACGGTGCACAATGGTTTCAACTACGATTAACTTTCCATGTTGTTGTTGTATGCGTAAAATCTTGTAATCGAATTTTAAGCCACTTCCCATAGTCCAATCTTGCTGAAATTTTGTATGGAGTGGTAAACGATATTGACGTAATCTTTGTGGGCGCTTTTATTTATAGTCACTAGTGTCATGATTTTATTTAAATTTATATTAAAATTTTCTATCTATTCCGACACTAATTTTATAACAGAAGAAATTTTGAACTTGCTTAAAATTTTGGGGAGAAATATTAATCATTTAACTGGATTCGGTATTTTATGGAGAACCAGGAAAAATATTATTTTCCCCTTTTTAGTGCATTTTATTCTTTATACGTAGGTACATAGAAAGCATTTTACAACTTCATTCCACGACGAGACGGGATAATTGAAACATGGGAACTCGTTTAATCGATGGTACACAAGTTGTTTGTCGAACGCTGCTTCTATTTGCTGTTTTTTAATTGCGGAAATAAGTAACAAAAATAGACCGCTTGAAATTAATGTCTAATCAAGTACGATTTCGTGCGAGGAAGGCAATTATCCTCCAAAACATTTTCGCAGTATTTAATTGCGGATTTTATGCGTTTATAGAAAAATTAATAGGCGAAACACAAAATCGAACCATTGCAACCTATTAAAATTATTAATAGAAGGATTCGATTTTTGTAATTGATGCAAGCAATTTTTATTTTGCATAAGGATTGGCAGGCTAGTTACAACAGAGCCTTCATTAGAGAGTACGTCCCGGCGCAAATCAATATCTGGATTGTCTGGAACCAGGCGACATTGTGCTCGAATATTGTAAATTCCAGACAAATTTCGAATATCCACGGCGTGCTTATAAACGCTTTGTTCAAGAGTTTCCGCCGAATTAGAACTTTATTTTACACCGGTACGCATGCCGCAGAAGTTTCCGTGGAAAGTAACGGGATTCTTCCTCGAGCGTTTAGGATTCCCCGGATTCGAAAGGACCTGTGATTATAAAACGGTCGAAGGATCCATTGCGCAACTGGAATTAACTTTCCAGTGTGCCGTCGTTAAAATAGAATCGTTACGGCGGCGACTCGTTACATGAGTAGTCCGGTTTAATAATAGATCGCGAGTCGTCCTTTGCCGCGTATATCGGCTTGCTTGTTGTTATCGTTATTATTATTATTATTATTATTATTATTATTATTGTTATGGGAAGAGCCGCGTACGTCGAGCAGAAAGAGGGACCCATTGTCGTGTGTCAGCCGGCGCTAATTCGCTCTGTATCTCTGTGTACAAAAGATATAGAGGCACAGATGCGGAATATCAACTTTTCACGATTCAACAGTGATTCCCAGGGTTGATTCCTGTAACTGGTTATCAGCGAAACGAAACCTGCTCGATTGCTGATGAAACCGTACGGCCCGAGACGTCGTGCTTGCATCATGACACGGTACACAGACGGTTGGCCTATGTCCGAGCACTGGCACGTGCTATCGATCCGTGTCGCGAACTATAGTCGCCTACCCGTGTCTAGTTTCACCGGTCTTGTGCGGCAAAAGTGCATCATCTTTAGACCAAGTTTAAAGCTAAGGCTTTCTCCTATAGAGAGCAAGGGGCTTCAATGTCCCCGCGAGGATGGTCACTTCGTTTCGCTTCGTGGTCTCAACAGTAGGCAAATTCTATGATCCCATTGGGTCCTGAAGAGGATAGCCATTGGGTTCCATGTTCAACGCAATGAAACGAGTCCCCAATTGCTTCGACAGGTCCTAATGTAGACTTTAATAGGCAAATGCTAGGATCCCATTGGGTTCCTGAGGAGGATAGCCACTGCGTTCCATGTCTATCGCGATGAAACGGGTCCCCAATCGCTTCGACAGGTCCTAATGTAGACTTTAATAGGCAAATGCTAGGATCCCATTGGGTTCCTGAGGAGGATAGCCACTGCGTTCCATGTCTATCGCGATGAAACGGGTCCCCAATTGCTTCGACAGGTTCTAATGTAGACTTTCATAGGCAAATGCTAGGATCCCATTGGGTCCTGAAGAGAATATCCACTGCGTTCCATATTCAACGTAATAAAACGAGTCCCCAATCGCTTCGACAGGTTTTAATGTAGACCTTAGTAGGCAAAAGCTAGGATCTCATTGAGTCCCTGAAGAGGATAGCTATCTAACATGAATAGGATAGCCACTGCGTTCCATGTTCAACGCAATAAAAGCCACTCGCTTGGACAGGTCCTAGTGTAGACTTTAGTACGCAAATGCTAGGATCCCATTAGGTCCCTGAAGAAGATAGCTATCTAACATAAAGATTTACTAGACAAGAGGATAGAGGGGGTTTCCAAATAACTAGCCTTGCGAGCAAATAATGGAGACCGCGTGTCTAACGCCACACGAGAAACCCGTTTGCTTCGAGAGAATTGCCATGTCACGCAGGCATCTTTTTTTTCGCTCTCTCCTTCGCTGTTCGCTGTCTCGTCTTCTTCGATCTCTTCGCTCGTCTGTCTCGCGAATGGAAGGGCGAATCTTTCGCAACAGGCTGAGGCTTTTACAAACGTCGCAGGTAGTCCCTGACCCGGGCACTATCTCCGCAAAACACCTTCTAGGGTGGATCTATTCCAGCAATGGAATCGGTAGCCATGACGTGGAAACTTTCTTGCAGATTGCGTCGGAATTCCTCTCGATTCGACGGCTTATATACAACCACGATCGATGACAGCGGCACAAGGCTGATGGTGTTTACGGCGAGTTCCATTTTCCTTGTTGCAATTTATCGGAACCGAGGGAAATTCCTACGAGAATTCGTTACAGTCGCATTTTTTCCGCTCAAGTTTCAAAGATATCATTGTAGACATTGGTGCGACGCGCGTGTTCGATAGCTGTAATCTTATCAATATTATAATTATAAATAAACAATTTAATGGTATCGACGCTACAGGTTCGATCAATTGTAAAAAAAAAAAACAATTGATCGAACCTGTAGCGCCGATACCATTAAATTGTTTATTTGCACTATCTACGATCGACATATTTAAAAATTTATTATAATTATACATCGATTGCAGCCCATAGAAGCTAAGCGAAAATTGATTGCCCCTGTTAAAAATAGTGCATCGACATTGTCAAACTTTTTTCATCTTTCCCAGTCTACTTATTAGCAAATAGATTTCCCTGAGTCTCTTAACGCACTATCTATCGGCGATTATTCCATAATTTTCAAAGTCCACGGCCCATGGCAGGATTTTTTAATAGATCTTCCAACAGCTGGGGAAACAATCGTAAGCCCACAACTCTTCCTCAACAACGTAATCTAATAATTTTGCGACCATTAAAGAAGATTTTTAAGCTGACCAAAAAAATTGGTACGCTGACGACGTCTTCCTTCAAACTATGATTGCCTGCAGTGCTATGAAAAATATACTATCCTATTCGGAAGAGTCTATGAAGAATCTAGCTCGTCGAGTTCCCGAAGTTCCGAACCCCTGACATTTCCAAATAGCAACATTCCAGGCCCGATAGACGTGTACGTATCGACTGTCGCATCTCCCAGGCCATTTGCCATAAGGTCTGGGTTAGGCGATCATTAAACGATCGGTCATTTGGAAACGTCGCAAGCGTCGCATACACGAAGAAGCATACCGGGAAGCTTTGTTTCTTCGCGTTACTTCGTTTCTCGGTAAAGCTCACGGTGTCGTCGATAAAAAGCTTCCGCGTACATGTGTGTACACTGCTATACACGGAAAAGCTCGCGCCACGGTTTATCTGACTCGGCGCGCGCATCGTTTCGCGGCTTAATGGTAGGAGGTAGAACCGTAGGCTATAAAAGAAGCGCGCGCCGAGCCTCGAGGTCACCCGCCGCCGGAACTCCGCAGAGCACGTACCGCCCTTGCAGAGTCCGATCAGAGCACTTTTCCAAGAGAACACACCGGGGAAAGTTGATCGGTGTTGCGTAAGCGAACCGTGTGCCGTCTATCAGTTGACAGAAGAGAAGGGACACAGTTTTGAAGTGAATCAGTGGAACGAATCGGCATCGAGTGGATTTCTCGTGATACACTGGCAATCACAGCCGAGAAAATTCCTACATTCAGTGAAGTGTGCAAACGAGGAACGCCGGGTGGTCATTCGAAGAGAGCCAAAGAAGAAATACTCACGGATATGACACGTTGCCAGAGCTTGCACTCCTACGGGTCCGCCACCATGGCCGAAAGGTACGGTATTTACACTTTAGCTTTCTCGCCGGGAACGTGGTCGGCTCTCGTCCAACTGTGAACAAAGTAGAAACGCTGTTGTGAAATAGCTTTCCTCTTACCAATTTTATTACATTAATCACGCAGTTTAACAAAAATGTATAGTTTAACAAAAAATTCAAGCGTGAACCAGTTGCTTTGGAGTTAATGGGTCGAGGAGTTTAACTGTTGCATTGCGTTGCGCCATGCCGATTTAAGCCTGTATTTACCTCGGTGACGTCGCAGCCTAAGTATTTGTACTCGAGAATCGCAGAGATAAAAAGGTTAGATCGCAATCCGACAAACCGGCCACGTTACCCCACTGATAATTCCGATTAGCCGATGCGATCCAGTTCGCGCGAGAACGGTAATCGGAATTGTAAGTTGCCTCGCTGCTAGCCCCGAACCTTTGTGAGAATCGTCGGAACTGATTTGTCGATTTGGATTTCTAGCGGACCGCTATGGACGGACCAGAAAGATTCCAGATGCCCCAGGGGAACCATCACCTGCGGCATGTTGCCTACCTTACGAGCCCTCGCTTCGAAAGAATGCGAGAACAGCCAGGGCACCATCTGCTTGGTGCCATTCGACACGGAGATGGACTCCGCCAGCCATCTGCAGATGATCCTTTTGGAGGCGTATTGTCGCGAGACAGGGATCAAAGTGTTGCGGGTGTCCAGAGAGAGGATAAAGGAGCATCTGTGCCCGGGAAGCTGCGATCTATCCTGCGTGTTGATCTGCAACGACGATCCATATTTCCGCGATCCCCCCGAGTGAAGCCACGGATCGCTTGGGAAGCTTCCGGAACGAATTTAAGTCTCGACTGGACGCAGTCACGTGATTATTGTTTGAAAAGTGGCGGTCGAGAAACGCCGTCGCACCAACGGGGGAGTGTATGATCTATTTTCCGCGAGCCAGTGTTCCGCGGACCGATGGATCGTTAAAGCGAAAAAAGAAAAACGAGCACGTTTGATACCGGACGATGATTAGCGCTCTTGAGATAAGAATATCGACGCACCTCGCGATAGATATCGATCACTGTGAAAACGTTCGTTGGGTGCCACGTCGATCGCCTGGCTGATCAGCGAATCATCGGTGACCCACGGTGCGAGATGTAGCGCGAATTGCGAAACCGAGCCCGGCAACCATTATCTCGTGCCGTGTAACGTTGTACCAGAGCAACCGTCTGGCTGCTCGAGGTCGCGCACACGCGCGACTTGAACGCTGTAACCTTCGATAGGAGGAGGATTATTGGAGATTATTTTCGTAATTGTTGATTGCAGAAACTGTTGTAACACTCTATTTTGTAACTTTGTACTTGTACGGAGGTAACTCTGCGCGGCTCGATCTCGAAGATACCGTCCGCCATCTTGTCGGCTGGTCAGACTTAGCGCAGAGACGTCCGAATCAAATCCGTCATCGAGTTTTCATTGTACACCTTTTTACGAGAATAAAAAGCACCGCTCAAGAACAGCAATCCTCGTCTAATTTATTCCTTCGCCCTGTCCTGCACCCCGTTTTTCTGTACGAGAAGCCGCTAAGTAGAACTTGTTCTGATCTATTCGCAGCTCACGAAGTACTTGAGGTACTCTAATATCTCGTCTATGGAGGATTTTCAAATCCTGAGCGTGACGTGAGTAGGTACATTAAACAATAAAAAGGCGAATTACCGCTTAACGACGCCGAACGTTGTCTGTGTTGTAGTAGATTTCAAAAAAAAAGAGACTGATTTAGTAACGTAAGACAGGACCGATGTTGGCACAGTCGTTGATTCAGTTCATTGTGTAGACCCACGTCCGAGATCAAGTTCCATTTCTTCGGGAACTCGGAGGATGGAGACAGGATCCGGGAATCCCTGAACAAGCTGGTGCAACGTCGGCGGCTTAGCGAGATCTCTCTCGAGTCGACCCACTTCACTTACCAGCAGAAACCAGCTCTCAGACTGCAGGTATTCGTTCAGTTATCCAAAAGCATGATGTATCCTTGTCCCTCGCGAATCCTTACCGTTGGACCATTGTCTTCCTTCAGAGCCTCCATCGGTACCAGGCGAACGATCGCGAGGTTCCTCTCGGGGAGCAAATCTCCCTGGCTTGCGTGGCTCTGGGGAGCTACAGCCTTAATTTTACTTGGTACAAGGACAACATGCTGGTGAACACGAGCAAAGCGACCAGGTAACAGGAGGCGTAGTCTCGAGATTCGATTTTCATGCAAAATAAAATATGTTCTTACGACATTCTCCTGAAAGGTGATCAGTAGACTGCGGATCTTTATGCATTTATGGAGAAATTGGTTGGGCGAAATATAAAACAGTAAAAGATTTAAGGAGCTGGACTCGTTTTTTCAGGATTGCAAGGGTGCGCGATGCGCCTTCTCGTTTCTCGATAATGCAAAGATGGAATTTTTCAGTAGTCGAAAGCGCTAGATAAAAGACCAATCGAGGCCGCGATTGCCCTCAAAAGCCCCATTTTTACGTTTAGGAGCCGTAATTTGCATTATTCGTAAGCATACAGTTGCGGATGTAGCTATTTTCATAAAGCTGCGACAGCTACATTCTGCCGAACAATGTAAATTACGCCTCGCAAACGTAAAAATAGGACTTTTGACGATTTGATGAAAATAGGACTAGCGCTTTCCACTACTAAAAACCCCATCTTTGCATCATCGAGAAATGAGAAGGCACATCCCGCACCCTTACAATCCTGGAAAAACGAGTCTACCCCCTTAAAAAATTCAAGAACGTTGCTTTTAATGTAACAAAGTCGTTAAGGGATGAAATCAATTTTTATGTTATTCCCGTTTCCCACAATCAATGCAAAACATTTTTATTTTGCATAATGATCCACAGTCTAGTGATCAGTCCCCAGGGCTCGATTCTTTCAACCAACGAGGACGTAAATAGCTCAGGATAGGGACTCGAGGAGTAAATCCTCTTTCCCAAGCGCCTTTCCTCTTTCCTCTGACCCAGCTATCTAGTTGCATTACCGTTTATGACTCGCCCATTAGGGAGATCCAGAGCAGGCATTTTCCGAACGACGGCTCGGACCGTCACATGTCTCTGTTGGTCATGGAGAAAGCGACAATGCTCGACGCGGGTCAATACACCTGTCAAGTGGTCGACTGGGGCGTGCAACAGTGTAGAAGCATCTACGTTGACGTAAGGGACGAGCCCAACGTCAAAGTGATGCCCATGAGCGCTACCATAGACAAGGTAACTCGACACCAATTCCCCTAAATTGATTCGCTAACTACCCCCGCTATTTTAGGGTGGTGACACGCAGCTGACGTGCATGACGCCCAACATGCCCAATATAGGAATAGGATTTGGTTGGACGAAAAACAGAGCATTGCTGAAGCTGGAGCTTGGCAGCGAAGTCTGGGAGGATCTCCATCCAGCCGGCAGTATACTGAAGATCACAAACGCACAGGTACGCCTGTGTGGCTGATCCGATTCTTTTGCTTGATCGTTGTCCTCTTTTAGAAATCGGCCATCTACACCTGCAACGTGGCAGACAAGTCTATGTCCGTTAGGGTTGAGATAGTGAACAGGACGCTCATACCAATTTGTCGGAGAGGCAAATCTCAGGACCTAACTTGGCCCGATACAGCTCCTGGGTCGGAGGCACTGCTGGAGTGTCCTCACCACTTCGTGGGCGACAAGGTGTCCAGACTATGCTCCATGAAAGACGCTACCACACCCGAATGGCAGACCCCGGACTTTTCCCATTGTTTGTACGAGCCGTTCATCACCCACTATGACAAGGTATCGGTTCGGTAACTCTATCGTTAACACTAAACCTACCAAGCACAAAAGTCGATTCAGTCAATAATTGTGAAATAGAACCGGTCGTTTGACCGTGGTAGGTTTAGTGTTGCACTTTGTTAATCCGTTCGTGACGCTGATCATGCTTCCCCCTTTTCCGATTTTAGTTCAAGAGCCTCACGCTGGGTTACCAAAACGTCACGGGGTCGCAGACAATCTTTTCCTTTTGGGAAATTTTACGATCACGTGGACTACCGCTGTTTCCTGGCGAGGGGGATCGCATATTGGGCATACTGGCGGAGATCGAGCGTTATCAGCATAATATTGACCCATTAGACCTACACGCCTCGACAGAGGCTCTGATACGCATTATCAGTCGAATACTTCACGATGAAAGTTCGATCTTGAGTCAACAGGTAAGGTGATCTCAATAAGGCCGGAGTCACGCGTGCGTTGAAGCGACGGACCCTACGATGGACATAAATTTTCACACAATGCTTCAACGATTTCTAGAAAGTCCTGCTGCTCTTCCAAATCACGCAACGAAGCTTGATGCACTGGTCCAACATGGCCAGTGAACCTTACAAGCACCTGTCTTTGTCTTCCTTGGTGGTAGACATTCAAGAGCTGCAGCAACATAATGGCGACAGTATCACGCATTCGCTCCAGATCCCAATCGACGACTCCATGTAATTATCGTTTGCAAGAGATTCTAAATTTTCTCTTGATTCGACTACTTGTTCCTAGGTACCCAAATTGGTACGACGACAAGGTGACCATAAGATTGTGGAAAAAACGACAGAGGAACCTGAAGTCCAACAACAGTCTAAATGGGATCGTGGTGGTCTACAAAAACGCGTCTCACTTCCTTCCGGCTACGTATGTTAAGGAACTCGAGTGAGTGAATCGAGTAACCCAGAGACTATATCTGTGGTTGCAAGGAAAAACGCCGCGTGTCTCTCACAATTTCAAAAAATTCGAGTTTTCGCATTAATTGAGTTTTATCGTATAGAATATAGAAAAGAAATTCGAAAGGCTCGAAAAAATAATGCAATTTAACCGATGTCCGATGTCAAAGCATTAGTGATGAATACTTTAAACGGCAATATCTCGAAAGTGGAAATATGTGACACGCGGCGTTCTTCGTGATATGGTGTCTGCTCATTTCATTAACTCGAACGTTCGATTTTCATAGCGATGGTACCGATCTCGAGTTCCGCATCAATTCTCGCGTCGTAATGGTTGCGGTACCAGGCTTCAGTCTAGACAAGCATAATAAAATATGGATAGACCTGCAGATGAGACATATTCAGAACCAGTCCAGTTTCTGGAACGTGTCTTGCGGTCTCTTGGACAGCGCGGGCAGCTGGGATCTGAACAGTTGTATAGTGAACACTGTGTCGGGGGACGCTACCACTCATTGCTTATGCCCTAACACCGGGACTTACGCGATTTTTCTGACAGCGCGTGCAGTGAGGGTAATGCTAGCGAAGAAGGAGCAGACCACGTTCATTGTCATATTCGGATGTGGCAGCTGCTTGGCCCAGTGTTTTCTGTCTTCCCTGATTCTTGGCACTTTCTGGTGGAAGCATAGAGATTGGCTGAACTTCCTGAAACTCCAATGCTGTGCAGCTCTAGTCGGGGCAATGGCCATCTTCATATATGCTGTGCACAACAATTTGCCCGAGGTACTTACAGCAGAATTCCTACTTCTTTCTATCGTCACTTTGTATATTTGAAATGCATTTTTTAATTTTTATTTTACTTCGTGTACAACAGGGAGTTCCAACTTGTTCCCCTCCCAGAACCGCAAGGTCCCCACTATTAGTCAAACCTCTTCCCACTGCTACGTACAGCCGTAGAGTTAAGGGAAGAGTGGGGGGAGAATCTCAGCGGGGAAGATGCCGCATGTGACTCGCGAGCTACAAGTTGGAACTCCCTGAAGTTCAAAATGAATAGAAAAAAATCTACTTACAATAGGATACTTCAGCATCCAGCAGACCAATTTGATGCGAACGCACCATTTTAATTTCAGAGCTCCTATGCCATTGTGGCGATATCTCTAGAAGCTTTCCTCCTCGTTGGCATGTCTGCTCCGATATCAGAAGCGTTGATTATTTATGCAGGATTGACGCAAGTCCGACCCAGCCAGCATTTCCAGCCCACCGTCATCGCAGTAATTACCGGTAGAATCAAACGTGTTGAACAAGAACAAAGCTCTAGATTAAACTCGCTGTAACACGATTATTTAATGTGGCACAGGTGTCCCTATCTTAGCTGTGCTAGCCACAGAGCTCACGCACAAGAGCACGAGATGGAGACATGAGTCCTGGTGGCTGATCTTTGGCAGCGGAGTTTACAACATATTTGTAACCTGCGCCACCGTGATGTTTCTCATATTCGCGTTACTATATTTAGGTATTTTACACAAAGCGCACGTTCTGGTCGGGGAGAACGTTATGAAGAAAGAAGCAATAGAAGCAAGGTACAGACGTTTGCCAATCGTGTTTACCAATTGTCCATAGTTTCCGGAGAATTAAGATGCCTTTTGTTCAGGCTACGAATGCTTCACCGCGCAGCCATTGTGATTTGCGGTGTAATCTCGATAGAAGCGTCCTCCATCTTCTACATAAACTCCACCTCGATCATCTTCCACTATGTATTCGCGTCTCTGTCCTCTGTTCTGGTAAGCACATCTCCCTGACAATACTAGCTGAAACTATTATCTCTGAGTAACCTTTGTGTTTGAAGGGGTTCGTTATAATAATGGTCTACATCGTGAGCGGCGAGTTGGCAATCGTCGATTCGATCCTGAAGAAACTGGCATGGAAACAGAGCACAGAGGAGGAGATTACATCTGAGCCAATTAAAGGTATCTCATGAAAGTGGGCTACAAACAGGTGGAACAGTACGTTGAACGAAAACTGGGTTCCTGTAGTCGATGTTTGAAGTTTCCGAGTACTGGTCGTGTTCCTTTCGGAGTCTTTTGTACGGGATCTTCGAATCCAAGATCATTTGAACGTGACAACTAGACTTGCGGACAGGGTCGTGCGGTAGATTTCTTCAGTATGATGGAAGTCCTCGAAACGCCGCCCCTTAACCCTTATGTAGCCAACCAGAATGTGTAGATTATTTAAAACCTTTGGATTTAACAAATTTGCACACATTCTCATTCTAAGACTATAAATTAATATATTATCGAGCAAAGAATGGACATTCAGAGAAATGTTGTAATATTTTTAGAGGAACATTACCAAATTGTTGAAAGAAATGCAGTAAATAGGTACCTGGGTACCCGGTTGGCTACGCAAGGGTTAAATGTTTTTTTTCTTTAAAATAACCTTCGACTGTGATTTAAAAAGAAAAACTGCAGAAAATGTACGAATACGGAAAAGTTCATTTTAAATTTATTTTATCTTCATCTTGCGTAAAGATTTTTCATTATCGAATGATTCAAATTGTGTTTTGATTTCGCTGATTATGCGGCCACCTCTCTGTATCCTAGCCCGGCACGGCCCTGCTTGCGGACACGACCGATGCTCAGAAACCAGAAAGAATATCAACTGGGAACCTGGGCCGCACACCTTAAATATCTTATCAGAGCTGAAATTTGTTCAACTTTTGGCCAGTGTGCTCGAAGAGCGGCGCAGAAGTGGAGAACGACACGGCGCCACCTCCGTCGTCGTTGGGCCTAGGCGAGCCCTACATAGAAGCTCGAGGAATCGCAGCTGGTAGCATAGATATGCGCGAGTTCGTGAGCGAGTCCTCGTCCTCGTACTCGAAGCCTTCCGTCCCTGTCGCCAACCGATTTTTGCCGGAGATACGCATCGACCATTCCGACGACATAAATCTAGAGAACTATAGCACCAGCCCGCGAAAGTATCAGGAGACGATCGCGTTCGACGCCGTGTTTTCGCCAAGGGCGTCCCGTTGCGTTAGCGAGCCCTTCAACGGCAGCGAATGCTGCAGCTTTCGGGATTATGGGAAGTATCGGGAGCCGCAGAGCTTCATGCCTCACAATAATCCGGCGCCGGAAGCCTCGGCGAAAGTTTTGTGCAGCGCCGACGTCGAGTCCCGTCTGACCGGCATGCCGGACGTCACGTTAGCCGTTACCAACGACGTCGAGTTGCTGTCCACCAGCGAACTGAAGACTAGAGAACACATTAACGTTATCCCCGATATAGCGAACACCACGGAACGCAAGCAACCCGACGGCGAAGAAAAAGCGCCGGAGATCGTGATCACAAACTGCGAAGCCACGACGAGCGGTATGCTGGACCGAATCTCTCACGATCTTGATTACCTGTTGAACCGCACGCACTCCACAGACAACACTTAAATCGCGTCTGATTTACCGATCGTGTTCATCGGTCTAGTAATGGGGTCAATTTGTCCGTAATCTTAACTCCTTAAGGGGTTCGACTACTGTACCAGCCGAAAAACCAAGCGATTTTCATATGCGGACTGCGGGGGAATGTTAAATATTCTATTCGGAGGTTCCGCTATTCGTTTTAGCATGTTATACATTTAATACGTCGACTGCCATCAAATTAGTGGCACCGGGTATTAATTTATTCGTCCTGATATCTCTGAAAAACTCTGATCGTTTATAGGAGTGAAGTAGACAAGACTTACGTAAAACGGACAAAATTCAACGGCAGTCAACGTGTTAAAATAATTGTAAAAGTTTCCTTATCATTTGTTTTATAGCTACAACGACCAGAACTTCCTCGGCGTTCTTAATTTATATCTATTCCATGTCTAGAATTTTTCTCTGATAGCTAAATATTTATAATGGCAAATTAGAATTTTATTTTAGACTAGCTTGATATTCTAGGGTAAGCGGTTAAGCGGGAATTCTCGAATACGTGGTGATATCTCACAGTAGTCTGACCTCTTAAGTAACGTGTGCTCAATGTTTTTCAATGATTATGTAATAAAAATATAGTAGAAACTTCTCGGATCGATTGAATTTGGCGCCCACCGCTTCGTATTCGAATTTACTGCCAACTTCCGCCAACGGGCGGAACTACTTTGCGTCACGTGAGCGCGCGAAGTTTGAAATTTATTTTCGAAAAAAAGTTTGAATAACTCGGGTTCTACTATATTTATTCGAACGGCGATTAGGCCTGATAATAAGGCGATTCATTGAGAAGCATTGATCTATGTAATCATCATAAAATACTCGAACACGTTTTAATTGATTTTACAAGTTAGCCGTTTTTATGATGCAACACTTTACCAATTCCTGTGTAGTAACAGAATCGTACAGGGACATTCGACAGAACGCATCTAAACAAATAAAAGAACTGCAGTACTTTTTAAAAAATGTTATTATATTATCATCGTCATTTATAATGTCGTTCAACGTTATGTTTGATCACGTAACAAAGACCTAGCGTTGTAAGAGTATTACATTACGCTTTGCAATGTGTTAAGCTAAACAACTCGGAAGATGTACAATCTCACTTCTTTTTTTACAAACACGTACACGTACACACACTCTCTTTCTCTCTCAAGATGATCTCTCTCGCTTTCTCTCTCTCTCTCTCTCTCTCCCTCTCTCTCTCTCATTAAATGTTCTAAAAAACATCAATTACTAAGAAGACTCTTTGTTAAGGACGTTTTTCCATTGTGCTCCATCCATAAAAATGTTTTACATCGAAGACAGCTCATGTTTGTCCTTCCACTATTAAGGTCACATAAATAAATTTTGTATAGAATACATATTATTCTTTCGGACTCATGTTTTCCGTTTCCACAGATGTCCAGGTACAAAGTACATATAGGAGAGCAGAAGCCGAAACTGATATCAGGAAGACAGGAGCGACAGTTTCAATGAAACGAAAAACAAATTTCAGGCAGTGGAATTCCGAGTTATAGTATTTATTTATCACTGTCATCGTACAGCCCTTTTCATAATATCCACGATTTAGTCGTCGCACTTTTTTCTCTCGTTTTTATAATTTGAATTATAAAGCTATACACATTCAATTTAGTTTCGATAAGTCTACTTACATACTTAAGATCGAAGTTTATGTTGTTGGTAATAGTTCTTTTTTTTTTTCTTCTTCTTTACCACTAGTACGGTTAGTCGTTCGCTTAGTGAAATGCGTCACTGAAATTTCTTTTACCGAGGTACGAAATTGGAGCAGTATTCTCTTGGCCAAGCACGTGTTATAAATGCAAAAAGACATAATAAGGTCGGTGTTAGTTTGTTAGCACTCGAATATACCTATATGACTAGTTCTCTGTGTCAACAGATTTTTTTTTTCTTAAAAATATAAATTATTTACAAGGATTTCAGCTAATTTTATCGAGATTTAATAACCTTGGTTTAATCACATCAATAATACCGAAGTATAGGAGGGCCGTGGCTGCAACTGATTACTATTGTTCTTCCTTTTTATCGTTCTTTTTTCTTTGAAAAAGAAACAATAAACATAAACAAAAAGAAACGACACCTGGTCTTTTTCTTTTATTTCATTCATTGTAAACAGGAAATATAAATTTGTTAATCTGATTGATTCGGGGGCGGGGGGGGGGGGGGATGAATTACAACATGTATTGAGTATTTAAGCGAAAATAAGTGCGGAATTCATGTAGCCTTGTTCATCGTTTCCGCGTTGCTGTACGATCAAGCTAATTCCGTACTAATAATTAAATCATTATTTTGTTTTCTTCCGCAGTCTCTCGATCCGTCAAATTGTATATACAAAATAAATTTCTATGATACATTTCGTCACGTTGCGATACAAGGTAATTTCCTTCGTTTCACTTTTTGTTTGCTTTTATTTCAATTATTACTTTAAATAATTTACCCAAGCACTCGAAGAATTGAAACGTTTTTTCTAGTAAAAATGCCCTTTATATCAGCCTAATTATGGGTGACAACAGACGCGTGAAACAGGAATAGACTGATTCTCTCTCTCTCTCTCTCTCGTAATAACTAGACGCAGTTTCTTATACTTGTTACACTCGTAATCTCAACATTCTCCTCAAGTGAAATCGTAGGACACGGTCTTTATTTATTTCTTTTATTTTCTTCTTCATTTTTTTTTTGTTTATAATCTCGCTTCCTAAAATTATTTTATAGCTTATAAAAAAAAACGGTTGACGAGCCGACAAATGAAAAAAAATTCAACATTGAACAACTTCGTGAAGAAAAAAATCTCGCGTTCCCGAGAAAAAATCAATACTAGATTATACTGCGCGTCGAGCCTAGTGGTTTAGCCACGGCACCTTTTCTTTTTATTCCTTTTTTCCTCTTTTTTTTTTGTTGTTTCTTTTAATCGTTTTTAATTCCATTCTTTCCTCCTGTTTACTTAAATATAAAAATACATAGCCAGTCTATACATAGAGCGTGCAAAGTGGCACAGTGAACTGAGTTACCAGATATCCTGGATGGTTAACTACCGCTCTCAGTATTCGTCGGTGGTTCAGCTTCGTCGTGACTTTTGCTCGTGTTACTCGACACGGGGAGACCTGAGGTTTTTGGCAGCGGGTTAGTTACACTATCACTATTGGATGTTGACGCGTTATACATCGAGTTATCAAAGTGTTGCAAGCATGGAAATTCTGGACCAGGCAGCAGTAAAGTAGTTTGGGTGGGAAGATTAGTTAATGATACCATTCCTGGTGTCATCATTTGCTTGTTAAAGCAACTCCTTAATGCCTCTTCGATTAAATTCGCTATCTTATCACGATCGTTCTACAAAAAATCATCGTACTTCCTTTAAAACGTCGCTCGTGTGAACGCATCATTCTCTATGCCCGAGGAGCAGAAATTTAGGCGTCTCGCGCGATCACTAGCTTTCAGTTTTCCGTTTCGAAAGAAAGTCAAAGGAATAAGTCTGATTCGATCCATTAACTTTCTAAAATTCTTTATACCGTCACTGACCGAATATTGCTAACAGAAAGAAACGCGTGCGTTCGAAGAGACGCCTAATCTCTTGCTTCCGCGCCATACCAGTAAGATCATTCAAGGGACTGTGATAATTACCTCGTTAATGAACCCAAAATGTACAAGTTCCTGCGCGAGAAGCAGCGACGTGTCTACTTGGCTCACAGGACACGTTAATTGCCTATTCATTTTGTCGTCCATTCGTAACAATATTGTCATCTATAAAATATATATACCAGACGTAAAGAACAGGAAACGATTTGTCAGCGGTGGTTTCTTACACAGTAGTAACATCTCGCTTGGCCACTCACAAGTAATTCACAACTCTCTTCTCTAGGCTTAACGTTACACATCATATTAACTACTCTTCGAGACTCAACGTCCACCGGTTCTGGCGTGACCGACTTCACCGATTCGGTCACCTCGGGCGATATCGCCCTGGGCCGAACTGGCGGTGGTAGTTTCGCCATAAATGCTGTCAACGGGTATATTCCATATCTGTCGACACAAAGGATTATTGGTACCGTTAATGTACCGACGATCGTGCTGGAAAACTCACCCCTGCGACTACCGTCTACCATCATCGGGTTATACTCACTTTACATCTTCGACAAACTTCTCTAACTTTTCTGTAACAGGGATATCACTTAACCGAATCTGCTGAGGCGGTCGACCTTGGTATTTGATTTCGGCTACCACCGTGTCCGGTCCATATAGCCTTTGCAATACCTCGTCGGTTATCGTCTCTGAAATGTTGGCTGAAACAACGACGGGAACGCGTTATCAGTTTCTTCCTTAACCAGTTACATCATTACAATCGACTTATCATATAGCGTCACTTATAAACATTCATTTTCTATATCTAATGCACCTTCTGTTGTAAAACGACGCAAGATAACGAAAATTGAAGTATTATCCGAGTAGAATACATTAGTTATTTACATATGCGAACGACTAGTCGGTAGTTCAACTTTTTATTCGTTCTCTCTCGGATTACGGAACGACCCGTGGGCTAATTCTATGCGTCCTACAATGAATACATGTGTCAAACACTTACTAGCTGAATTGACCAGTGCATGGGCCGCGAGTAATTTCAACGAATGTACTTCGAACAGGACAGGATGAAAAAGGAGTTCCCTGGCGCTTGGTCTACTAAGCGGGTCTACATGAAGACACTTCCGGATGAAGTCTTTCTGTTGGACATCGTCTAAAGATTCTATCGTCTTTCTAACGTTCTCCTCGGTTACGATTGTTCCGCTATCGCCGTTCCCTTGGATTTCTAACGCAGCCATTTCCAAGGCGCACATACCGAACGAATAAATATCAATCGCAGGTGTTACAGAATCTGTAAAAAAAAAGAAAACGCAAACGGTTTCAATGCGAGTTCATTTTAAGGAGGTAGTTTCTAGGATTGCAAGGATTGCTAGGATTGCGTTCTCATTTCTCGATAATGCAAAGACGGAGCTTTTCAGTAGTCAAAAGCGCTAGATAAAAGATCAATCTGGACCGCAATCGTCCTCAGAAGTCCTATTTTTACGTTTACGAGGCGTGATTTGCATTATTCGTATGTAGCTGTCGTAGCTTTATGCTTCCGAATAATGCGAATTACGCTTCGTAAATGTAAAAATAGGACTTTTGAGGGCGATCGCGGCATAGATTGATTTTTTATCTAGCGCTTTTGACTACTGAACATTCCGCACCCTTGCAAACCTGGAAACGAGAGTTTACCCCCTTAAGACGCACGGTTCTAGCGAGTCCCTTACTTCCATATTCAGGTGCTACAAAATGCATGTTCTTCATGTTTGCTCTACATGTTTTCACGTGATGGTGGATCGCGTCCGGAGCCACTGTAATTAGAACAAGAAGAATAATATTAGATTCAGTGATCATGCGTTCCACTGTGCACACACGAAGGTGGTATATATTTATACGATAGATCTGGACAAGCAACATGTTAGGAAAATCATTTGTACGGGGCAGCAGGAATTCTGCGAGTCGTCCTGAATACAAAAATATAAGAAAAACGGTTGTAGACACGGTCCTCTGTTCGAATTACCTGCCATCTCAGCCGTAACAAGTAAATTAATAAACCGCTAGAAAAATTGTGTTGTAACTGAAAGTTTATCCTAAGAGTAACTTGAGCCCTCGTACAGTTAATATTCTTTTCTTTTCTTGGACACATTTATAGACCACGAAAGTGCCTCTTTAAAGACGACGATCGGATACGATGCAGTATGCAAAATTCTGTTTTATGGATATATAAATGAAAACATATACACATGTATATATAGTTGATTATATTAAAGAGACACTTTCATCGAGTAGCGATGAAACTTTTAGCAACGGGAACGGGATTCAAGGATCTCGTTTTATTGGTGACCAAGGGTACAAAAAAATATTAGAATACAATGGAGATGCGTGCGCTGAATGATTCAGGAGGACCAAAGTACAGAAAACGGTCTGCCCTTAATCGCAGATGTTAAATTCATTGACTCGAGGGATGAATAGTGCAATGTATACAGCACTAACAGTATTAAACGAAATAAATATATTAATATATTGTAGGAACACATAACCAGTCTACCAGTAATTAGAATGTATATAATATATATACATAAATGGGAATGTTTACCTCTGTACGCCTAAATTACTTAGCTGGCAATAGTCGTTGGTTATCTGCCAAATGTATTTCCATCAAATTCACCATCTTTATCAGAATTTACACCAATCGAGAAAGGTCGCTGTCGCTCGATCGATTCCTCCGGATTGGGGCGAAAGTACGATTTTTGTACTTCCTCTCTCTTCGAAGATCTTTGCTGTGTTTTTGTTTCATTATCTAGATTTAGCCTATCTGCTACAATTAAAAATGAGGACTCAAGTTACTCCTAATATGTAGAAGCAGTTTATACACAATCTTTCTAACAGATTGGCATTACTAATGGACATGTACAACAAAAAAAAACTTCTATGTATGCATATGTATGTATATGTATGTAGAACGAATACGGTAAAACACAGTTACAGCGATCGTAAGATATGGTATCTAGAAAAGTGATCGACTCAATATTAAAATGAAGTGCTAAAGTCACATATACAGAGTTTTCCAGTAGAGTTATCGGGGATATCCGTAGAAATAGTAATCCTTTGCCTCGCACGTCATTGATCTCGTTACAAGAATCAATTAATGTTATCTCATTCGAGAATGATTACGTTATAGCACCAAACGAGATTTTCTTTGAACGACAGAAATGAATCATGCTCTCTCTCTTTCTCTCTCCCTCTCTCTCTCTTCCACACATTTATATGATCATTCTAGGATTTGTATCAAAGTATTGTTCATACGTCACTTTAGTTCGATTACATTATCTGTCAGGCAGAGATTGATTCGGTAATTGTAGAAAAATTGATTTATTACTGTCAATTGGCTTATTGTACGAGACAATCACAGTAATAGCAATATACGTACTTTGCATGTACCCCATGTAAGAACAAAATAAATACCAGTTAGGTTTACAGTTGTTTACTTTTTTTTTTAACTTCACCGATCGGTCGTTAACAATCCTATACTGTGAAATATTTTATTTTTTTTTTTGCATTATTATTCTTCCGTGAAAATTATGAGAAACAAAACTATTAGCCTCTCATTGTCCTGTGAATAAAAAAAGGGAAGCTCCTTGCAAACTCCTATTCCAATGTACACTAAATTATTTCATTTTAGGATAAGTGCTCTCTCTTCGATACCTACGAGCAACTATGTATTCATACTTGTTAGCAGAGTGTTTCATTCAGTATATATATAGTTTCCTTCTCGAAATGAAAACCTCTTTAGATTTTGCTACGAAAGTACTTACCCGAGCCAATTTTTACAAGTCCATTATGTTGAATAAATATAGTGTCACAAGTGAGATTTCCATGAATAATCGGAGGTGAACAGGAATGTAAATAACTGGAACATTTTCAACCAGATTAATATATAGAATATATAAATATGCTTATGAGCGAAAAGTAAAAAATCAGAAGTTACCTCAGTGCAGATAATATTTGGGTACACCAACGTTTCCATGCTTGCAGGGGTAATTTTTTTACATTACGTTTTGTTCGTTTTAGGAACTGTTTCAATGACCCAGAGGACATATACTCAGTTATAAATATAACCTGTGAGACAATCAAGAGTACGATAAGTAGCAATAAGCGATTATTAAGCATTCCAAGAACATCGAAACAGAATTATGTTCGACCACTCACTCGAGGCTTATCATTGTGAGTATCTGTCCAATACCTATGAAATTTGACAATATTCGGGTGTTCTAATTGTGTCAGGTTCTCAAATACAAGTTGTATTTTCTCCTCTTGTGCTTTGAAGTTTTTCCTTTCGGAAAATTGCACCTCGTTCCAAACAACCTCGACTCCTTCCTCCGTGTCCATAGCCAAGTAGGCACAGTCGATTCCTGGTACATCACGTTGCTCCACCTAAGTAATAAACATTATTCATAAGAATACATTACTTTATGCAAGCCAACACACACACATATATACATTGATTCTAAAATACTCAACACATTGTTTACACAATGCAAATCAACAGTATAAAACGCAGAAAGTTAGTTTTATTTATAGCTATAGTTTACAAGTGTAATATATACATCGATTTATTTACAAGACCAGGCTATTAATACATTGTAAGGATCTTATACATGGAGTAACAGAATATGTTACTGCAATCATTCATTTTAAAGTGAACTCGAACCACAACTCAAACAATTTCATGCCTATTTGCCGTTACATTAATGTGACCTTGCGAGGAATTTAAGGAGGGGAAGCTGCTTGCTTAGAGAAGGGATTGTCATTGTAGGTATTCACATTATACTAGACCAAAGCGATAAATATAGTGTTCCTTCCTAAATTAAATAAATGGATCCTCAAACATTTCCAAAAACACAGACTGGAATGCAATACAAAACAGAAGAGATAGCCTATTTTCGTTTAAATAGACATACCTCCATTTCAGTGACTTCGTTTTCACTGCCTCTGGCTGCTCCAAAGGTAGAGCCTTCGGCTAACGTGGACTTGGAACCTACGTATACCTAACATAAAATAATAGTTATTGAACAACAAATAGACAAACATATTGTTTACTTTTGTTTAGTACTACTATTCAACCGAAACAGGCATTATTGGCGTTACACAGAAATTTAGTGTACAGAAAGAAAATCATCCTTAAGCGCTATAAAACAGAACTTCAATCCTTCTTTTCCAACAGTTTTCTGTTTTTCAAAGCTGTAAGAAATAACAAAGAAAAAAACGTGTTAGAACAAAAACAAGTCTTGTGTTAATGTAACTACGGTCCAACTATGCCGATTTATTTTTAGGATGAAATATGAAAGAGATTGCCGTCTGTAAAAGCTTAGTGCCAAGAAGTTGTCGGGGATCGATTCGCAGATACCGTTTGATCGAAGGTATATTCTATGCTTCACAAAAAAAAATATGTAAAAAATGTCCACAAACAATTACAGTTTAAACAAATCTTGGTACATGTATTTCATAAAGAAACAATATCTTTCAAGACAATCGTAAGAATTTGTTTAGTCTTCGCACCACGAAAGCAATCAAAACCGTAGTCCCACGGCAGCAATCAAAACAAAGTATCCCACGAGAGTTATAGGTGTCTCGCGGAGAACATTTATCCCCACCTCTGTGGTACGAACCTGACGACAGTGGTTACGATACATACAGAGAAACATACACGTCCAACGTGTTAGGAGCTGTACAAACTGTGGTGAGCCCGTATTCATGTACGAATGGACAAACATGTGATACGAACAGAGACGGATCGACACGATGTATGGCGATGAGAAGATGGTTACCAAGAAAAGTGAAGAAGGAGAATATGAAGAGAAAGAAGAAGAAATTGTGTACCTCTTCCCGGCGTTTGAGCCACCGCCCGCAGGGGCTCTCCTCCAGGATCTCACTCTCATCCTCGGAATCTTCACCACTTTCCCGCGGTGACTTGTGCTCTGGGTCCGTGCTGGAGCGACTCCCGGGCATCACACACGCGATTAATTGAAGGAGCAGCACCGAACAGAGCACAACGCGGCCAAACTCATCGGTGGCTATTATCCGACGGAGTAGCTCCTCAATGTTGCATCTGTGCACCGCCGCTGAGGAATTACACACGCGCGTGGACACGTGAACGTGGAACGGAGAACTAGCAGCGAACGTCAAGTCTCGAGTGTGTGATCTGGCACCAGCAGCAGTAGCAGCAGCCGCAGTAGCAGTAGCAGTAGCAGCAGCACTCACAGTGACACATGCAGCGACAACCCGAGTCGCAGGAAACCCGAGCTGCGATATTTCTGATCTTACGCGGTCACGCGCACGAATCCACAGTTTCTGGACTCCCTCAGGGCTTGGCCGGTGTACCGGACATCGCGCGAGCCGCTCGCTGATCACACTGTCAAAATAAAAACCTCTGCTATGAGCGAAATAGGTTCGATGTGACATACACTCTGGTATTCATTTTCGCTCTGTCTTCGGTCACGTTCGCCCAGTATGGCGATCACCGTGTACCGCACCCCTTTTCGGGTCGATCCCACTGCTATCTGCCGACTAGAATCAGTACTACCTTCTCAAGGTCGTCGAAGATCGTATCCTGCAGCACCAATCACATAACACATCTCGTCCTACGTAGGACAACCTATAGTTCAGTCGTAGTTCGTGACCAATCGCAGTGCTCCTCAACCATGTTGAGGATCCTAATTCTGTGGAGTTGAAGCAAGTTGAAGCTGGAAGGGGAGTCGACCTCTAAAACGTATATCATGTCGCGGTCAATTTTAAAGTTACACACTTACAACACATTTTATATCTGTAAATTCTAAACTGATTTTGTTTCTGTGTGTTAAATTGTTTTATACATTTGTTTTTAAAACAATTTAATGTCAGTATGGACGGAGATAGAGCATAGCCAGGTTTAGCATGGAACAGAACCTATTTTTTGTCATAAATGCATAAAATCCGCGATCCAGTTATGGTAAATGCTTCAATTACACGTTTTAGTACTTAAATAGCAGTGACATTTAAATTTAAGTGATGACAATTTTCGTTTCTTTGAGAAACGATGATCTTCTTTTTTCCGTCCACTCTAACTTCGCGTTACGTCACCGAAATTGCGCGCCGCTACGGAGGAAATAGCGTTCAGCGGAAATCATCAATGGAGCCGGTACCCCAGTACGCATTTTTCCTTGTATTATCGTCAGTATCTCTCAACTTGCACTTGATAACTTCGACTTGAAGAAGTTAACCAAATTTTTTCAATAAGTTGAGCAATACTGTAGTCAATCAGCATAAGTTACAAATCAATGATGCATGGGATTTGTACCACGAGATGAATTTATCGATGTAATTGAAAATGGAATATGCCAATACCTTGTATCTTAGAACAGATTGGGTAAACGTTTCCTTTTTTTTTTTAAATTTTCATCGAAATTTTCGAAGGTGATCGTCGACCACTTGTCTCGTACTTTTAAACAATTGTGTGGTTATTGTTGATTGTTGATTGGATTTATCGCGATGATGTCTATAAAAACGCTGCCTCTGTTAGAAGGCGCGAAATTCATCGTGCTTGACGAAGGTGCGGAAACATTAGTAATTCTTTTTACTTTATTTCTTTTAACAACAAAGAATGAAACGTTTATTATTTTGCACATATTTTAGGGGCGGACGCGATGTACGCGAGAAAATTAATTGCAGGATGGATACAGATGTGGAAAGATAGAGACTCTAGTCTGATGCTCGACTTACTGTTGTTCTCCGATCCAAAGTCCACGTATGAATACGAATCTAAACTTTTTGGGCCGGAGAATGTAAATATTCGTGATTATTACACGGCTGATGTAGATCATCTTGACATCAGTACCGTTAACGATAAGGATTTTGATAATCTGGAACACATCTTAAAAACCACAGAGACAAAATCCACTGTCATCGTAGACTGTCTAACATCTTTGATCTTGTTCGTCGGCTTGTCCAAAGCATTGTGGTTCTTAGAAAAATTAAGTAAGCAAGTACCGCAATTAGTCTGCATCTACAGACGAGATTTTCTGCAGAGTAAGATTCTTTGCGTCAACTCACTAGGTACCACGTACGTGAGAATAGAAAGATGCCACGATGTGTACAGAAACAATAATTTTAATTATATAGTGGAGATTATGCACCGGAGACTGGTATCGGGTGGTACAGTTGTAAGGCATAATGAATTAGTTACCCAAAGTAGTATCTCTTATGAGATTCAATCGAAAAAAATTGAAACAAACAAAAGATTAGACACGACGTATAAAAAAGAAAAACAGAAGGTCGAATCTTCGTTCAAGATAGAAATAAGCGAACACGAAATGAAACAGAGAGAAGAAACAGCGTTACCGTATACAATCAATTCGAATCCGACAAACACATCTAAAATTCTTTATCAACCAGAGGACATAGATGATATCGATGAGGAAGATCCAGATGATGATTTATGCATCTAATTTGCACATCATGGGACATTAATCTACACTCCTCAGATGTATTTATATTTATGCCATTGATACCTTAAGCAAAGATATATTTATTTTAGATATTTATTTTGCATTTTATACAATTTTGTTGAAAGCCACATAGCTGTATATTATTTTGTTACTGCACAGCTGTCCAATAAAAAATTTCCTTAAAGAATATTTGAAAAATACAAGTTTTATTAATGCACTGCTCTTTAAAATTATACTAGTTCAAAATCATTTTCATCTGTAGTTCACGGATCGGTGGAACTCTAAAACAGCTTTGTAAAAAAATACACATGCTTTGAAGACCTAGTCTCCAAAAAGGAGGTTCGGTATCGTGTAAAGTCTTAACATTTAAAAATAGAATGTTAAATATTAATTTCATCTTTGGCATTTGTCGTAACATAGATATATCACTTTCATCTGCAAGATCTAATTTTATAATAAAATATATGTGACTGATATAATCGTTACTCGAGACGAAAATACAGTCTCGAATAAAAAGTTCGTTAGTACCTTGCAAGACATCTCAACAAACATATATATAGATATATGTATGTAGTATAATGCATATATATAACATGCGACATACAAATCCATCCATAGATATGTAAAAATTTTCATAATAAATTAATTCGATAGATTATAAAAGAAGATAATACTTTATCTATATAATTATAAATATATCTCACTTTGCAACATCTTAAAAAAATAAATAGATCGATTGAGAAAAGGAACTAGAAAAATGAGTTTAAGATCCATGAAACCTATTTGCATTTAGGCATTAAAAGTGTAAAGTATATTCTCATCGCTAAAGTGTGAGGTACCGTCAATGTGTTGTAGTACTCTGCTCTCTAATAAGCTGCGACCGTATTGAACTGCTTCATCTCTGTTTTGTGCAACGCCGGCATCGAGCAACCAATTAACTAAATCAGTTCCGGTGAAAACACCTTTGTGTATCCTTAACAAGCGTCTGCGACAGATGGCAATGCGAGCTCGACATTCGGCTAAGTGGCAACGATTGAATTGTTCCCGAATAGCCTTTACCTCTGTGCTTAATTCATCTTCGGGAGGTAGTTGCAATTCTTTGCCTAAAAGCATTTTAACACGTGTTACATACTTGAGACGTAACGGGAACATGAATACAACATTGAGGAGTTTTTCCTGTGACTTAGCAAACAATTTACGTATTGTATAAATAAACATTCAAATTTAATCGATTGTATGTACGAGTACATATGGTAGCAATTACCCAGAGCAGAGCATGCATTACAGATGAAAAAGAGCTTTAATGTACTTTAAAGCATATAACGTTGGGAATCATAATTAGAAAACAACCTGAATAACTCAAAAGAGGTAATAACTACTATTATGTAGAATCTCGTTCATTTTTTTGAATGGTATGAATAGAATGAGTGATAATCCCACCGGTACGCCATTCCCGGCACATTTTTCGGAGCCAGCAGCCCAATTTTCCTAGGCCAGGATCCAAGCCGAAGATAGCGAATGCGATTAATGATTGGCCGAAGTTCAAAGCGACGTCCAAGAATGTCAGTTCCGCGTAAACTCCGGTCAATTGTTCCATAATTAGGGTCCCAATCGATATAGATAAACCCTGCCGAAGCGTTGTGTAATATTGATTACATTGCAACTACGCGATAACGTTCGGTTGACGATTGCGCGTATTGCCAACGGAAAATTCTGCTGCATACTTACAATGAACATAGAGCAGAGGAGCAAAATGAGAAATACTAGGTGTCGAAGTATTTGTGGATCGTCCGCTGCGTCACGTTCGCTCTGCAAATACAGATCGTAGTCATCGGAATCGTTATTGTTACTTCTGCACACCCCGTTCGGACAACCCTCCGAGTATTCGCAGCCGATACTGAAATTATGCGGTAACTCTATGAGGTGACATTGCGTAACTTCCACGCGACACTGTCCAACGCAAAAATATTTATTGGACGATGTAATTTACAGTCTAATCGTAGCAATTGTACAAACATCGGTGTGTTGGAAGTAGGCGAAACTATATCCTCGACATCTACTACGTGTCTTTCGGCACCATCGTCCGCAGAATTTTCTATATTATTATCCATTAAATTTCTGTAGGACGCTGAGACGCGTTGACGCTGGTATCTCTGTTGTAGAATCAAACATCCCAAGGTCACTGTAAAAAAAAAGATATAATTAAAGAGAGGTGTTTGACCTTGCTCATCTTTTCGTCCAGTGTCAACATACCTATAAAACAAAATATCAACACGAAAGTAGACGTCGCGGCTTGAGCTCTACCGAGTTGAAAGTTAGGGTTCCTGTAATCGACCACTATTTGCTTCGGGCTTAATGTACTGCACAATGTAATCGCTATTAAAAGCGGAACCCTGAAAACATATATAACTTTTAGTTACGTCGTTATGTTATTTATAACAAGAAATTATTGTTTATCGTCGTACCCCCATCCAACAGGGACAAACCACTTCTGCATATTCTTGACAAAGTTCAAAGAACGAGCACTTAAGTATAATAGAGTTGCCGCTATTGCCATTGTCCAGATGCGACACGCGTAAACGCCCGTGGTTATTAAAATGAACTGGATATACCTATAGTAAAATTAAATGTGTAGTACTAAGTACATAGTATGTATAGAATTAGTGAAATGGAAAAATAAGGATTAGACTACCATAGGGGTGACCCATTGCTACGCGCATCGATCTTGGTCCAAATAATCACGCCTATAGCTGTGGCTAGCTGAAAACATGAACATCCATATAGAAACGTTTATTGCACACTGTCTGTGTATTTTCGATTGAAATGTATTGGTACAGACCTGTGCAACTACAATGCACAATGTGCATCGATGAGTGACACATTTGTACTTCTTCCTTTGTAATCCTACGAAGCAAATTATCAACCATACGCATACTATTATCGAAGCAATGCTTACGTCGAAGGAGAATACATTTAACTGATGTACATAATTTACTGGTGTAGTTCCAGCAGAAACTGCGTCAATTAATTTTGCTGACACAAACATAAGTGGAGCAGATAAGAATGTGCAAGCGACCATTGACGATGCTATCAGATCAGTTTCAAGGTTGTAACGAAGAGTGAAAATGAAGAGAGCCGGAGCCGTTGGGATCGTTCCGTACAAAAATCCGTATGTGCTTAGATCTTGTGTGTCTGTAGCATTTTGTCCAGCATCCAACAGAATAATAGACTCTCTTATGACCAATGGAAGCACCAACAGTTTCACTGATATTAATATGCCTGGTATAACCAGGGCTGTGCCCTTCAACTTGTGCACTTTTCCAACCATCATCAAACCAAGCAAAAACAATGCACTGGCGGAGAATGCATTGCCAAATACATCGAGAACAGCAGCGAGTACACATGGTATTGCATGACTGAAAATGAGATTTCCCACTATACCGAGTACAGTCATAAAAAGTATAGGGTTTAGCACGATCCCCTTCATTATAGAGAAGATCATATTTTTGTAGCTTCTGTGGTCTTCATTCTGGCGCTTGCCAATTTCCAACAACACAAAACCAATCGGGTTTAAAATAGCCAACGATATAGGTGCCATTAAATAAAGGTACGCAGCGTATTCAGGATGTACTTTCCCATATAATGCAGCAACTAGAAAAACACATTATTAGTAATATTAGTAATATAATAACAGTAAACGCACACGCGTTATCTCCTACTTTACTTACTCATGGGATATCCTATAGCGAAATCATTACTCTGAGTAGTAAATATCGCAAACAATGCAGCACAACCTGGATTGGAGGGTCTTTTAATGACTAGAGATACACCGAGAACGATAAAGAATATACAACTCTTTGCTAGCAGAACAGCAACTAAAAATTTCCAATTTACTAAGCTGAAGTCAAGCTTTGCTAATGACGTGAAAATTAAGGCCGGCAGAGCGAATGTTCCTACAAAGGTGTTCAAGCCGTTTCCTTCAGTTTTTGTAATGATATCGAATCTTCCAGCAATATATCTATGAAAATAAAACATTACAGTGATCGTGATAATGGAATTTGAATAACAAACTGACTGGCACCCGAAAGTTACCCGCATAATATGATAGCGAAGCATTGTATCAATGCAAGGTACAAGTTGTCCATGGGTTCGTTTTCCATTTGTGAAAGTTGTATTTTCTCCATAGTAGACATGATTAATCATTTAACCGTGTAATATTTAATCGTTACTGTTCTTACTACAGTATAGTATGCAATTGTCATCTAATTAGTATGATTGTAGAATTGTACCATAACAGACAGTTACAGGAAACAACATTATAGAATATCAACTTCATGTCAACTTCATTCTTAGTCCCGCAAAGCTTTCATTGATACGACCTGCAAAAATATGGAAAAATATACGATGAACGACGCTCTTGTTAAGGTTACTTTGATCGCACAAAAGTGAAATACAATACGCAGAAACAACAGCGAGGATGCATTATCAGTTGAATGAATTAAATTTTCGTATGATCAACAGATTGTTATTATCATTTATTGCAACGCATTATGATATCGAGTCATCCGATGTGACAGCTGACATATGTTCGCGCGAGAAACAGGCTACATAGTATCAGAAAATAAACTATACGATGTTGGAATTCTTATTATCAATCGTTGGGGGGTACGAAAAAAAATGAATCAAAAGATGACAGTAATTGCTGTGCGACTTATACGAGAACTTTCACTTATCGTGAAGTACTGCGGACATGTCAAGCATGTTGATTATGTCTTTCGTGCATGATAAGAAATTAAATAAGTACGCACAGGAGTCTGCTCGTAATCTTGTCGACAAGACAGTGACAGTTATTGACAGTGGTCGAACGTAGGAAAATACTTATACAACACTATATTCACAAAATATTCACGATATACTGTACTCGTTATGCATACAGGCAATTTTCAATCTTATCGGAGCGCACGCGACATCGATAATTCTCCACTGACTCATCGGATTGGTCCTCCACATCACGTGTCCTCAACGACGCTTGTCACGCGAAAATATTTAAACCTCATATTCACAGCAAACTTAACACCTTACCAGTTATCTAATAGTTTTTAGAAGGTCAAAGATTAACAGTCGAAAATTTCTTAACCACTTGCTTTATAATGTTAAGTCAATATCGTAATAAACATTTCGGGTTGAATCTATTAAATATTTTATCAATCTCTTTTAAACCGAAATAAAATTTTCTTCTTTTCCTCTCGTCTTTATAAAAAGAAAATTTTCGTCTTTTTCTTTTAGGAAATTATAAATGACAAAGAAATTCTAATCATAGTGCAAATAAATAATCGTAATACGTGGAGCTAGAAATTTCATTCGTAAACGAATAAATTTAGCTCTTGAAACTATTTAAAAGGAAACTATTGAGCTTCTTGTAGATATATACAATTGTATTAAAAATTGAATCATTAATTGCAATTGATAGTCAATGATTTCTTTAAATGCAATGTTGTTCAGCTTTCATGCACAGTAAAAACGTGTTGATAACGTTTGAAAAACAGACGTTTCGATAAATGCGAACATATATATAACATATGCTTCAAACAAGTGTTCATTATCGAGTTCGCATGTTTACGTGAATCTGCAAGCTAATCAATCAATTTGCAAGCATGGAAATTGAACTGGACATTCGTTTCCGTCGCTAGAGGTTACGTTAGGTTGAAAATAAAATGAAAAACTTGATTTGCGTAAATCATTTCAATCGGTATACGAATCTGGAACACATGGAAAATTTGAAAGTTGTTGTGTGAGAGGAATGTGGATTCGATTGGTTATTAGATACGTTTAACATTGGTTATTAGCCTAAGTGAATTGGATCATGCAGCAATCGGAACCAGATGGAACGACCGGAATAGCTCTTTCCAACTCTGAACAATACGCGATGCATATCGTGTTGCATCTAATCAATCAAATGGTCGATATTAGATTCTATTGTTTATTCTACATTGCGCATAGATGTACGCGCGTGCAATAATATATAAACAACGCGTGCAACGCATAACTAATGAGTAAACTACGGATGTTTATGGAATTTGCAATTTTTCGAGACGATTTTGAAGAGGGGGAACCAAATATCATTTTCAGTGGTAATATTTCCTTTGTAGATCTGAAATATATCAAAATTTCAGTAAATTCTGTCGAAGGCTATATTCTGGCATTTTTTGAAAATTTTCCGAAGCCATATAAATGCATAAAATTCCGTAGTCTACTAACGAGACAACGCTGCGACGCTATACACGAGAGAACAAAAAATATTCTTTATCGAAGAAAAATATACTTAGCTGTCTGTGCTGATAAGCCGGAATAAGCGCATCGATGTTGAAACTTATCGGGAAATAACTAACTGTTCCGCTTAGACTTTGCACTCGCACGAAATGCAAAACAAGTCTTTTTCCTTGACGATTTCAAAATCAAACCGTTCTAAATATTGTGTGTATACTGCCATTGCCATTTAAAAAAATTTATCAATAACAAAACACCACATTGTTCAGTTTTTGCGTGGGTCACGAACCACTCAACATCGATTTCTTTCATTGCTAAGCAGTTGACCTTTCAAAGAATAACAACATTTTTTTCGATGTAGACAAATATGTAATCTTATCGGAAACGTCTCTTTGAATAAACCTTTTTGTCAGACAACATTATCATACAATATATAATGTCCCGAGAGAGACGAAAGATTGCTGGAAAGCACAGTTCATTCAGCTGGATTTTATGTACACATCTATAGACGCACACGCATACAGACGCTTACGCATACTTACACACCGAATCGAGTGACAGGTAGAATATGTATGTTTACGTCACTGACCTCCATGAATCATGAATTCCTACAGTTTGCGCAATAATTGCAATCTAGAGAAAGAGAGAGAGAGAGAGACGTACCCGACGAATTCTTTCGGATCGATTCGCGCTTAATCTATCGATCGAGAGGTTAGCAGAAACTCGTCGGCTCTCGAGTCCTAAGAACGAAGCATCTATATAGGAAGCCCTTGTTACACACTTCTCCGTTCATGGATTCGTTCATTGGACGCATGATTCATCCGTAACGCAAAACTGCTCGCACACATTGCCTCGAGTGGAAAGTCCATTCGATGGGTAGCAACGCTACCCGAGTCGTTTACAAAGCGAACGAAAAAAATATAATGCTCGCGTGTTAGAACATAGAAAGAAAAAATTCTATTCCTGTACAGTTGCGCAACATGTTGAAACTATACGACGCCCGACGTCCAGTAACCGTATTACAGAAAAACTATTCTTCTACTTATCGCAGAATACAATATGTAACTGCAGAGAATTATTACACAACGGTCTCTCGGCTATAATTCAATTAATATAATTCTATTATGTTGCAGGTGTCTGGCCAAATTCTACCAGGAAACATAATTGGTTGACTTCCAATTTACTTAAATAAACAAAATTACTGCGCTGAAAGTGCGTTCTAGTCATCCATATTATATTGTTATCGGATCACATTATATTATAATCACGTGGCCGATAGCCAGGGCTTTTAACGTTTTAACGCGATTATATAGTAATTCGCACGTGTCTGTGTGTATACGTGAATTAGAGATATCCGTGACGTCAATGGAATTACTAACGCGACGCAACTCTCGTTATTGCGACCTTATCGCGATAAGATTCTCGTTACAAGTAAATCGCAGAAAACAACATTCCGTTTCAAGGTCATGTTGAATTAGGTTGTTAGAAAGTCCCGACGGAAGGAGCACGACAAGGTGGCGTGAAACGAACAAACCCACGAGCTTCCAGATAATATCCGGTTTTTCCTGGAACTTGCGTTTAATTGCGTTAGCATTTCGTTCGAACGAAGGCGTTACTCATCGTGACGTACTTCCAGCCAGACGATGCTGACGTAAGGCTTCGATAGCCGAACAGCTGCTGGAAAACGGTTCAATTTCCAGAGGCGCGATTACGCCCGACCAATCGCATTAAAGAGGATTTAGTTCCCGATGCACCCCGAGTCCGTTCGAAATACACATTTTCCTGCGATGTCCCCACGGAACGGGCCCGAAATTTTTTCGAATTCGCATCGAAGCGACGATCGTAAGACAATCGCCGCGCGTAACACGAGAAACCAGCCACGGCTACGCTCACCTGCCATGGCTACGCTCACCTGCCACCAGACAATGAGAGGAAATCGGTTTCCTGGGTTTATTTACAAAGGGAAAAAGAAACAAGCGCGATCTACGTCTCGCAAAGTTTGCATGGAGGATGGCGGTCACGTGGCGACCTATCGAAGACTCGGACGCGGCCGTGGGAGGGGGAAGGGGCGATAGACTCTGAACGTATATAATCTTCCCGCCCGCGTTCCACCACCCAGTTCCACTCGGACTTCGGACACGTGAATTGTGTCAAGCTTCCAACGAGAGAAAGTTTTTGTTTGTTTGGTGCGCTCATTGTATGGGTAAGTTGCAAACGATTTTTTCCGTTTTCCCGTTCTTTCCTTTGACCCGGGAAATCGTTCTATGCTCGTTCGCGTATGATATATTCGATCGGTAATGGTAATTCTCTCCGTAGACATTCGATATTTTCTACGACTGATTCGACTGGAAAGTGTCCTTTATTTCGAGTGCCATGCATTTTGCTCTTTAAATCGGTATCATCGATGACGTAACGAACGACACCCACGGATTTTGATGATGATATATACGCGATGCTTAGGGTAGACCGAGTCGAGGATGTGCGCAGCAAAACGTAAACAAATGATCGGAGCGTTTCGTTGACATGACTCGAGCCGAACAGTTCGATTTGTTTCGTGATAATCGCTAATACTGTTAAAGCGTTTAAATGCCTTTCTTTTCTGATTGTTTTTCACGAAATTGTTTATCCTTTTACTTACGTCGCATTTATAACGGTTTTCGTGTGGAAAGTGGTGGGAAACGGATATGTTTATAGTTTGTGACGGTCGAATACGTCAACGGCATCGGTAATTGTTTGCATTCGACTAATTATACAAGGCGAACTGTATTAATAGGGAATTAGTAACATAGTGCGACGAAGGTCGCAGTAGACACGTGGCTTGCTATACATATATTTATTTGGTCGTGCATTGATTCACGCCACGTATACATACCGTCGCCATGTTGGACACCAAACCAACGACAAAACCGATCTCCGCGCTTATTTCGCAAATTTTATCTTATGGGACGGTGCTTATTCGTGTTCTCAAATAGCAGTGGACTTTCGGTAAATTGATCGAACGCTTGGAATAATAGTCGCCGGATGTAGAGCTCTTCTAATTCTTATCGAGACGGATTGCGCCGTGGCGATAAGGATCTGTTGATAACGTATCGCCAGGATTAAAATCAATGATTTTTAGCGGATACTTGAATGAATTCTAAGAATAATATTCGTTTTTCAGAGCGAGAGAAGAGTATAAAACACGGAGAGAGCCCTGTGGAGCCAATAAGCAGCTGCAGGGATGAGCATGGCTTCGTGCCAACGGTTGGCCGCTGGGGAAGCGAATGGCCAAGTTGACTCGGGACGGCAGAGATATGGTGCCAGCCACAGGGGCAGGCACGCGGGCCCTGGATCAGGGGTGTGCCGCTACCCCTGCCGGTCTGGGCCCATTACGAGTCACCAGCCCTGACCGTATCAACGGTCGAGTTGTATGAGGAACTAGCGGGCAGCGTTGAATTAGAAACGCAACACCTATTGCGTGAGCATCGCTACGATACCATTGGCAACTTCCTAAAGTAAGTATTCTATCGATTAGAACGACTCTAACCTTGAAATTATTCTAAACGAATCGATCTGTAATACATTTTATTTCGCAACAACCAGGTTCTACAAGGACTATGTTGCGAGCGGTGAAAGTGTGTTGGAAAGATTTTATCACAAATATCAACCACTCATAACTAAAGAACATCATACATGCGTGGGTCTAGGATTCGAGTTACTACATCGGCTGAGGGGTTTAAATAAACGATTTCCTGGTATATCAAGTGGCCTCTATTTGGTGTCCTGCGAGGAGGTATGTTAAATGAGATCGCATATGTATGTCCGACGTATATATTCGTACAATTATACTAATTGTAAGAACTGTTTACCTTTCAGACTATTTGCAACGTCGCTAGTTACGTCGGCGGACCACCTGCCGCGGACAGCGGTGAGAAAGAACATGTCCTAGTGTGCCTAAAGATTGAAATAAATGGGCGTCGAGGTGTTATGCTTCTCGACCCTGGATATCACGTAGCTCGAGTTATTACTGTAATGGAAGATAAGTTATATCCGCATACAGGTTGGTTCGTTCAGTCAGATGAACCAGATTGTAAGAAAGAGTACAACTATTTTCTCTGCGCTAACGATCCTGATTACGTTGAATGGCACGAGAGGAAGATCCGCCCGGATGCTTTGGAGAGAACGCAAGTCGCTCTCATATACGTAGCAAGGCCGTATTTAACAGCCATCGATGTTACAGAACGTAGAAATTTGGTTTATAATTTTCGAAGTCTCCTGGCAAGAGACACAAAAGGCCATGTTACCGCTGGCATCTATTTTCCTGTTGTATTAGACATGAACAATGCACAAAATTTTACAATTTTTTATCAGACCAGTAATGGCAAAAAACGGGTCAAAATGGCATTCAGTAAATTCAGTTCTGCGAAGGTAAAATATTCCATCCATACTTACGATCTGTTTCGTACGTGCGCGTGCAGTTATTCATTTGTAAAAACGATGAAATATTTGTTCCAGATCGTTCTCGACGCCGAAGAGAAGGAAATTCTTGGAGAATGTGCTCGGCAATTAAATCTGCCACAGGAGACGTTGGAAGATGTACTTTCTGCTCTTGGTATAGTCATCAACGATTCAGCCTTCGTGGCGCAACTTCTGGCCATCAATACAAGAATATCCACTTTAGCAGAGGACAATTAACTCTTTGACAGTGTCGCGTTTCACTGCCAAAACGTCATGCAGAGAAATACCAGGAGTTCGACAACAAAGAGTTAACGGATGCGAATTCACCCCGGGAGGTGTAAACAAGATAAAACGTGTTATCATTTTGCCGGCTTTCCTCTTACTTTCATTTTCCTCTTATTTACTACCATGTTAACGGTTTACCACTATGTATCGTAAAGGTTTTATTCATTTTATTCTTGTTATTATATAGAGCTTGACGTTTTTAAGAGAAATCTTAAATAAAAATATATTGTGTTTTGCGGAATAATATTGGTTCGATAAAAATGTTAACAGGGTATATACTGGCAATTTTTTTTTTTTGGGATTTACTTGTTGATATTTAATAACGCTTTGCATAATTTATAAATTGTTCTTATCATTATTTGCATATATTAGCATTTAATGTGAAGCTTTAGAAGCTGTTGGGTACTTCATGTTTTTGTCGAAATAGAGCCGAGTTAGGCTTGATTAGTTTACCGCTTATATAGATCTTCGTTGAGACCTCATTATATTAGGGATCTTTAATTATTATTATTATGTTTGGATTTCGAATTATGCTAAAGCTATCTTTTTTGTACTTGAATGAACAGTGACAAGGGAAACAATATCATGTAGTTGCTAATTTATTAATAAATACACTACCCCAAAATATGTTCCTTCTTATATTTGGCATTGTTGAGTACACTCTTGAAGAACGCATTTTTCAGATTAAGTATATTTTTTGTACCAAAAACGAGAAACAAAAAAAGAATACAAAGAACAAATTGATTTCGATTGATCAAACAATAAGTTCTCTACGGATTCGAAGATAAAATACTTCGAATCCGAGCAGGCAATACTTCAATGATTAATTTATAGAGTTTCGTTTACTTACGAACTAAAATTTCGAAGAAACACCCATTGATCAAAAACAGTCCTCTCTGACCGTGTATCTTGTGTACGCGTTCAAAGCAACATAACATAATTTTTACCCATTCTTACTCTCATACTTTCCATACAACATCCTTATACGTTATCCCACAGAATCTCTACATATAGTTATACTTTGTTATCCACATACAATAGATGCTAAGAAATACGTCTATGTGTAAAATGGAAATAACTGCAACGAACCTCGGTAAACACGGACACATTATACTTCAAATAACAGTTAAATTATCATCGTTTGTTACACGCTAAAAGAAAAGAGTATTCTAAAATTGTGTATATAGTGTACAAGAAAATGTCATGAGATACTCGTTTCACGGATTATACGTAGTTTTACAGGTAGAATAAACAATTCATTTCTATGTTCTCATCGGGCTACGTTTAAACGACGGCTTTACCGAAGTTCTGCAGCGTTGCCAGAATATAATTTAAATGGTTTTAGCAGAAAATCTAAATATTACTATCGGATACTGCGTGACGCTTCTTGCTAACTTTCACGTCTGGCGTATGTTCGCGTTTTCGATTTCCCGTTGTGCTCGGAGCAGATGTTGATGCTGCTGCCTCCGTTGATAATGGTTTAGCTGTGATAGCGAGGGGCTTGTTACTACGGCCAGATGCTTCGGAACTGTGAACATGTCGATAGTAAAAATTAGTATCCATCGCTTGCCGTGCAGTTGGATAAATATCAAATAGACATTGCCCTGTTTGTTACGTGATTAGTCCATGTATACAGAAAATTCGAGAAATATCTTGTAAATGGTAGCACATTTTAATTTGAGAAAAAAAACTAATTAAAGTACATGATAGACACACATCAGTAAGTTAAACAACGCTGAGTAAACAAAAGTAACGTATTAGAATTAATCGCAACGTACTTACGTTGCAAAAGTGTCACCATTGTGTACTTTATTTAATATTTGCGGCTGTACCTGTAATACACAATATGGTATATTCCATACCATGTCTTTTGCCATATTATACGAGTAACGTAAGATAAACGATAAAATTCTCAGATAAATACAGCCATCGATCCCTCTGTGCCTGATGTACACACAGAGGCAACATCGATAGAACGATCGAAAATATTTCGAGAGAAATACCAAGAAAGTAGTAAAAGATTTAGACAGCGCAAAACTAATAGACCTATCCAGTGAATAAACATGCAGCAAATAAAAGCCCATAATTTTTACTATTATGTACCGATACCATATACTATGTACTACATTACAATTGCATACTCGAAGATTTTCGGATGAATTGCATATACCTAAATTATCGTTGAATATATGTTACCACCTTTACTATGCAGGGTGAGTTGTGTAGAACCTAAATATTTTCTTTGCTATCAAGTACGAAACGAATTGTGTTCAAGGTCTTTTGAAGGTCATCCATTTTTAAATGACATTACACATTGTAAACTTTGCAAGGCAGTAGCTGCTTCCGAGACGATTGTAACAGAAATATTTAGGTGCTGTTTTACATCACTCACCCTGCATAAACATATTGACGTTCATTGAACTGTTGACTGGAAATCGATTTATTAAGCAAGACTGTGAATGTTAGACTTACCTCGAAGCAAGAGGAGAGGTGCGTGCTTTAGATGTAGGTGAAGGTCTAATACTACGTCTGGAAGAAGGTGTCCATCTCGAAGAATTAGAGTATCGACTATGAAAGCATATATAATAAGCATATCAATACTATAAAAAGAAAATTGCAACAGTGACAGAAAATAAAACGAGAATCGCAAAAAAAGCCGATCGTAACTTCCGATAATCCGTATCGATAGTGTGCAAGTAAAAAAAGAAAACCAAATACAACATTATGTGATTTATTATATACGGTTTATTTGCACCTCTTATAATTTGAACGTTTCTTTTCACACAGCTCAACATGTAGTAGCGTTGTTCGATTCATCGTATACAATTTCAATATGGAATGGCTAATAGTTTATATAATCATAATGATGTATGTACAAATAATAATAATAAAAAGAATAAATGTTACGCGAACAAGAGATTCGAAAGAACAGAATTATATCGATTATTATTTCGAGAATATCACAAAATAGTTTAATAATGCAAGTACAACTAGTAGACATGCTACACCGAGCTGAGAGACACGGAAATAAATATTGGTCATGCATGGCTTTATTCTAATGCTTGATACAAAATTTTGATAGGAAATGTACGAAGCGAGGTAGAAGTAACAGCATGATGTGATCCCGTTTCTCCCTTCACTTTTTTTTACTGGCACGCCTTCTGGATTTCTTAATACCACTGTGTAAATTCGAATTCGTCAGTGATGTTTTCATACATTTACATCTATATTTAATACGTTATCACTTTACTAAGAGATAGATAATAGTACAGTAATGTCTCGATATTTGTGATTATGTTCGCCAGTGGCGGGAAGAACATTTTGGTCCCTAAGTTTTCACATACATACATTATATCGAAACACGATGTACTATTTACTTATACATATGCATGCTGCATGCATTACTACTGCATATAAAAGGATTATCTCCTTTTCTAATTTAAATTGTTCCATAGTTTTCTTCGTAAAGAAAATCCTACCTTCAATGAATAATCTCTAAAGGTTTTCCTTGTTACATATAAATATAAAATTAGCAGACCAACCTTCCTCCTGATGGATCAGGCAGAGCAAGTTGTCTATGGTCGGGACGGCTTCTATGACCATGGCTTCCATAATGAGAACTGGAACCAACTGCATTGCGAGTACGTGTCTGCCACTCGCTATTGAAACTCTCTGCTTCCTCTGTTAAATATTATATATAGTTTAATTTTACGAAGAAAAAAAATTCCTAAAGTAGTAACGCTGTCCAACAAATTTCGTTTACACATAATTAGACTGCAGATTTTATGCATTTATCACAAGAACGAGTAGATGTAATTTAAAGTAGTGAAAACATTAGAAGAATTTAAAGATACTGTTATATTATTTTCAACCTATTGCATATTAAAACAGACATTCAATTTTTATTACACTCCAATTTGTTGCAAGATCTCCAGTCAATTCATGATAGAATATATGTAGACATAAGATACCTTCGTCTAGATTGATAAATTCCTGACGTTCTTCTTGTTCACCGCTGTGAATATTATGCTCATGCTCCAAAATGTGTGCTCTTTCTCCGATGTGGTGGCCGATGGCCATTTTCTTGACTCCTGTGCGAGTATCATGAACTGTTTTTTTGGTTTCCTTTACTCCACCAGGTGCAGTTGTTGTCGACATAGTTTCTTGGTACACTTGAGGACGACCGTCCGGACCGTTGCCCATGGTCATCACTGATCTTGTAGTGAAGGAATGACAATTGCTACCTGGTGCCACATTATCCTAAATATAATGAAAATAAAATTAATTGCAGGATCATTTTTCATGAAAATGGTTACATAATTCAAAGATATTAAATTACTAACAAAGTCTCTGAAAATGGGGTTCATATTGAACGACGGCATCGGTGGAAATCCAAATGGCATCATCTGAAGATTACTCTGCGGGTGTCTGCCTGCATGTCCACCGTTTGTAATAGCATTCTGACCCATCATGCCAAATGGGTCACTAAATATTGAATTCATCATGTCATTCATCTGTCTCATGGATCTCATTTGAGAGCTGTGATCAAAAATTGATAAAGACTTTTAATGCACTTTATTTACTTGCGTCAAAACATTTCCATCATTCATCAAATTTGAATAAATCAAGATAATCAATTTTAGAAAAAAAAGAAGGGAGGGGAGGGGAGGAAGAACTAAAACAAAATCCAATTACTATGACAACCGAGATCGAATACGAAATGTGACATACGTTTTTAAACTCTCGAATGTTGAAACCTAGATCAATTCCATATTACAAATTTTTCGCGAACAAACTCGTTTGCGGATTTCGTTATTTGTACTTTTATTAAAAAGAAAGAGTGACAAACGTATCGTGCCATTCTAACATATGCAGGGATTTCATTAGTTTATGCAATGCGTTGGAAAAGTGATTTGGTAATGATTTTTTATTGAAAATGTTGTCTTTCCTCGGTAATTACGCGCGACCATTGCAACGTATCGTATTAACGCGTAATTTGAACATATGTTTTAATAGAAACAATTAATATTTCAACGAAAATTATTGGCTGCACATGGCAGGTGAATATAGATCAAACGATTTCGTTTGACTTACCCAAAAAAAGGATCATCGTCGAGATCACCACCCATCAGTCCGAACAAGGACATTTTGGAAAACAGTTGATTTGGCACTGTTCCTTCAGAAACAAATTTACAATCGCCAGAGGAGAATCGAGAAACTGGTAATACTCTGCCGATCGAGATTTCTCGTTACACGACGAGAATCTCCTCTAGAACACCTTGGAAACTTCTGGATTGCACGTAAACGTAAACCAATTATTCGACAACGTCCAACTGTACCGTTTATCTATCTTAAAACGAACACGAACCAAATACGTGTAGATAGTTGACTTTCGTCAATTGGAAAGTCACCAGTACAAAATGGGAGTGCTCTCTCTTAAGTTTCGATATTCGATGGTGTGCAATCAAAAAATTAGACGAAGAGCTTTATTACAGAAGAAATTCGTTCAAAATACATTTCAGTATCTTCTTCTCGAGTGACAAAAAATTTCCGACTTTTCCCGCAACGATATTCGCATGGTTACCGCTGTATTTGCACCCAAACAATCGTGAAACGGTTATATGACAATTTGTTTGTTTATTAGAGAAGCCAAGGCTACGACCCCATTCGGATGCCTCACCTGACAATACAAAAATTTTGAGCTTTCAATTGAGCCCTCAAAAGTTAGAAAGTGACCAAATTATTTATTTCAGCGTGAATGATTCTTGCCGCTTTTGTCATAAGACACAACGCAAATTTCGGCAAGAATTATTTGCTCCGTAAAATCTCAAAACGGCTAAATTGGCTAAACGTTCAAACTTCTAGCCAAACTTTGTTACCGACCAATTCAGAACGTACTGCTAGATGGCGTTGGTAGCGAATTCCGGGATTTGAACCGTCATTGTCGACAGAGAGTCGCTATTTTCAGATTTTGAATGTTTAAAATGATTTTGAGATAATAAGACCACAGACGAGGTATAACGTCTGTGATAAGACATGTAATTTTTCGGATTAGAAATAAAGTTTATTTTTTAGAATTGCTCCCAATATGTAGCTTAATCATTTCATCGTAGATGGCGCCGCGAACACGTTCTACTTCTCGAATTTCCGATACAGATCCGCTGTCTATGTAGAATCTGGTGCATACAATGTAACGTAGTTGTTGTGAAAGTGTTCCTTCCGACAGTTCCTTTCCGCAAATATTATTCGGGATGCTCTCCACAGTAATTGTCCGAGGATCTATATCTATGTTTGTTTGAAATTTTACTGGACACAAGGTACTGTCAATTTTTTGTCGATTTTATAATCTCAGGGCAAGTTTTCATAGGCAGTGGTACATATACATTTTGAAATGAAAGGAAGCGATAACAACAATTTCGTTAATTCTTTATACAATCAGTCACAATGGTCATGGAACCGGCAGAGAAACAAAGTACAATTATTCGGTACAGAATTTCACGAAGGACGAACATTACCCTTGATCTTGTCCTTGCTTTTTGGCAGAACTGGTGGTATAAACACAAGTTTGTGCTGGTAAGCGTCAGGTATGAGAACGTTTAGAACCAGGTGTGTGACTACTGCGGTGAAACCCCATACACGGTGTTTCCCGCCCAAATAAGTCGGCATAGTGTAATTGTTTCGAAATTGGGTATGTCGATATTGGGATGGGTCGCATAGGTTCTTCAGGCTGAGAAAGAAAGCCTCTTCCACCTCGTTCGTATTGATCTGAAGATTTTTCGGATCGACCTCGCCGATGTACCCAAACACGGGCAGCACGTGAAGGTCCTTCTTGTTGATCATGTTACCGGAAGTCCAGACGTCGATCTTCTTCCTCGGAATATTCAGCTCTTCCCATGTCTCGCGAATCGCGGTCTCTTCGAGGTTTCGATCGCTATCGTCGTACATACCTCCAGGGAACGAGACTTGGCCCCGATTCGAGGTCAGTTTTGTGGACCTCAGAGTGTACAGGAAACCCAGTTCGCCCTCGTGCTTGCATAATGGGACCAGAACAGCTGCCCGATTTATTTTCTTCTCCAAATCCTTCGTAAAATTGCGAGCTTTAAACTTCTCGATGAACGACTTCCGACTCTGCTCGCTGAGGACCACTTCCGGTTTCAGGTACTCGAGCGTGCTCGTGTTCAGCAGGCCCCGTTGCGTTTCTACCGGCTTCGTTGCAAAGGAGAAATGTTTAATTGCAATATTACAGTGACAGCTGCAAAGGGAAATGGGTCAATTGGTTTCGAATTTTTCGAAAGTCTTTTTCATTTTGTTCCGGGAATACGAGGTTTCGTTTGGAAACAACCACAGACGAGATATAAAAGTAGACCAATCACCTTATGGGGTGTCGTACGATCTGAAACACCGACATCGCGAAAAATATATGTTCCGCGGGTTCTATTGAAATATATCATTCAAATTTGTATCTGAATGTACGCGAAAGGAGACAAACATAACATTAACATTCAAATCGGTGCCTATGGTATCTGCGTATATCTTCTCTGTGGTGCAAGATATAATTGTAACGGATTTCCGGTAAAGTGTCGCCATCTGGTGTGCGCAGGGAATGAAACGCAACGGCTGCGGTGACGTCCTTCACGGAAGGTGAAAATACTTACGAGAACTCGCTGAAGGCAGCGTAAAGGCAAGGAATACAGTTTCATCGATGCGCGATTAGTTCTCCGCAAGAAATGTTCGCCCGAATCTGAAGGTGATCGATGAAAACTTGTACGAGCAAATCTTCCCGCTGCCGGCGCTTCTGTGTTTCGTTCGTCACTCGATTTATCGGGAATCTCTGACACTATGTTTATCTTCGTGACAGTTGCACGCGCCGCTGTCAGATGTCGGCTCGATCGGCTTCGAGCGATTCATTATTCGAAGAAAAATCGGTTATTAAAATTTATTCGTCCATCCGTCAACTCTACTTTCTCTTTCGCTCTACAAAATTATATCTCGTTCGCGGTAATTACCGAGGGGACTGGCCATTAACCCCTGTACAGTTTTCTTCGCGGCTGCGACAGATCTTCTTTGTTCTTAATAATTTTCTAGAAGGACAAGAAAAAATACATGTATATTTATCTCGAACCCACGTTTATCGTAATGCTCAAATGTTGATTACGAAAGAGTAGAGTTCGATCTCAACCTAAAAGAAAAGGAATAACATTCATATTTAGTAGATCCTGTAGGAAATCTTGAGGTCAGGCTCGTTATTATACGGGAACGGGTTAAGAACCGTGATCTCCGTGACGAGTAATTAACGAGCGTTCACCGAATCACGCCCGGTACGCTCGGACCGTCGCGGATAATGAAATTATTAACACTGATTACACGGGTTTCGCTTTTCCATGGGTCGCGCGAGAAACGTGGAGGACAAAACAGGAAGAGGTTAAGTGGCACCTTTCACGGATTTGCGACGGGTTACGTGAAGCTAGACACGGACGAGCAAAACACATCACCTGCTTATTGACCAAATTAACGTTTATTTCTACGGTGCCAGATTGCCGTTGTTTTCCGTTGCGTGGATTGACGCGGCACGTCCATCTCGGTCTCTTGCAGACTTCTGACAAACATTTGCTATTATTCGATAAGGACGAATGTTAAGAGGGTTGAACATAAACAAATTATCCATTTAACACCCTATTTCACCCTCACGAGCTAATTACGCATATACCGTAGAACGAAAATGGACGAACTATCGTTCCAGGACCTTTCATACAACTATTTCTGCGAAACGTATGAAAGTTTAAATGAACGACTCCTATCGTTCCACAGTTGATATGCTGATTAATGAGCTGGCCATGATCATGCTTGATTTATCTTCCGTCCTGTTTCGTCATTATCTTATCTCGCAAAAATTCTGACGTTTCCGTGATTACTAAAGCGAACACCCCGTATAAGTCTGGTTTGGTGACCGTGACCCAGTTTACGCGAGTGCATGATCAAACTGCTCATCAATCTCAGTTAATTTTCCCTGTTTCTCGATTTCCATGCAGACTCCGAGAGTGCGCTCTCTTCCGACAATACTGGTTTACCCGGTTCATATTATTCGACTTGTAAAGGTTTTCCGGGGACCTTGAACGATTTCAATGCCTAGGGCATCGATTAGCCGACGTTTATGCATCGGTAGAACGTGTAAAGATAGAAGACTGTTTTAATTCCCTTGTCGAATGATTCTATTATAGTCACGGAAAAATACGTATGGCCAGAGGTTTCATTGGAGTCGTTATCTTACGGCGCGCACAGGTTAAGATACGTTATATTACGGAAAATTCAGGAGAGACGCAGGGAAGTTATATGACGTGGACGGCCCTATCCAATGCAAAGCAGACCAATCAGTGGCCGTCGCGTGCTGCCGTGCTAGAGCGATCAACATTGTCGTTTTGCCCGATTGATAATCTGCAGAATTCGCAGAAGAAATTCTGCGCACCTGTATCCTTCCACGTTGGATTGCTTAATTTTCTGAAGAGCTCCAGTTTATCGCGGAGTGTTTGCATTATACGAATATTCTCGCGACTGAAACGTTTCGCAATCGACATAGGTTAAGTTGAACGGACAATGGATGCAACAAACGCAGTCCGATAATATCGGGTCGACGATTACAGTTCGTTATCTTTGTGTAAGCTCATTGACCGTGATGCAAGGTCGCTCGATGCCGATGATGTTCAAACTCAAGCTAAATAATCGGGGATAAATGGTATAACAAAAATGGGGCCGCGTGATCGGCCGGCAGCTCGAAAATAAAACGGAAACGATCGTTTTACATAGTCGGAAAATCAATGACGCGACCCCGTCGCGTCGCGACGCATAGATCCATGGGTAAGATTGGGAAAGTATCTTGCCGGCAAGGCTGGAATACATTCGAATTTCAACGCATCGCTGTCTCGTATGCCGATCCGACCGGAAGAAAAAGAAATCTAGAGCCATTGGTGTCATGTTCGATTATGAAATCCGGCGTGTATGCAAACGGCGCTGCGCATTACGCAAGACCGACAATTATTGTAATTATAGACGGCCGTTATCGGCGGCGGTCCTACGCGTCGTTATCGATTCGAGGGATTTTATCGAAACTCGCACACCTGCGAGTCGGCCCGACACTCGAGCAAGCGATGGGAGAAAGGAAACAATCGTCGCCGCTATCGTGTGATAATATTTGTTCGCGTTAGTCGGCTTTGGAGATAAATCCCATTTCGGTTCACCTGATACTTGCGAATAGACACTAACAAAATGACTCAGCTCGCAGCGAGATAAGCTGAGGAACAAGCACGCGAAATATGTCAGTTACGTGTGCACGCAATGTGGTGTGACGGGCGTTCTCATCGATAAGTCGAACGATCGGAATCGTAAACCATCGTTCGATTTCTTGAAACCCGTATCGCCTAATCAGTAGTATCGATTATGATCATAGACCGCTTCAGAGTAGAATTTTTAGGAATTTTTAAACGTTGATCGTAAAAGATACATCCTATACGTGTTCAGTTTCCACAGTATATTTCTTTCGAATTTGAATTTCAAATCACGACCGGTTGCGTTTCGTTGTTCTGTTCCAGATCATTCGAGAGATAATCGGCTCCGAAATTTCAGATTCTCCGAAATCTGGAAACAAAGAGGACCCGGACACGTCGCGATGTATCGTACGAAGAATTATGCAACTCCGTCCGACGCGTTAATCCCGAATGGTAATACTTATTAGATTAGTTTAATGGGGATTGATTAATTGGCTGATAGGAAAAAGGTACAAGTATGGCTGCGGGACAGGTCTGTATGTACATGGGAGAGGTTCGGTTAAATCTTGAATGAAAACTTGCGATTTATTCAACTCAATGTTTCACGATTCAAACAAATTAATCGTCGAAATTATTCGAAATTAACCGGTAACGATTGACGATTAAGCTAACTCCAGTTTAATCATCAATGGGATTGATGAGTCATCTCGAACGATGAATTTTATAGCGGTTAATGAATACGGGGTCCACTCGGTGCGACAATACCCATCTATCAATATTTCTATAAAACGCTCCGTTTAATTTGCATATTCAATTTTCTGTGAGATGTTCAAGACTCTGCAACAAAAAATTAATGATTTCGCGAATAGTCGCGAACGTAGACAATTGTATACATAGCGGCCATTTAAAGAATAGTAGCCATAAGCCAAGATAGCCCGCCATTTAAAGGTTAATCGGAGCAATTAACGATAGGGATCATTACGTACAAGTACTTAAACAAATTGTACGACTTATCGAGCTCCGACAAGCCGTTCAAATTCGACGTAATCGCACGATGAATCGTAATGTGCCGTGTTGGGGCCCCTGGATTTCAGGTTCCCGGCAAAAAGCGCTTGCGTAGACGGCGCGACTCGAGTCGGCGGCGAACGGAACCGAGGACATCCGAACAGCACTGAATCATATTCGACGCTTTGTGAAGGTGCGCGTCGTTTCTCATTCTCAGTACCATTCAGTACGGAATGCCAGTCGGTGGATGAAGCACGTTTGTTCGTTGCTCCCGTGTGTTGTTGGTTGACGGAGAAGAAGGAAAGCTCGACGGAATACGTCGCTCACGTGTGCATGCGATATGTAACGACAGGAAACGTTCGCAATAACATTGGATCCGGGATAGAAGAGAGGAAACGTCGAACGAGCAACCTGTCCCGCTGATCAGCGTCGTTGTAACGCGCTATGCGTTGGCTCGATGTGTCGCCTCGAGGTCATAAACGGACTTTGACAGAAGCCAGTATGTCGCGTGTGAACACAATCCTGTTGGCGCTGAGTGTCTGTTGGCTCTTCGCGGCTGTAAGTACTTTCTCTTTTTTATCATGGATGTTCGCGTCCACCGCGATATCATTTTTCGTATTCGATCCCGATGCTCCCCGAATACACACGGATGCACACACCACACCCTCTCGCGTCGTGAAACGTCTCGCAGTCTCGTGACGTCACCTCGGCCGATCCTCGTGAAAGCCTATCGCCGTTGACGCGTCCCACTGTCGCCGCTTCGGACCGAAGAACTCTATTAAATTTAATTATACCTTCGCCGTATCCCGGCGAGTGGAGACACCAGCCGATACGACTTCTACTTAGCTTCCTCTCTGTAACCCAATTTTCCTCCCGCGGCCACAGAACAATTCTGCGACGCGAGATCCGCGAATGTCAAACCGCCGATGGAAACTTATCGTTACACTTACAGTCAGGAAGGAAGGTCTACAGAATAACAAGAGAATGCATAGGTTCATGCGAAAATCGGCCATTTATATACAGAACTGATTTATGCATTTATAACAGAAATGGGAAAGTGCAATTTAAAACAGTGAAAATATTAAAAGACTTTGTAGAGTATTAATATATTATTTTCATCACGTTAGAATTATTAATGAAGAATATAAATTTATATTTAGCCCCTGCGTCTTGCAATTGATGCACAAACTTTTTATTTTGCATGAACATCCGGAGTCCATTGATTACCTTCTTTTCCAACTCCGATAAATAATAACGCCAGCTCGTAACAGCAAATTTTATTTAGTGTGTATTTGCTGTTTTATTGTCTATTAAAAACTGTTAAACCATGAAAAATATTTGCAGTAACTTAGGAAAATTTAATTTTGTAAATCAGTGAATCATGGTGGGACATAACAGGATCTTTAAAAATATATACAGTGAGCGTACAAAGTATCCGTACACCTTTTAAAAACTAATAATTTTTTTATAATTGTACCAGACGACCTGATTTTTTATAATTAAACAGAAGCATTGATTTGCGAAATGATATGCAAAAACGATTTTCCAAAAATTGTGATTTACAAGGTCACATGCAAAAATGAAAAAGGCATTTTTAAAACTTTTTTATTTGGGCCCTTACTGGAAATTTAAAATGTACGTTTTGTAGATCTATGTTAGTTATACGCATGCTGAAAATTTCATCGAAATCGGTTGACGCAAAATGACACGCATCGAAATAATAGATAATAGGTAGATAGATAATTTCGTAAACCAATGCTTCTAATTGTATTTGATAAATTATATATTTAATATTTAATAAAAAAGTTATTAGTTTTTAAAAGGTGTACGAATACTTGTACACTCACTGTATATACGATAAAATAAAAACAACTATTACGTAATTATATTATTGGCATCGAGTAAACAAACTGATCAGCATTTCGTTTGCTTGAAAGACTTTTCTAGCAATATGTAGATACTCTGGTGTGAAAAGCGGAAACCATAAATCGTAAACAAACTTTATGAGTACGTGGTACGCCGATAAGGTGTTATATTAACTTTTGAGGGGCAACGTGAATACAACTTAAAAAATTTCGTTGTGTAGATGTGTGACTTGCAGTCATACGTTGTAGAGGCTTAAGCTGTATTTGTTCCGGACGAGATCAACAGAGATTACCATAAGCGTTTCTTAATAATGTCGATCGCCGTCGCGGAAGAGAATCCTTGGAACTTCCTTTCGTATTTCTACGCGCTCGTCGCGTCAGTTCCTGGATTCGCATTGCTCACTTTCTGTTTACGCTCGCCCCGGTCGATTTATCGCTATAATTTTAGAATGTATTCTGAGTCACAGAAACGTTGATAATTCGCGAGAGAAAACACGCAAATAAAGTTAACGAAGGCGAGACCAAGATCGCGTCGGTCGCGAGTATCTTCCAAAAAATGAGTTCGAACAGAGAGAGTATTTTTTAATTGTCCTATTGGGACGAATTTTAAGCAGGATCTCACGTGTACAAAGTTCAATGAGACAAATACGATAGAGCCTGTTATCCTTTGTACCCTCGAGACAAAGATGATTAATTTAATTTATAGCAATGAGTTCATTTAATATCAATCTCCTATGCTCGCATTAAATGACTCAACAATAAGTAATGCTTCATTCTTTATCTGTACTGTCTCATAATGCTGAGCAGTGATTCACACTGCCCAGAGATTCTATAACTGATACAACAATAGACATTTATCTCTTATTTCGACTATAAACTGATCTATTTAATGTTTTATTCGTAACTAGTTGCCAATAATGTTCTTTTTTATTTCTAATAACAGGTGTCTGCAGCCGACGAGGGCCACTGTGTCTGGTACGGAGAGTGTTACACAGATCAATTTATGCATAAGAAGAATTGTCCATACAATGGACCGCCCAAACCGTTGGATTTCGATGGGCAGAAGTTGCTCGCTAAGAATTGTCCACATTTAGTCCAGGATTCTGGAAATGGAATCAGAACCTGTTGTAATACAACCCAACTGGCAAACATGGATGCTAATATCAAATTAGCAGCGAATTTTATAAGCAGATGTCCTAGCTGCTTAGATAATTTAGTAAAGCATTTTTGTGAATTCACTTGTAGTCCAATCCAGAGTTCATTCATTAATGTTACAGAGATTCTAAATGATAAGGGTGATTATACAGGTTTCTTACAAATCGACATGATTTCTCAGTGTGTAAGAACTAACCAGAACATTACTTTTCTTCCTAGGTGTTGACTATATTAATAGGATAGACGTTTACATAACAAATAAATATCTGGAAGGCACATTTAAATCTTGCAGCAGAATATCGGTACCCAGTACCGGACAATTAGCCATGGATATAATGTGCGGAGAATGGGGTGCCAGTAGATGCACACCATTGAAATGGTTCCATTACATGGGCGACGCGGAGAACAATAATTACGTACCTTTCCAAATAACATACATAAACACCGACACTCCGGTCGAATCGTTTACACCTGTAGATCCTAAAATCACACCTTGCAACAAGGCGTTGAACGTAAGTGTTTAACAGGGATGCGAATGTTAATTAGTCACGAATATATCTAAGTTGGTCAGTCGAACACCTTTTTCTTTTGGCACGTGCTCGTTAATTGCCGGTGCGAATTGATCGTAATTACACTGACAGACACTAATTTCGCGTTTTGATAACTACAATCCCTGGCAATCGTTTAGTAGGCGAAATAGTATAATTTCAGAGTGAATAGCAGAGTCTGATTTTAGAAAAACACACCAGCCTGCAGCTGCGTGGACTGCGAGGAGAGCTGCCCGGTGCCGCCGCCGATGCCTCCTCTGCCAAATCCTTTCACCATTTTCGGTTACGATGGTTACGCTGTGACAATGATAATTGTCTATATCTGTGGTTCGGTCCTCTTCATCCTATCGATAGTGTGCTTCAGTAATAGGAAACAGATTGGTAAGAGACTTGAATCCGTAAGCGCCTCTTTGACATCTACTCAGAAGATTTTCCATATCTTTTTTGTTTTTTTTTTTTTGGTACAAGGAAACTACTAAATTTCACTATACCGTACACGTGTGCAACACTTTTTTCCTTCGAACTTTACTCCATATTTGATTCAACCAATGATTTGCATATTTTTTTTTCTTTTATTTCGCCATCGGTGACTAATTTTCGATCAGACACAGTTTTAATAATACAAATTACTGAACCGTGCCATTGATTTTTACCGCCTTGGTTACAGGATGGTTTATATTTTTATACTGTTGTGTCACTCTTTTTATTCTATCGTTTGGTTGTGGTTGAAGAATTAATTTCACGAATTCTGCACCGTCGAGGTTCGACGAACGTGTTTATGAAAGATTAACCGATCCAATTACCCGTAATTACCACGAGTTACGAACGACTGAGTCGTAGTGGTCATTAGGGATGGGACCCTGTAGAACAACAAAATTCTTTCTTACCTGATTGCGCTTTAATCTGAGTATGACAAGCATTTTTAAGCAAGTGAACAGCGCCGGAAACTGGTGGCCACCACGGCAATGAACGTATTAAAGAAAAAGTTTTCTTTCTTTCCATCCCTAACTTGAAGGGCTGTGTTCACCCTTTTAACCCCTTGCACTAAATTCCGAAATAATTAAGTGTGGTATGAGTGAGTTGAATTTGATACGCATAAAATCAAGAAAATTATATAGAATGGAAATATTTTAGACAGCTTCGAGGGCAAGGGGTTAACACGGATGAATATTGATGCCATCTCAGTTCCATCCTTAACGATCCCAGAGTATCAGGGAGAATATTAACAGTGTACAGTTTCTGTTTGCATAACCGCGTCTAAAATCCCTCGAAGAAGACTTTGATCTAATACCATCAGTTGTATCTATGGTGTGCATATATATGTATAGTCGCACGAGGGGAGGAGGTAGGAAGGCAGGTGGGTAGACGCCTAGCCGCAGGGTTACACCACCCAGGAGATGGTGCTCGTATTGCTCTCGCCGCAGACCAGGAAGACAGCCCACTACAATCTAAGCGTTCCAGTAGGTTCCTACCAAGTGTATCTTCAATATATGGACTTCTGCTTGCTCCTAAACTATTACTTTGCGTAGTCCGCATTCCCTCATGCTTGATCAGCCGCGTGTCAGCTTTGCTTATCCGGATCACGTATCGTTTTCTTTTCTATGCAGCATGAACAGTGTACGTCACACTCTCACCACAAAACCTTTATACGTTTTCAGGACTCTCGATGCATCTCGAATCGTGTGCAATAAATCACGATGCAAGCATTATATCTTAACGATGAAAAAAAACAAAGAGTATATAACTCGTCTGTCATTTTGGTAATAGATTATACATGCTGCAATCGACTCGATCAAAATACCGTTATCATGATTAATATTGTTTCTTTTAAGAACGTGCAAAACCATTTTGTTTTTGTTAGTCTGTAACATTTCCGTGATCATGATTTCATTAATGTTCCATTTTGCACCGTTAATGTCTTGTATTCTCTTGCGTAAGCACGCATAGCACAATACTATGATCCACACTTGTGAAGCTTAATGAAAAAAATTAGTAAACCATAGATATTAGCTATACCAGAGTTACGTTTCTAGTTGTTGTCCGTTTGTAGAGAGAACGATCGTTTCATTCCAAAAAATTTTTGTGTTGCTTCAATGTCGTTCTTTTTTTACTGCAGCTCTCTTTCTTTCTCTCTGTCTCTTTCTCTCGTATTACTAGGATTCTTCGAATTTACTCTTTTGTATACAACGCTTGATGTATGTGTTTACAGCGCACACTTTCTACATTGTTTGTCTCATATTTGCCGCAGCACGTTCTGGTCATGTTCATATACTTCTCCGTTCGTAATACAGACACTTTTATAGGTGTGATATCTGCAGATGACTTGCCGAGCGGATTCGACGACGAACAACAATCCACCTTTATCGAAAAATTGGGCGCAGGCACCGATAAACTGCTGGCAGAATTCTTTTGTTGGTGGGGCACAGGTACGGGGGATCGTCAGCATTTCTTGTTATCAGATACCTTCTCATGGTTTCCTCTTACTATAGACATTCTTCGATTCTTCTTTTTGCAGCGTGTGCTTCCCGACCGTGGTTCGTGCTGTTTGTTGGTTTCCTATTTATCATTGCCATGGGACATGGTATAAAATACATTCATGTAACCACCGATCCCGTGGAATTGTGGGCTGCGCCCCAATCTCGCTCGCGAGTCGAAAGAGAATACTTTGACCAACACTTCGAACCATTCTATAGAAACGAACAGATCATAATAACGTCGAAGGGCTTGTCCAATGTAAGTGCATCACGAGAGTTACATGGAAAGCTACTCCTTCTTTCTAATCATTTCGATCAGTTGATAATGAAATCATCAGTCTACTAATAATAAGTACTCCCGTTAAACTACGTATGCATAAATTTGTCCAGATCAACCACGAGACGTCAAACGGTCCAATAACGTTTGGCCCAGTGTTCAACGACACCTTCTTGAGGACAATTTATCAGCTCCAAGAGAAGATCAAGCAGATTATCACTCCGAACAATTATACCCTAGCAGATATTTGTTTCGCCCCGTTGACTGGTCCGTTCACAGGACCTCCAACAGTCTCGCAATGCGTCATTCAAAGTATATGGGGATACTATCAAGACAGTATGTCGGTCTTCAACGCGACTTCGAACGAGAACAATTATACAGTCAATTATCTGGACCATTTCAGAGTTTGTACTCAGTAAGTAGGCCGCTAACGACTGAAGTACAGTAGGTCTCGCTCATTGTATTAGTATTGTAATTTTATGGAGAGTTAGCATTCATTACCTTCTGTTTTACTCATAGAAACGCGTACAATCCGGAGTGTCTGGCGCCGTATGGTGGTCCTGTAGAGCCAGCGGTCGCGGTTGGAGGTTTCTTGAAGCCAGGTCAAGATCTTCACAATCCCCCGTACGAGAAGGCGACAGCCATAATTTTGACGCTGCTGGTGAATAATTATCATGACAAGTCGAAACTTGGTCCTGCCATGGAGTGGGAAAAGAGGTGAGCGGTTTAGTTTACGCATCGACGAAGAGAAGAAAAATAGTGATGCATTTTGAACGTCGTTAACGATTCCAGTTACATCGAGTTCATGAAAAATTGGACAGCAACGGAGAAGCCGGATTACATGGAGATCGCGTTCACCTCCGAACGGTCGATCGAGGACGAGTTGAACCGCGAGTCACAGTCCGACGTTCTAACCATCCTTGTGTCGTACGTGATTATGTTTGCGTACATTGCAATTTCGCTGGGTCAGATGAAGAGTTGCAGTCGGCTTCTGGTAAGCGTCGTGACAAGCGGAAACACAACCGCGCTTTTCTCCAAAGCGCAGAGCAGAGCTCGCATGCATCTCCCAATGTTTACATTCGAACCTTAATTTTAGATCGACTCTAAAATTACTCTCGGCCTCGGCGGCGTGTTGATCGTGTTGGCTTCTGTCGTCTGTTCCGTGGGTTTATTTGGCTTCGTCGGCATTCCCGCTACGCTCATTATTATTGAAGTCATACCGTTCCTCGTCCTTGCCGTGGGCGTTGACAACATTTTCATTCTAGTCCAGACCCATCAAAGAGAAGGTCGCCGACCAAACGAGTCGATACCAGAGCACATTGGTCGTACCCTTGGCCAAGTAGGGCCGAGCATGCTGCTGACCAGCGTGTCCGAGAGCTGTTGCTTCTTCCTTGGTGCGCGTCAAACCATTATACAGTCGTCAGTCGCATTAATTGATGATACACAAAGAATGTCCCAGAAAAAAGTATAAGAAAAAGCACATTTTTCCTTTGCCAGTCACAGCCCTTTCTTTTCTTTATTCTCTCTCTCTGGAACACCCTGTATGTGTGTGTCATCAATTATGTGACCGACTGTAGATCTTACGTACGACGGATCAAAGGTGGAATAGTTATTGAAAAATGAAAATTTTTTGCAGGCGGGTTGTCTGACATGCCCGCGGTCAGGGCTTTTGCTCTTTACGCCGGCATGGCGTTATTGGTAGACTTTGTGCTGCAAGTAACGTGCTTCGTCAGTTTATTAGCGTTGGACACTATTCGTCAAGCAGTACGTATTGCGATTATTAATTGCTGACGCGTGTGCGCGTGTCACGATGATAGTTCTCTTATCTCACTTCCTCCGAATTGTAGAACAACAGGCTGGACGTATGTTGCTTCATTCGCGGTTCAAAGAAGGACAACGGCGAGGAAGCGATAAATGGAATATTGTACAAAATCTTCAAAGTAGTCTACGTTCCGTTGTTGTTGAAGAAATGGGTGCGCGCGTTTGTCATGTTGGTCTTTTTCGGCTGGCTCTGTTCGAGCATAGCTGTAGTCCCACACATCGAGATCGGTCTGGACCAAGAACTATCGATGCCCGAAGACAGTTTCGTTCTACAATATTTCAAAGTATGTATCGATATCGTTGATACTGGTAAACAGGAGAACTGACCGTTTCTGTTTCTTTTTAGTTTCTGAATAGCTATTTATCGATTGGACCACCGATGTACTTTGTCGTGAAGGACGGCCTAAACTATTCCAACCCGAGACACCAGAATCTCGTGTGCGGCGGTCAGTACTGCAACAGCGATTCAGTGTCCACGCAAATATTTATAGCGTCGAAGCAGTCGAACAGGTAAACACTGTTGAAAATAAGTTAGCCGTTAAATTCGATTCTACAAGAGTGCCTGAAATAATCGTGCAATTTGATATTTTTAGAACGTATATAGCGAAACCTGCGTCGTCGTGGTTAGACGATTACATCGACTGGACCCAATTCTCTTCTTGTTGTAAATATTTCGTCGCGAACAACTCGTTCTGTCCACACTCGGGTATGCAAATATTTTTGTTGCAAATTGTTTGCTAAATGTTTCGAGGTTCCTATACCTAGGACGTCTATATTTATTTCACCTTGTAACGCGTTGCAGAATTCTCGAACCGGTGTCACTCGTGCAACATCAATATGGTGAACGGCCGACCAACGGCGACCGATTTCGAAAAGTACGTGTCTTTCTTCTTGCAAGACAACCCTGACGAGATGTGTGCCAAAGCAGGACACGCCGCTTATGGCCACGGTGTGAATTATGCAACCGATCCGAAAACGAACCTCTCGCAGGTCGGGGCGTCCTACTTCATGGCTTACCATACAATTTTGAAATCGTCCGCTGATTATTACGAATCAATGAGGGCCGCTAGAGCTGTGTCCGCGAACATTACGAACATGATCAACAGCGACCTGATTAAAAACCATGAAAACGGCGGCGTCGAAGTGTTCCCGTACAGCGTGTTCTACGTTTTCTACGAACAATACCTGACCATGTGGCCAGACACGTTGTACAGCATAGGCATATCCTTGCTTGCCATTTTCGTGGTGACTTTCTTCTTGATGGGGCTAGACATATTTTCCTCCGTGGTGGTTATAATAACCATCACGATGATCGTTGTTAATATCGGCGGTTTAATGTACTGGTGGCACATCACATTGAACGCTGTATCTTTGGTCAACCTCGTTATGGTAAGTTTATTATTATGGGCAATTAAATCTCTGATGGGCGAGCGAAAAAGTATACGTAGAACTATGTCTGCCTGACCATCGGAGAAATATTCTTTTATTTTTACTGGCTATTCTATAAAGTAATGAACGATTATATTTTTAGGCCGTAGGTATCGCCGTTGAATTTTGCAGTCACCTGGTACATTCGTTCTCGGTGTCGGTGAAGACCACGAGAATCGAACGAGTAGCCGATGCGTTGACCAACATGGGAAGCTCGATTTTCAGCGGCATCACTCTCACCAAGTTCGGCGGAATCGTAGTACTTGGTTTCGCCAAAAGTCAGATCTTTCAGGTATGCAACGTGAAGTGTCGTCGAATGTTTTTCAAAAGGATTCTATTATGCTACTTAGTTACATTGTATTTTCTTTCAGGTCTTTTACTTCAGAATGTACCTGGGCATCGTACTGTTCGGTGCTGCGCACGGTTTAATATTCTTGCCAGTGTTGCTCAGCTATATCGGTAAGATAAAGCACTCGCAATCATGCTTGCCAAAGAAACTTTTTGCAAACAGTAGACCTTCATGCTAATCACGTATCACTGACCAATTACTTTGATTCATTTATTGACGCCAGAACTATCGGGCGGATCGAAGCGACTCATTTCAGACATTTACTGTTGTAAATTTTATAAGTGGATTGCGAACTTTTTCAGAACAGACACGCATTATTCTGTGCGGGCATTTAATCAATGAAATAATGTTCGTAGCTTCTTCGACGGATCTTTATTTTCTACGACTTTTTAAAAATAATATTTATGTATTAATTTTTCATGCCATACCATATACAGGATGACACAAGTTCTTGACCGTCAAACAGTGTGCACTTAATTCACAGGCAAGAAAAAAATTTAGCAGCAATTCAGAAAAAGAGGATCCTTCGATCGCGCGTTCGGTGCTTCTAGCGTTGGAGACACCAGTGTCGTAATAATAAATGAATTTGATTTTCATATCCCTGTACATTGTAACGGGCAACGAACACGTGAAAAGGTTTGTTCGTGAAACATCCGGTGTGTTTGTACATGCTTTTGTGCCAGTTTCGCCGCAAAAAGACCCGTGAAACACTGACCAGCCTTAACAAACGTAGTTCGGTCTCAGAAAGCAAAACCAAAAGAAAAGAGAAGGATCGAGTAAGATCAAACTATTATCGCTCCCGGTGGTTCCAGGCACACCAATGAACAGAGAGAAGCTAGCAAATCACAAGAGAGCGATGCAAGGAAATCTGGACAACGTGCAGGAGACATCCTTGAATCATCGTGTAAGCAAACCCAATTCTCCTCCCACACCCACTACAAGCACACCTACCTTCAGAGTGCTCGAGTACGAAAGATAGGTACGCAGGATACCCAAAATTTTTCTACGCTCTCTTTGCCGACTTCCTTTTTTTTACCTTTTTTTTCTCTCAATTGTGTCTCGCGACAACCGTACTCTACCTCATTTCGATGTTCCACCACACGACATTGCTTGACCACGATAAATCGCTTTCCGGATCGGTGTCGGCCATTCGACAACCGCGAAATGGCGATACGAATGGAAGAGAACGTGTACTTATTTGTAAATACTTTGAGCACATCCGATGGAATCATTGCCACGTTTCATCGTGCTTGCTTAGCATCTAGGAGAAAGGTATCTGCATTTACGAACACTAGTTCCAGCTTCCTCTAGCAACACTAGCTTTTTTCCCATACCACTTTCACAACGAGAAACTTGCACACTAGAAGAGGATCCGTGTGTATTTGTCGATGAGTGTGGGATGGGATTTTCGATTCCGCAAACACACGCTTTTGTCTCTGCTTCGTTCCAATCACAAACTTTTTTTTTTGTTCCTAATCCTGTTTAATTGTTTGGACATGCTGTGACTGTTGTATAATGTTTATGTTTTTATTGTGTGTTGTAAATGTGTGCTCTTGTGGTTAGTTGGCCCTCGTAAACGTAATCCAGCGAATTCTTATACTTTCAGTAACGTAATCGCGTGAATGTAAGCTATGAGATTCAGCATTATATTATACCGGTGCGGTGTGCACAGTTATCTAAGGGATATGGAAAAGTGAATAGCCACTGGTGAACAGAACTCATATAACTTCTTTCTTTCTGAACACAACTTTCTATTTACTTTCAAGCACTTTTATAGCACCGTTAGTATTATTCTTTCGTTGATCGACAAGTAGAGTATGTCCAAAGTTCATATTCTTTTGCGAAACCGTGAAGAAATGGACCTATTTTACTTGGAAATTCTGCTTCACCTCTTTGACTGCACCGTTAGCTGCAAGCTGCATCTTGTATTTAGTCAACTCTAACACGGGAACATCTTCAGATGACGTCTCTAGATTTTAGTAAAACTTTAGGAGGAAGTGGTACTTGCAAAAATATTAAACGCACATTTGAAAACGCCCTTACTTTGAGGGCTGTCTTCACTCGTTCAATGTGAACGATGGCCACTAAAAAAAATTGTGTTCAACATTTTTCCAACAACCACGTCTTCTCATAGTTTCACCAAGATCTACAGATGTCTCTTCGGAATGTTCTCTTCTAAGTACACTGCGGATTTTCAAGCGCATTCTAAGCCAACACTGGATTTGCGGAGAATTCCTAGATAAACTAAACGCAGTATAGTTAAGAAATAAATTTGTCGAATAATTCCTCACGGATGCATCTTTACAATCTCGATAATCGCGAATTATAAATATTAGGACTCGTCTCTTTTTACTCTTTGTAAGAATTTGAAAATATTGGTTTTCAATGGGTGGAGATCCGCAGTCTAATTGTAGCGATTGTGAGTGTTGAAGCTGGCGTAATCGGCAAGTGTTGAGATTGTAATTATTGATGATTGCAGGCGTGATGTCGCGCCGAGGGCGCAACAGGGCCCGTTACTGTGCCAGCAGGGCTAGAGACGAATTTAGAAGTGAAGAACGCGGGCCTCACTCTCCTCTACTCCAAGACGACAACAATCAGTTCCCAACCACTTCCTACGCCAGTGTGAACTACATAGACGCGGCGGATTATCGTGTGACATTCTAGCGTTAATCGTCAGAACGATAGGGACTTTTCTAATTTAGAGAGAGACTGACGAATATATCAATCCTCGTCGAGCACACATTTACACACACACACACACACACACACGATGCATCGTAATTCGAGACGCCGACGACGTGTAAAAATTTCTTTTTCAATTTTCTTTTTCTACGTGATTCTGAAACAAACAGGTTGTACGATTCACCATTCGAAAGAAAATGAAAACAAAGAGTGAAGCGATCGTTGAAATTGACACGCTAAACTATGAAGTTCGTGTCTGGTATTTTTTTGTAACTAGGAAGAAGGACTTTTGTATATTATTAATATTATTACGATTACCGTAAGATTGCGATATACACATCTTATATATACATACATATACATAAATGTTTAGGGTATTTATTGTTTGTGGAAGAACAGTTTGAAACAAAAAAATCTCTTAATTATCGCGTTTATTTTATCGCTCTCGGAAGCTTTACGAATTTGTATTCGCGTAATCTTTAATTCGGGCGCGATCGATCGGATCGATCACGGCTAGAGTATGCAACTTAGTTTTTAACGGATGTCAATTCGCTTTTTCCGGTATTTTCTCTTTTAATTCTGTTTTTTTTTTCTTTGCGAAGAGCGCATGAATTGGTGTATCGCTTTAGTGACCCGCGAAACAAACAAACAAAAGTGTATTTGCATTTCTGTCGTGCTTCATCGGCGCGCGCGCGTGCATTTTTTTTTTTTATCGTTGCGTAGGTAGGACACAATCTCTCCGGATACCGTTGATAACGCGTAACAACTTTGATTCGTCGTCCAGTGACTAACAATTCAATAGAAAGCGAATCATCGACGCATCATTGTCAGCGTTCGACATTTTGCAACGTGTTCCGCGCGACGAGAATCTCCGGCCTGCCGTTTCAATCGAGCGTTAACCGTCCTTAGTCGAGATTAAGCAACAAATGGAAACGGTTCGAGATCTTCCTCGCTCGGAATCGACCTCGCAAAGTACACAAAGAACACATCCGCCACGTGCTTTATTTTCTCCGTGATTAGACACGATTCAAGGAAATTTATCCCTCGAGATACTGGACTTCTAAAAACGTTTTCTATGGAGCGACCTCTTTCTCGACACATTACCTACCGGGGAAACTTGTTCGCACGCTTCCTAACGATCACGAAGCGGCAAGAATTTACGAAATCTTTTTCAACCCTCTAGGACCCCGTTTGTTTCAAGTACGTTAAAAATGTCTACAACAACGAATGTGTGACGTTAAAGTTGTACAGGGTTGTAGAGGGCAAACCTTCGAACAGCCGGTCGAACACAACGATGCAGCAGACCAATAGTTTAAACGTTACATTTGTCTTTTCGGTAGAAAGTATTGTCTAACGATGATTATAGTAAAAAAAGACGGAAGGACTTTGTTAAAAATACTGAAGCCACATGTATCTTTGGTATGACCAAGACGGGCGGGTCTCGAGAGACCTGGACTCGGCTGGGCAAGGGCTAAAATCCTGAGCTGCGCGAATCACAGATGTCGAGAAAGTATCGTACCGGTAGGTAACGTGTTCCAATTATCCGGGGGGTTCGACTGAACCTCGATTCGCGAGTGTGTTCAGAGAAAAAGGTGTAGAGAGAACATTGTAGAAAAAAAATAGGGGAGAAACGCGAAAGTCGCTGCTTGGTGTCTGTGTACGTTTGTTAAGAGAGAAACTCTGTGTGTTTAACAAGCCGAGATGGCGTGCGGGCAGGGAGGGTGTGTGTGAAGGTAGTTAGCCGAATTACTGAAAGTGATTAACGTTAGAAGCGTGTAGCTGTTTCTAGAGTTTCGTTGCGTGCTTTGTCGGTGTGGAATTGTCTCGTAAAGGAAGCGTAGACGCTTTCTGCTCGGTGTCTGCGATCGATTTATCTGAATCAGTATTCTTCATTGTCCTGTCGTCTCATTAGACGTGTTATCTGCGGCGGCGGTGAGATCGGAACTCGCGCGTCCCGTTACCCTCGCGAAATTCATTTGTATACAAAGAACGATTTTTATACTGACCGCGGGTAGAAAATCCAGCGACAGGAGACAAGTAATTCTAGACTAAAAAAGAAAAGTATGTTTCCGCATGTGCGAGTGGATCAAAGCAAAATCGAGAAACAAGCCGTTGTATAAAAATGTGGCCTGTACACAGACAAAACACACATACATACGTAAATACATACATACGCACACATACACACACACGGGATGCGTTCATTCGGATTGATCCGCGTCACGGCAATGCAAATGTGCGAAACTGTGTTTCCTAGTAGACTGCATATCAGAGTAGAAATTCTCAGTATTAAATTCTCGAGACAAGGGAGCAGAGCACGGCGATACTACCAAAGAGGTGTCCGAGCAACGCGAAACCGTGTTAAACACGTGAAATTTACGAATAAACGTTTTTTTTCTGTTTGTACGACACAACTTGTCTCGTAGTCTCATTCTCTCATTCTATCATTCTTTCTCTCTCTCTCTCTCTCTCTCTCTCTTTCCTCGTGCCGTTATTTAAGATCCGTCTGGCGGTTGCGAAACGACCGCGTTCTAAACACATGTTCCTGAAACGCGTTACCCGGTGCCAAACGAGATTCTGTTTCACTGGAACAGTTTCCCGACCGGGGACGTGGCCATCTAGTTGGACTACGATAAAATATGCGATTTATTGCGTCGTCTTACAGAAATTAAATAACAATTATATTAAATAGGATAGAGTTGTCTTTTGTACATGCACAAGAGGATCGTCTCCGACTGCGTGGACCGGTCCCCGTCAACCCATGGCGTGTAGGGGGCCGAACAGGTGAACCGCCGCAATATTCTCGTCGGGATCACCGAGGAATTGCGCGTACAATTCCTGGTAGCGGGACAAGGTCAGCCCTCCACGTCTCCTGTCGTCGTCCTGCGAACAGAACACATTGAAAAATGCATTCTCCAAAACGTCGCACAGTGGGCCGTTTCCATAAAACAAACGGAATTCATCCAATCTTCCTTCCTAGTTCCGCATTTTTCTGCGAACTTGCCTACGCGATCTACCAACCGAAATAAGAGCTACTTTTTTCACCCCTAGCAAATACTATCCACTTTCTAGTGTGTGTTATAAAACGCTATTCTTTTAAAATTCATGCAACGGATGCAAACAATTTTTATTTTGCATAAAGATCCGCAGTGTAGCGATCAGTGACGCGTAACGAGCAATTTTGTCCAGCTCTTTGCTATTTCGGCCCACTGTGCGTCGGATCGTTCGACTTCTCGTGATCGACGAAATTCGTACCGCCGTTTGACGCAAATCAACGCACGCGCGTAAATACATGTATACTCGTTCGGTTTATATTAAACGCGCGAGCGCGTTCTTGTTAAATCGCACCTCGATCCATAAACATTTTTAGTCGCTAGACGGACCGGTGTTTCGGCACCACGCGAGCCACACCAGTTGGCAAACAGTCAAACCATTGTTTCCAAAGCGTCGAACGCGCAGAATTAGTCCGGTCACTGTCGCGTTTTCGTTACTCGGCTCTGTTTGGCCGCGCCGCGCCCGTGAACGGTTCCGTGAACTACACGGGCAACTGGCTGCGATTTCCGTTTGCTATGCGAAACTGGGCTAGCGTACACGCGCGGGATTTCATCCCGAAACGGCCCCGCGAATCGCTGTTTCAGGGGCGAATCTCTTGAACCGTACTTTTAGAGAAAGTAGAATCTATACACCTTTGGTGTGGACGTAGCTTAATATTGCATCGAAGGGTTCAGAATAACGGCGCATACGCTGCCGATCTTCATGCATTTGTGGGATTTACTAATTTCTAAAATGCGAGAACATATGCATGCTGGTAAATTTGCATTATTTGTTGTTATCACAGTGAAACTTTCATGTTTGGACATTTGATTATTTGTTTTTCTGAACCCTTCGCGTAAGTTCGATCTACAAAGGGCTACCTTTGGAGAGCTGTGCCCTATCCAGGAACCGGAAAGAAAGTGTTTCGAGGCTTTTCATTGGTGAGGTCAGAAGTAGTTCTATCTATAGACAAGTAGCATGAAAAGGTTGCATAGCGAACTGGGGTGGTCTAATCGCGCCGCTTTAAACCCGTTGCAAAAGCTTGGAACGCGTGGTCTTACGGTGAGCAGGTTCTGGTACGCTTCGTCCAGGATGTTTATGTTGTCCACGGGGATCCTCGTCACGCAGTTGTAACGGAACTCGTCGGCGGCGATCACTCCGTCGTCTAAGTGCACGAAATGCATTCAAATCGTCGCCCATTCAAGGTAGAAACACGCTACAATCACGCCACGTGAAATCATGTGCTATCACGTTACATGCAGAGGAAGTAATAATATATAATACAGGATGTTCCATTTGTATCTTCGAAATTGTTTATAATACTGGAAATGGTTTCGAACAAAAGTTGAAAGATATTGAGGGGAACGTAATTTAATGTCAATGATTTTTATTTAGATGAAGGTATGTAGAGGACGTATAAAGGTCAATTGAATTTTGTTAAATGGAACCATCCACTGGACACTCTGTATATGGCTTACACTTTACAATCTTCATGTCACGTGAAATTACTTCTTTTCTTTGTCTTTGCCTGACGTGATAGCAGTGTGTTCCAACCTAACAGTGTAACACCTGAACGCCATCGGTAGCGACAAATTTGCAAATAGTGAAAAAGCGAGCGCCGAACTGATGGCATTCAAGCATTGTGCTATTAAATAGATGACGATATTTATTCGTTCAATAGGAAGTTAACGGGTAATCGTTGGACGTACCGTTCAGATCGACCAGCTTGAAGTGGCTGTCGATGAACATCTTCATCGCCTGCGGGAAGTCTCTGTACTGTCGTCCCACGCAACTTCTCTGCACCGCCTCCTTGAACTCCTCGATAGTCACTATACCGTCCTGAATTCGAGATTTCAATGAACCGCGATATTCTCGACACCTCTACACCTGGCAATAGTACTAGCAATAACACTAATAGTACTGAATCGTTAAAATCAGCAAACGAATAGCTATGAACCATATATTTTTAAAAGTTAAATTTCAAGTATTTATCGCGTCAAATATCCAAGTAGATCCACGGAAGGGCATATAATTTGTACGATCAAATACTTGTTCCAGGTGTGTCCAGCTTCCAAAAAGCCATGATCCATGATGAAACGATCCTTACCTTGTTGAAGTCCGCGAGTTCCGCGATCTCGTCCCACAAGGACAGCATGATGTGCAGGTTCTCCTGGTACCGATTGTAGCTGAACTCGCCCTTCCCCTCGATCAGGGTCATCTTGAGCGCCATGCACTCGAAGTCATGCTTCTCCACCATGCCATTGTTGTCCGTGTCTGAAACATGTCGGGAAGCGGCGTTTATCCCGACGGGAAATCGACATTGTTCCTCGGTATGTACCCCCGAAACGGGACGGGGCCAATTAATCGATCGATTCGCGCCAATTTATGCTCCGAGGAGATTACTCGTCGTTCGGACAGGCCTGGACCGGCTCCAAATGTTTTGTTTTCTGGCAGAAATTGCCGCTCGTCACCAAGTACACGACCCCTAGGCGTCAATCCGGTCCGAATGGTATTTTCAAACCTCTGAGAGTCATCGATTCCGACGCTGTCCCGTCTGCGGACTCAATCAGTGACACAATCAACGACTCTGGCACGATTTCCTCTTCTTCAAACCCTAGAGCTACTTCCAATTTTCATTTCACTTCGACCGGGACTTCTTCTAAATTTTATCGGTTCCCCATTCTTCCAAATTAGTTCCTCAGCCTGCCTTTTCGAAAGCCGTGATGAATACACGGCTTGAACAACGACTCAATCATTGGCACAATATCCTCCCATTCACTATCGAAACGCGTTTCCAAGTGTCACATTCAATTAAATTCTACCGGGATTTCTTCCAAGTTTGATCAACCCTCCATTTTCTAACTTAATTTTAAAAACTTTTAAAAATGCAGGGCTTCAAGAATATTGATTTTATGAAAAATGTACATTTAAGCATATCTTGTAGGGTTTTGCTTTAAGAAATAATTCTGCAGCCTAGAAGAATAATTGATAGGGTAAAGATGAATGTACTGCGAATCTCGGTCAGTTTAGCCACATTTCTCGTTTTATTTTTTCCTGGACAGTTGCGCGGCTCTAAAGTTAGCCTCGCCTCGTCATTTTCAAGCCGGAACGCGCATCATTCTCCGAAACGGACAGCTCTCGAATGTGTATATCGAATAACGTTGGAGACTAAGCGAACGTTTCGCTTGTCTAACAAACTCGTCCATTTCCCTGCAACGTTGCAGAGAATCGGGACCGATGAAAAAGGCCGCGAGTGTTCCATGAAACAAATTAGAGCCAAGCTGAATCTTGGCAGCGGCTGATTGCGGGCGTTCTGACGATGCCGCGGTTCGCTTCGAACGGTCAACCTAAATCCTAAACAAGCGTGACGATCTTGAAGCCAAGAGGACCGATTTCCCGATCCCCGATCCCTGTTCCTCAGGTTTATACTCCTAGCACACTTCTCTTCTCTCGGTCCTGTCTTTAGTTTGCACTGCAACTCTGTGAGCACGCTTTTTAGTTTCTAGGAAAGGATGAGCGGACGAAGGACTTCGATAGAAGGACACCTTTCTTGAAGTAGGACTCGAATTGTGCTGGGAATCATCCACAAGATAATCAAACAAGCCGAGAAGAATGTTATCTGAAAAATCTTTGCAAGTATAGCTTTTTCCATGCAGCGTCATATTAGAGGTGCTTACAGCTAAGATACTCTGCACAAGCAGAATTTGATCTCAAAGTATTGATCATAGTCTCTTCTTTTAGTTATAATTAGACTGCGGATTTTATGCACTTTGCGACACTGGAAGAATTTGAAAATATTGTTACACCATTTTCGACTGGTTAAAATTATTGAAATTTTTATTTTGCATGAACATTCGCAGTCTAGTTATAATTCTACTAGCCCGAGTTGAGACTAGAATAATGTTTCTTCGACATTTTCCATCTACAGGGTTCGGGAGCTCCACATTCCTCGACGGCGTTAGGCCCGATCTTTCTAGGATTAATGGAAGCAAACTGGGTGTTTGCGGTACTCACGTGGCCAGCATAGCAGGATAATTCGTGCAACAGAGGATCATACTAATCGTAAGCACACGCTCGCGGAAAGCATATCGGACGTGTCACACCGTGCGCTTCGGAGTTCTACTAACCGTAGAGAAACCTTACAATGAAATCGACACGATTGTCCCAGCTGTAAGCCATCCTCCGAGGTATCTTTCAACGGATACCTTGCTCCCAATATTCCCGAATAATCTTCGCTAATCTTTTCCTTTCTTTGTTTTGATTGTTCTGTTTTTTTTCCCGTTGATCCCGGAGAAACAGGATAGAAAGGACCGCAACGATTCAGTGGTTGCCGCGACCACCAGTTTCCCTCTGGAAGAGAAAAGATCCGTGGACCCGCTTGTAGGAGACCGTGCAGAGACGGAGAAAGTCGCTCGAGAGGATGGTGATTCCGTACTGAACCCGACTCGAGTCTCCTCGAGGCGTCTGCTAAGTTTAGAGTACCCCGCCGAAAGGGAAGGACACGTTGCTCGCGGCTCAAGGGAAGGGGCTCCTCTCTCAGGTGTGTCACCGTGACACAGTCACCGAACCCGCTACTGAAAGCGAATTGCTTTCGCCCACTTTCATCGGTGGTCACTCTCTTTCGAGGACTCCTCGCGTGCCTTTCTTCCATTCATCCTTCGGTCGACACCTATTCGCGCATTCAACGTTAGGATCGACACAAGACAAGGACAAGGATAGAAATCAAGTACAAAGAAGAAAGACAAATATTTCCACTCTCGACGATCTCAGTTAGCTACATAGTACATGGTACTCAGTCTCATCATCATACAATACTCGCTACAGTCATTCAGAATGGTTGTACGATGTTTTTAGAAGAGGCAAAAATATAGTAAATCGTATCCGTGTATAGCTGGTTGCGCACACAAGGGTGATAGAAAGTTAGATTCGCGCCCGTTGGTTCCACACGAATAATTTTACGATTTCATAACAATCGAAGACCGAACTCAGTCAACTATGAATATCTTTTTACCCAGTGTGGTCGCGTTTCACCTTCGTTGTCGTTCAGGCGAAAAGGTATTCGAGCTTCAGTCAAAGTCAAGGTACCGTAACAACCCGGTTGTAGTCTTATCTAGAATCTTTTCTTATCTTCAAGTTCGATAGCGTTACTAACGCCAATGGCTTACGGTAATGATACGTATCTGAAATGTTCACGCTGTAAATTGTTATTCAACGGATTAGTATTATATCAAGTATTCCTTTATGTCCGGAGCAAAATGTCACACTTGAATATCGGTCTTAACAATATTTTTTTTTTTATCGTTAATGCTTTGAAATTGTTTATTATCTTAGAGTAGGTGGCCTGAAAATCGTTTTTGTTCGCACTACAAGGTCCACTGTGCTCCTTGCGTGCTCCGCGCAGTGTTCCTTCTTCGAATTCAGCCTCGCAGCTTTCAGCGACGGGTCCTCGGTGTCCTTTGGTTCGCGAGTGTATTTCGGGGCGGGTAAGCGCTCCCATATTTTTCCTCGTCGTGGTACTTCATTCTAATTTTGATCCTTTCAGGAACCCGAGAACGTTAATTTCCCGGCCACGGAAAGAGAGATGCTAATGGCCTTTCGGGCCACTCGCGTTCACTTGGCCGAACGCCTGCTTCAACCTCGATCGCTGAAGAAACGCAAAAGTAACGAAACCACGCCCCCGAGCCGAATGCACGCGAATGCTATCCATCCGACCAGGAACGACTCGTTCTTCGACGTCGGTTAATTAACCGGTGCTGTCGTCGCCCCGTCTTGACCAGCATCCGCCGCGACTCGCTCGCCTAATTATTTAGTCAACGACACGTCTTCGTGCCACTAACGATATCAAAAGTATTATTAGGAAACGCTACGAATCTGATTAAACGTAGGCGAGTACGTGTTAGCAAAACGTTAGAGCAGGCAGAAAAACAGACAGTGATTGAGCGCTAGCTACCGACGTCATGCAGCATCTTTTTATTTCGCCCCGAGAAATCTGATACGATTTGTACACTTTGCGTCATAACGTGTCACAACGAGTTGATTTACTCCTTTGAGGAAGAAAGCGTCCAACTTCTAAAATTACAAACAAACTAACGCAACTATTTCAGACTTTGATGGACATTCTAGTTTTGAGTTGACCTTTGTTATTCGAGTAAGCAACATTTTATTGGGATATTCAGGATTCACAAAAGTTAAAGTTCAGTTACAATATATATTGTATGTTGCTTTGATTCTGTGTGACTTTTTGAGCCAATGCCAACCCCTTGCGCTATATCGTCAACTCATATTCTCTCCGCGAATCGATTATTTTCGCGCGGAGTGATCTCGAGCGATCAAGAAAACCAGAGTCGCGTCGACCATGACATTGATTCCGCGAATCGAGTATCCAAGGTCGACCGTGCCGCTGCGAAATAGGCTCATCAAAGAGCAGGGGACAAGCTGTGCAACAGCGAGGATGCGTTAAATATACCTGTGAATTGCGATGCGTTCTCATCTGGAAGCGATTTAACTTCGGTCGACGTGCGTGGCGTTCGTAGCGGCCCCGACCTTCTGAAATTCCCGGTAGTTTCTCGAACAGAACTCGTTTAAACAGGGACCGGTGAAAACGGCTATTCTATTGTAAAATACCAATTTTACGCGATTGCATCAGCCGCGGGCGGTTTGGTTCGACGAAGACAGCAGCTCACGGTCGCCGACTCGCGAGCAGCGTTTTCCACGTGAAAACGAAAGACAAGATACCCAGGTGTGTGCCCTGCCCCCGCTGCCTGCGTCGCGCGCGTGTCACGCGGAAAACTTTCCTCGACGGAGCGGGACAGGTTACCGAACAACCGGGTGCGGAATGTTGCATCGTTAAAAATCTCACCACTTCCGGTTACGTGTTACATATCGTAATTATCCTCGTCGCGAGAACGCACCGCGCCGTCCGCTGGCCCCGTTTTAGCGGCTCCTCGGGGCTTTTTCTGATCACCGGGTTGCCGGAAACCGGAGCCAACCCCTTCGCAGGCAATCGGATGGCCGCTGCTACGTTTTCTTCAAGACTTGTTTCCCTACTATCATCGGTCGTACGTTATTTCTTTAGCTAGCTTAACAACCGCACCATTAGCAACGATTAGGAATATTTAAGTTTCTCTGTAAGAATTTTTCTTAAACACGTCTCACCCTGACTGAGTAAAGATATCTTTGAAAATTCATGGAATTGTCCAAGGTTTTAAAAATGTTGATTTTTATGGATGTTGTACATTGTACAACTATTGACTACAAAGTTTAGCTTTCACTGAAATGGTTCCCAATCAAAATGTCTCTAGCTAGAGAAGATTGAATACTTAGATTGCTATGATAATTTTGTTGAATCGTTGCTAACTGGGTGTTGTGATTTCGGTCAGGGAGCGTCAACGCCCGCTTAATTGCAGACGCGTAAGGAATTAGAGAATCGTGTCAGAGAAAGTGAAAGATGTAATCCATTTCACCTGGAATGGTACAAACGCTTGTAGCAACGATAGGGACGGATGATAAATCCTCGAGCTTTTTAAGTCCAATTGAAAATCGACGGTGCGCCTTGATGCACATTTCCCCGATCGGCGGTCAGTGAAAATAAGCGGCACGGAAGATAGTCAGGCAAAGCGAATACTCATCATATAAGGCTCGGTTCTGGAGAGGGAGGTGTCAGTTGGAAAGTGCGAGCTCTCGTACGAGGAACGAGAAGCGGACCGTTTCGCTCGGCCATTCGATCGAACATGGGACCGATGCTGCGCTCGCTGCTTCTCGCCGCGTTCGCCATTTCCGGTGAGTTTTGCGCGCATCTTCGATCATTCGCAAGTGCAAATATCCGTATTAATTAATTGTAAGTCGCGTCGATCGACTCCCGCAAAGCCGGGGATCAAACTCTTTCGAGTGCAAGAAAGTCGGTGCAGTGTTTCTTTGTTTGGCGCGCAGCGTTGAAGAACCGGAAGTCATCCACCGTGGAGAAGATAGTTCGCCGTTTGGACGATAGCGTCGCGTGACGGAAACGTCGCTCCCGTTTTTTTTTTGCCACCCGGAGAAAACGGGGCGAATAGATTTCTCTCGAGTGCGAAGGGGATCCTCGTGAAAGTTCTCGCTGGGACGTTCGCGAGAGGCTGTCTTTCGAGTCGAACGATTTTTCGGCTCTGTTTGCGAACGCGCGAAGATATTACTAAACTTTTTGGCAGAAAGACCGATTTGACCGTTTCCTGTGTTTCAGCGGGCGCAGCTCGGGGCAAGGAGAAGACGGAAGGGACACCTTGTATCGACGACCAAAAATTCTATCGGAACCCGAACGCCCCGGCCCGCGACGTTTGGTCGCCAGCCGAGTGCGCCAAGTATTATCTTTGCTTAGGTAATTGCCTCGCAATCACGCTCCACTTTCGTCGCGATCGGTTCCTCTGAACTTTCCTCTTAACCCCTTGCACTGTGATCTTCTTCGCATCTACAACGATCGGAACTTTTGCATTTTAATTGAAGCTTTAAACGCGTTTTCTCCGAAACCACTTTCTTCGAAACACTTGTCACGATAGATGGAGTTCTAGTCCACCAATCGACTTGAAAATTCTAGAGAATCTTCGGCACATATCCTGTTGCTATTATTTTAAATACCAATGCAGAAGGTTCGATCAATTTTCTGAAAAGAATTCCTAAATGTGCCCGCAGACAACGAGGTGTTCGAGTTCAGGTGCTCGCAGGGGCTGCTCTTCGACGTCGCCAGGCAGATCTGCGACTTCAAGGCGAACGTGGACAACTGCGACGTCACCTCAGGTACAGATTGATCCAAGCTGTGATCCGAGCTGAAGCAGCAGCTGGTCTTGCTCGTTTACGTCGAATGGTGATTCGAAAATTCTCAAGCTTTGCAGAGACTCAGCCACCCAGACCCCTTCTTCAGAATGGCGACTGCGAGGAGAAGCACTTCGCCTGCGGTGATGGCACTTGTTTCCCAGCTGCGTACTTCTGCGACGGAAGCGTCGATTGTCCTGACGGCTCCGACGAAGGCTGGTGTGGTAAGACGTCTGGTTAAATCTCTTCTGACTTTGTAAGATATTCTAGCAAGTAATTTTTGCCATTCAACATCCGCAGACGTCCGGAACGACCCAAACGGAGCATCAACCTGCGATCCAAAGAGTTGTCACCTGCCGGATTGCTGGTGTTCCGAGGACGGTACACAGGTGCCAGGTAACCTAACGGCGTCGACGATCCCGCAGATGATAACCATCACTTTCGACGACGCGGTCGACGCTAACAATTTCGGGCTGTACTCAAGTAAGCGACGTTCTACCAGTAGACGGTCGAATTTCTCTCGAGATATGGATCCAGACGGCTCTCGTTCGGACCAGTCAATTTCTTTAATTATTTGAAATTCGACCGTCTCCTTTGCGACGTTCTCTTAGAGAAAGTTGATCCGTTATCTGATCGCCGGCGTTGCTCGCAGTGATATTTTCGGCGGACAGAAAAAATCCCAATGGATGTCCTGTCCGAGGCACTTTCTACATCAGCCATCAGTACACCGATTACAGGGAGGTGCAGTACTTGTGGAACGTTGGGCACGAGATCGCTGCGCACTCTGTCACGTGAGAATCCTTTTTTCGGTGTTGGAGGTATAGTGTTTGAGGTGTTGGAGGTATAGGCTAGTTTTATTTTGACTTAGGATTCTCGTAGGCTCTGGAATATTTTTCATGGGCTCTACAGTACCTTGGGTTTGAGTACCCAGTAATTAACTGATTTAAAATGTGCAGGCATCGGGGACCAGAAGATTGGTGGTCCAAAAATGCGACTATAGAGGACTGGTTCGACGAAATGGTGGGCGTGGCGAATATCATTAACAAATATGCTGCAGTTAGGCTGAAAGACATTAGAGGTATACACCTTTCACTCCCTTTTTTTACATTTTATATTGTGTAGAGAGCAGAGTCGCTAGATAGATCGATGTCGTAGGAAGGCGAACAATGATTTTCTCGTATACAGAAATTCTGAAATAGTGCCCTCGTGTGTGGCGTATTTTATTAGTTTGCTCAAATATGCTAGAGGTTGGGTGGCCTAAATATGCTGCTTTGGTGGGTCAAATATGCTAGAGTACAGGAATGCTCCGGTGTAAAGCGGGTTGCCGTTAACAGGCGCTACGTAAAGATGAGCGATCTTTGCTGTCCAGAGTGATCCAATGAAACCAGAGTTTAACATTCAAAAGGCGGACAGTTTTCACGATTGTACAAATGGCGATGGTTTATCTCTGTTTAGAGTTATTTATCAATTTTCATAAACATATTTCTACAGGTCTGAGAGCCCCGTTCTTACGCGTCGGTTGGAACCGGCAATTTCTGATGATGTCAGAGTTCGGTTTCCTCTACGACTCGTCGATGGTAGCTCCTTTCTCTGATCCACCGTTCTGGCCGTACACGCTGGACCACAGACCACCTCATGATTGCGTGGGTGCCGAGCAGCTCTGTCCAACCCGCGCATACCCAGGTCTCTGGGAGCTTCCATTAAATCAGCTTTTGGCAGGTGTAGGTAGCAATAAACAAACATTACCTAACAGTCTTGTTTGCAATATTTCGGAAAACCGTGAACCGCCAAATGTCGCGACGCAATAACAATACAATACAGATGATTGTTTACTGTGGGACACTAGGGATACAATTGCACAACATTGGATACATGCTCGTCGGAGCTGTCCGGCGAAGACATGTACAAGATATTGATGTTGAACTTCAAGAGGCACTATCTTAGCAACCGAGCCCCACTGGGCCTGCATCTCCACTCGTCCTGGTTCCGGAACCGTGTATACTTTGACGCTTTAACGGTAAGCAGTTTCCTTCTCGGTATCTCGGTCTAAGCAGTTTGTTGTACTCTAATACGAAATCGAACACGAACTTTTGCACTGAGTTAATACATCTGCTTTTATACTCTCAGAAATTCATGGATGATGTGCTGAAGTTGAAAGACGTGTACTTCGTAACTAGCCACCAAATGATAGAGTGGATGCGCAGCCCGACACCCCTAAACGAAATCGAGAGGTTCGCTCCTTGGCAGTGCGGCGCTCGTCAACTTCAATCGTTCGAAATCGCCTGCGATTCACCGAATAGTTGTAAATTGCCGAGCAGAGTGCTCAAGTCGCACCGCTACCTGTATACCTGCTTCGAATGTCCCAAAGAGTATCCGTGGTTGAGGAACGAGTTTGGTTTGGAATGACCTACGTGCTTTTGATTGTCGCAATGCCATTGTTCAAATAACGCGCATATAGGAGAGAATGGAATTATTTATTTGTGGAAGACTTGCACGCGTATCTTTTAAGAAGATCATATCTATTTACTGTATAAGCTTACTTACATAGTTCACATGTAAAATAAATTACACCCATTTCCGTTACAAAAAGGTTCTTCTTAAGATTAAACTTAAGCTAAAATTATTTATGGAGAAAAGGATCAACCTTCCTGCTGTATGAAGGGGTTTTGAATAGATTCCATTCCATCCACCGGACAGATTAGCACTACAGAGGTACCTCTGCACACGACCAGACCTAGCATGCGAGTATCTTGGTTCAGCTTGTAGGGATCGTCAGGATCTAATGACAGAGATACCTTGATAAGCAACCATAGTTCCTCGCTAAATATTTTGGTGCGTCACTCAACGTTATATTAGGTCAAACGATCTGCTAAATTACCTCTAAGATATTCGGTAGTGTTATCCAACACCAAATTGAGAAGGGGATCGTACCCTTTGAGTATCCCAGCGGCTTCCCTTCCACCCGCAAATTTCACCCTAATATTTTTCTCCAAGTATTTAGACAGATCGAGGATGCTCTCCTTCTTCTTCCTCTCTTTGGGCTCTCCGTGAGCATTTTGTTGCTACAAGAAACAGTAGATTGAAACATAAATTTCAAGGTTATGTTGTCACCATAACAAACCTTTACCTGTTTCGGCGCCTGTAAAAAGAAAAGTACCGATTAGACCATTCGACTCGCTCTCGAACGACGATGTTCAAGCGGAAAAATTGCATGTTATACTCACAGACATCATTTATCTCTGTTGGAAATCAGGAATTACACGTTACGAAGCTACTACGCAGACAGGACGCATTTTAAATCGGTTTGGAGGTTAGATACGCTTTCAAGGTTTCAAAATATCGATTCTCGATTCTTTCCCGCGTTTTAGATTATCGTTCGAAGTGGCGATGGAAAAATATCGATAATCGAATCGTCAACCATCGATAGTTAACGAGAGTTCTCCGCCACAATAAATTTTCAATTTGTTTCGTGAAATATTTGTAGAAAAATAAGGGAAAATTGTGCGTGAGATACATATAAAGATATGTCCAACATCTTTATTAATAACGTCGGTCGTTAATAACGAGCCGCAACGACGGGCTTACACAGTAACAGGTGCAACGATCTCGTAAAAGCTTGGACTTTTTATTTCGTATTTTGATTTATAAAAAAATACACGTTAATACATGGTGTGTACGTGAAATGACGCGGTACAGTATTTTTTTGTTCTCCGGAGTGACGAAGTTATCCCGTTCTGTCTTTAAGAATAAAGTCTGTGATCGGTTGTAACAAATGTTCTGTTTAAACCTTATGATTATGAATGGGGATCTGTATCGATTCTCGTCGCACAGTTTTATTAATACTTCGCGTTGTCTCGCGATTAAAATTACTTAGAACGACGCTGTAATCGTTGTGCTCACGATAAGTCTCCGGTTTACAATGAAATCTTTGCTTTCCTACACCTCGCTCGACGGAATTGATATTGTACGTTTAACACGTCGAAACAATTACTTCTTGTTTTTCGGTATTTTTCCGTTTCTTTTTCTTCTTTTTTTATCGTTTTCGTGTGCCGCTGTTCCATTCACACAATCGCGCGATTTAACTCACTCGCTCTCTCTTTCTCTCCCTTTCTCTCCCTCTTACACGTACATATTGTCCTCAACTTCATTCTGGCTGGCTGCTTTTGGATGGACACTGTATTATTCTGTACGATTAAAACTCATCGATGCGACAACTAAGGTATTTTCACTCCTTAAACTTACCGCCTTATCGACACCCGAAGCGCTGCAACGATTAATGCCGCCATTGCCCAAATTTCATCCACTAATTAGAGCATCTAAAACATTTCCGGGCACGTACGCAGCTTTTGATCGAGACAAATTCTTCGATCCAAGAGCGCCGATATTCTAGGCCGAAACTCTTTATTCAAGGTATATTACGAGACTACAAGGCCATCGACATTATGACCTTCAAACTGACTTTGAACGTGTACTACCTCGGATCGAACAATTTTCTCTTTCGCTCGTTCAGTGAATAGAACTAGAAAACATCTTGGACAAAGTGATTCAAACAAGAATTAGCACGCTCAGTTTTCTCGGCACGATTTTGCATAAACAAGTGGCATATTAATGTATAATATTCTTTACAAGAAGTTATACCTAAAGAATGTCGATAAGGCGTGGCGATATACGTTTCGATTAACAGTTACGCGGGAAAATTAAATTCGATGTATCAAATGCACGATCCGATCGAGATCGAGAACAAGCCGGACTCGAAGATCGTCTACGTAAGATCTATATCGTCGGTAATGCTTCGTTAAAAGTTAACGTGGGAGAAGGTGTTTGTCATGTTAAGTTAAACTGCAAGCTATACCACAGAGCTTAAGTAGTATATGTACGCCGTTATCGATTATTATCGCTATCCGGTTCGGTTCGCAAAGAGAGACTCGCTAGAAAATAGAACGTGTACTAATGGCGGTGGCTGCAGACGCGCGCTCGCGCGAATAATAACAGAAATCACAGCATCGAGTCGTTTCTCTTAATCTTCTTTTCTTCTCTTTTCTAGGAGCGGTAGGCGATGCTTGCTTTTCGTTGGACAAAATTAATTGCCAAACGTTGCGCTCCCGCTTGGAACTGCGACGAGGAGTTGGCCAGCCACGTTTAAAAACACAGTAATCTCTCGATATACAGGGTGTTTTGTTTATCCTGAATTCCCTGTATTTCCGTTATTTCTACGGATACAAAGAATCGTCCCAAGAGGAAGTTGTTCGGTTCGGAACGACGGATATTGCGATACATGAATCTTCTTAAAATCATCAACATTTTATCCGCGCTAATATCAGTTTTTGTTGTACACGAGTTTCAAGTCAGTAGAACATATAATAAAAAATATAGAGTTCCATTTGAAAATTTAAACGTGACCTTCGCAGAACTCTCCAAGGTCGTCGCAAAGTCATATAATTATCATCAGAATCCTCGATGCCGTACAACATTCGTCTGAAACATTTCTTTGCGTTTCTAATGCTCAGGGAAATAGTCTGTATATCGAGACATTATTGTATACTGATTACTTGAAGGGGGAGGGGCAACGACATCTGACGTTGTATCCTTAATGATTAATTAATCGTTTCTTGATACGCTTAGACGATTTGTCATGTTTGCTGCGGGTCCTCCTCTTGCTCGGACAGTAACGGGATGCCGTTAAGCTGATCCGTGTTATTGTTCTCCGTTTCGTCCTGCTCGGAGAGCAGCGGCACCACTTGCTGATTATTGTTGTCCGTTTCAGATGGTCGCCTGCTTTGCACGGACAAAAACGACATCGGTATCGTGCCCGATGGCGTCGTCGGCGCCGAGCGGGACAACCATCGTTTCGTTTTGTTCCTTGAGCTTGGTAGTCCTAGCGGCATGTACATCTTTCCTCTTGCTCTCCGGTCTCGGTGAGAACCGGTCACGTCGCCTGGACTTAGAGGCCGTTGCGTAGAGCCGTTCCCGTTCGTCGTGCACAAAACTTGCGGTCGGTTCTGATAACAAGGCAAAACGGTGCTATGCCCACTGGGTAGCTGTGGCAGCTGCTGAATTTTATCTAGAAGTTCGCGTAACTACCAAACAAATCAGTGTGTTAGAGGACATTCAAAGTACGAGGTCTACAACAATATACAATTCTTGTATCTGTAACCTGTAGATTACACTGTCCACCAAACTTTAAACATCACACGGTGGATCTCCTCATCGAAGCACAAAGAAACAGTTGAAATTTGTTGGACAGTGTAACCTGCGACATTTTAGCTCTCTCAAGGAGTAACCCAGGTTACTTGCTAGTGTATTGGCATCTTAATCAATAAATGGATTAGTACCTCTATCGTTGGACTAGTAGCCCGTGGCGGTGAACACGGAGATTGAGCAGCTAAACTCGATATGTCAGACGTTGTCCTATGATTAGCCAACGAAACAACGGATCCCACGTCCATGTTCTCCATCCTCTCGCATTCGACTGCTGAGAGTTCGTCGGCACTGTTGTTACTAGAATACGGTGGTGGAATTATGGTGTTCATCTCGTTCACCAAAGAATCCAGCGTGCTGGCCTGAGAGAGCGACCTGAAGTACCGCATTACAAATCCCGAAGTTCCTTTGCCATTCCCCTCGTCGTATCCAATAACTAAGGGATACAGATCTGGCTTGGCTGTGACCTGGAACGTACCAAGTACATTAGCAAGCGAATTCACACAATAATATATTAGGTTCAAGGATTATATTATGGATTCTATTATACTGCACATAGTGTACCTCATTGTACGGGGGAGGCAGGGCTTGAACAAAGGAACTGCAGTGACTGTAATGCGGGGATGGATACCAAGGACCGGTGGAAGCTCTGTCGGAAGAAGCACAGTCTTCCACCATGACCGAACGGTGGCGTCTCCATAACCAGCAACCGCATGCTGCTGCTATTGCCAATCCTATAAGTACTGCTGCCCTGAAGAGTCAAATAGCACGACTTTAACACAGCTGTCAAGATACATCGGATACCCATAAACCTAAAACACCGACCATAAGTACCAGTAAGTCCAAATCAAGAAATTGAACATGTCTGATGCAGAGTGCAGCTGGAATACACCGTAACAACAGCCGAAGGAACAGCACTCTTTTGGAGGCGAGCAGCTGAAAAGTATGAAGGATGTAGTTGATACACTTCCATAGCGACGTAACAATTTCAACGGTACAATATGTTGATTCAACTTACACATGCCCCCCATTGCACAGCCTAGAAGAAACCTTAAAATCAAAGAGAAATCCATCAGTGATACGATACAGACAAAGTTCATCAAATCTCAAACATGGTCTATGAGAATGAAGCGGATACATTACATGCTATTGTTATTAGATTGTGCATTTGATGAGATGACGCATGCATTTATGCATGAGAGAACTGGATGGAATGCAAAACAGGAGAAAGATTGAAAGAATTTATTAACGATTGAATTTATTTTGACAGAGATTTACAGTCTGCTTATTATTTCCCATAGGAGGTCGAGTCGAACACGGAATGTAACGCGATGATAAAAATTCGGAAATGTCCGACACTGGTTGCGGAAACGTCCGTGGATGCTGCCGTGTCTAATCGAGGAGCGGAAAGGATTGTTTTCGTCGCACGGTAACGGGATACGAGGATACAAGGACGGAAGAGGACGAAAATTGGAAGCCAGCTCGGGCGTGAATAAAACGCGACTGCGGCGAGCTTATCGTGAAAATAAGTGGACGTGATGAAAGACTTACGCATGAACGAGAAATACAGCGGACAGGGGTTCATTGTCTAGACACGGGCGAACCGTGCGTAAAACCGACGTATTGATCGGCCTCGAGCCGAGCAGAATAGAACAAGGAGACACTGGTACACGAGATATGCGCTAACATTCTACGGGGCTATAGCATGCTGCAGCGGTACACACGACGGCTGCATCATTCGAGAAGTCGAGTTGTTCCTCGTCGCCGTCCTTACTTGATCGACGAACAGGAGCGTCAGGAGTGCGGTCAGCACGAGCACATCGAACGCGCGGCCTACAGCTTGCACCATAATTCTACCACGGAGTGCATGCCACCGCGCCACCTTATATATGCATTTCGTTTATCATATATGTATCTAGCGAAGGCTGCGGAACAACCCGCCTTCCTTCCTTGTGCAATTCCCTCTTCCGGGCCTCGCGCTCCCGTGATTAATCCATAATTATAACCACCACCGTCGTCAATCAAAATTCATCCAATTCCTCATTTCAGATAACCTTTCATTTATTTTTGTCTATCTTGTAACACGCGTTTCTTCAAAATGTGACATTACACCAACAATTTTTTATTTTCAAGGTTACATCAATATATTGCAATCTATAATTCAACAAAAAACATCTTTTTGCTAAAATCGTCTAAAATAGGTTTGTCAAATAATTTTCAGATATTCGACGGTCCTCTGTTTTTTTAAAAATCAGAGTTTATTGATTACTTCGTACATGTACAAGACTACAAATATACACATCCTAATAAAATGGTATTGAAAATAAGGGATGAAAGCATGATTACAAGACTGCGCGGACTTTATGCATTTACGAAAGAAATGATCGAATGCAAAACGAAAGCAAATGTATTTAAAGAATTTAAAGGTGTTGTAGCACTATTTTCAACTTCTTAAGGTTATTAAGAGAAGAAGTGAATATCTGCGGCGATCCAATGTCGTGCAATTAATCCAGGCGGTTTTTATTTTGCATAAAAGTCGGTGGTCTAATGATTACAGAGGAGGAAAGCATTTTTTCCCGCGCATTTTTGTCCGGCACATTGTGCGTCGATCGATGCATCGATTCCTCGATTGCCCGCGGTCGGTAAGCAAGATGGTGGTACGAGCAGAGAAGGGGTGGTGGCGCGACGATTGGGCCGCGGGGCAGTTGCTGCTCGGCGATTGGTCGCCGCGGGCCGCCGCGGGTTGTGTACACAGTCGGCATGGGGGCCGGCGTATCTCGTGCTCGTGATCATTCGGAGTTCGCGCGTCGTGGAGCGCGGGAGTGTCGCTGCGCGATAGTCACGCGCCCTTCTACACGTTGTGTGTTGTGTCGTGTCGCCGAGTGGAAAACGCGGGCTCGATCAAAATGTGACAGCTCGAACGGTCTTTCTGGTGCATCGAAAACAAATCGACAATTAGTTGAACGAGGAACGAACTCGACCGGGACAGTTGGCGTGCCGGCGTCCGCGAAAACAATTCCGGGCAGCATGAGTTCGGCGAGTGCGTGAAGTTTGGCCAAAGGTGAGTCGATGTCTCTTGAATATTGCATGCGTACTTTGCGTTGTCGGTGAACTTGCGTTGTTTCCAATGTAAAAACGTTCCCGGTCGAACACCGGAAAACGATACCAAAGCGTCCCGTCGCTTTATTCCGTTGTTTACTGGATAACACTGTGGTGTAATCTCGCGTACGAAATGTCACTCGGACGTAACGCGATAGTGCAACGCAGTTGCGGACAGTGATTTACGGCATGAGCAATGCGTTCCCACGCGAGAGTTTGGTCGAAATTGATAAATGAACCACCGGATGTTTATGCGGCTTTTAATTATTGCGTACAGGTTCTCGCTCGGTTAGCTATTTTCTTTCAATCGCGTGTTTAAGGTCACAATCATATACTGAGATTATTAGTGACCCCTAGCTTTGTTGAGATTTGCCAGATTTTGTATATCGGTTTTGTAGATGTCGGGTCGAATACTTACACTGTCTGTTTGATAGATCGATTAGTTCAATCGTTGGATCGAAATAGTGAAACATTTTATGAAATTCTTATGCAAATACTTTTTGGTAGGATAGGATAAAGGATTTAATTGTGCAAATAATTAATGAGATTATGTGCGTGATTTAATTTGTTTCCACGAATCTTTACCGCGCCTCGGTTTCCGACTTCCTGTCACTGGATGCGTTCTACGAAACCCGTACTCAATTTCTCTTCCTCGAAACTTTGTCACGTTTCGTTATTATAATTTCCTAATATGTCGAGCAACTGTAGTGAGGTGTAAAAGCGAATCATCAAGAAAAATTATAATTAGCATTAATGTAACACGAATATAAATTGGTATAAAATACGATACGAAGAATGTTTGGGTGGAAGAAAGTTGTATCTTAATAAAATATACATATAGAAGGGATCTAGACAAATAACAGTGAAAAAATAACAATGATTGCATGAATTAGTGGTAGGAATAAATAATAAGAATCGGTAGCAAGGATAAATGGTAAAAATAGAAAACATGAATATAAATACCAAGAATTATTATCAAGAGTAAATAACGGAGTAAGACCAAGAGTGAATAAGGTAATGAATTCGTGCGAAATGTTGTTGGTAGTAATGTCGACCGAAATCAGTATCGGCGGCGCGTGTTCCGATGTCAGTTCAAACAAAGCGTTATCAAACGAAGTTGTACAACTTGTCGTACGATAAACGCGCGTGACGCGCGCTTGCATGTGTGTCTATGTGCGCGTGGGGTCCCATTAAACGATAGTGTGCGTTTCATTGATTCGCGACGGGCACTCGATTCACGTTTCGCTCGGGAACGTTAATCTCGACGGCCGCTTCCGGGAAACGGAAGGCGCTTCCAGCGAGTTCCTCGTACCGGAAAGGGTCGCGTACAGCCAACTGAAAAGTCTTCCACGATTTGCTCGTCCGAAACCACCAAGGCCGTTCGGACGAAAATTTATTTATATATCTGTACATGTATACATACATTTCCGCTATAAACAGCGTCCCGGAAACATTGTCGTCGGATCCGTCGCGGGCATTGCGCGAGGGGGGCAAAAATAAAAAGAAGAAAAAGTTACAATTTACCGTCGATCCCGCGAACGATTATTTTATCCAGGTATGCATGCTACCGCTCGCGAACTGGCACGGCTTATGCATATTGCATGCGTGTTCGCGTACTATCGCTGGGAAGAGGGTTTAGACTGTCCTGGCCATCGAGTTTCCCCGCGCTTCTTTGTTTTCACGAGCCTCTTCGACACGCTTCGAGTCCGATTCGATGATAACGGGCCCCGGCCAACGCTGACCATGCTCCCAGCGAATCGATAGTCGAAGCTAGTCACCTCGATTTCCCACAGTCCCCATAAATCCATCGTGATTCGCCCTAAATAGATCAAGAACCATTCCGTTACCTGTAAAGCTTGCTCCAACGTGAAACGCACACCAAGCTTACCTTATTTTCGCCGTCCAAAGTCCTCGAAGAGCATCATTTTCACCATTCTAACACGATAATCATGGTCGTTTATGCCCGGAGCGATATTTCTGAATTCCTTTCTTCTCGATACTTAGGTTTTCCCATCAATTCTTTAAACATTTGACGTTCCAACGATCAGATATTCAGATAGGGATTTCGATAAGTATTCCAGAATATTTTTTAGATTTTTTGAAAGTTTAGAACGGTAAACAAATTTAATAACTAGACTGCTTATTTTATGCATTCATGGCGAAAATATATTCGAGCTCAACACAGTAAAACATTTACAAAAATTTTAAAAGTGCCTGTGCATAATTTTCAACAGATTAAAATCGTTAAGGAAAGAAATTGATATTTATGTGCATCCTGTATCTTGCAATTGATGCATACATTTCTATTTTGAATTTGAAAGGAAAGTTCAATTGGTTAATGATAAGAGTGTCGGAGTCGAGGGTTCGATCACTATAATATCCATCGAAACGCATCTCTAAAAGCGGAAGCTATCGATTCGGCGCTATTTGAATCCCGTTCTAAATTTGGTTGGTCCCCGATCGGGAACGAAACGCGTTCAGAACCGCGGTGCACCCGGTTCTCCTTGGAGAGAAAGGGAGAGAAAGAGCGAGAGAGAGAGCAAGCCATTAATATCGAATCGATCGTCGCGCAACTATGGTCGATCGGAGCTGTTGCAAAGGGAACTCTCTCCTTTCTTGGCCGAACAAAGAAGTTCGTTCATAGTTGGCGAACGGTGTGCACTCGACCGCCTGAAGTGCATCCAGCGCGGCGATGCACTCGCGCCAGCCTTTGAAAAATTCGGCGCGAGTAAGCGTCGACATTCCTCTTCCGGACGTTCCGCGTTCATTCCGCGGGAAAGCCGACGAAATAACAAACCACGAGTGTTTGGTAACACGTCTCGAACCTCGCGTTTCATACGTGGAAGTTTGCAATTGCGAACATTGCACTTGACTCTCCTCTCGGAAGCTTTTCTGGGATCGCTAACTTATTATATATTTTATTTTAATCTGTTTTGTTATTCGTTATCCCGTTTCCTTATATTATCTTCTTACGTTTAATTTCTTTTTCTTTAAATATTACTTTGTTTTCGAAGATTTAATATGTTACAGAAATAGTTAAATCCTGAAGTACTATGTTTGGTAGCAAGGAAATCGAAATTCTAAATCTCTTTTACTTGATCTAGAATTTGATTTGAACCCTTTGCAGTCGGAGCTATTTTAACTCGAAAATTTCTTCCGACCTAGAATAATTCCATTCTATATGATTTTTTCCATTTTATGGATACGAAATTGCTATAATACCTCATACAATACTTAAATGTTCAGTAATTGGTTAGACACCAACATATTTATATCAGCAATTTTTAGTGGTGCCCTAGAGTCACCACTCGTGTGCTAAAGGTTAAAATAATTGAGAGTCTTCATAAATGGCACAAGAGACTGTGCAGAGTACAATTACGCATTTGTGCGAAGCCCAAAGTAGAATTGAATTTAATACGGCTTACTTTGCACTTTGCGGTAAAAATTGATTTTTTGTTTATTGCGAGAATTAGGCAGGGGCCGAGAGAGTTTTATTGTGCGCAAAGATCCGCAATCGGATAATCGACGTATATTTTAAGAATATATGTAAATCGCTGCCGGGCATAGCCAGCGATAAAATCGTCAGGCAATGTATTAGCCCACGTGTACTTTGTTACGAGCGTTTTCTTAGACCGGAAGTGGTACCAGACCACGTGTCGGGAAGGGCGTGATCGCTCGGCTATGAGTTATTGCACAGCATTTTTCGGACGTAGGCTTAGAACTCTGGAAATATCTTATTAAACCCCCTCGACGAAGTTTCATAATTTTTTCAAATTTTCGAAAGAATTAAGAATCAATTGTTTCACATTTCTAGATCAGAATATGCTCACTTAACTCGTCGGTGTTCAGTTAATCTACATATTTCGGCAGGAACCATGATAATAAAATGGAAAGGCCTAGTTTTGGGAGAAATTATATGGAAGAGGGTTAGATGCGTGTAGCTTTGGGGGTTGAAATATGGGGAACACGGAGTCGAGCAGGTGAGAATAGGCTCGCAGTGCTCTTCCGCAGCGAGTCGGGGCCGGTCACTGGGAACTTTTCCTGGATTCGGCCGACTGACGCCGCCTATTTATACCCCGTCAGTTGTAACCGGCTGCAATATAGCCGAGCAACTCGGTTCAAAGTTTGCCTAGCCCCGGTGGCGGATTAGAAAGGGGCACGTGAACTGGTCTCCAAGCCTAATCGATTTCATCGCCGCCTTCCGGCTTCTTCTTCTTACCCGAAATCGCGGCCTCGACTTGCGTAAGCGACTAGCTTACTCTGGAAGTGTCCAGATCTATCCAGACTTACCAAGACATATCGGGATGTAAAGATTTAACCCCTTACCTCGCGATTAATTTTATTACGGAAGAGTCTAATTGATGAACATATCATTGTAACATCTGTGACACTGTACAACGTCGAAAGAAATGAAGAATCGTTGCTGGACGTTTAGATCGTGTTGAAAATCTTCGCCGCGAATATGAGTCGATATTATAAAGCAACGCGTTTAGTTCAGAATTCATTGTACAGTGGGATCCCATTCATCGGAACTGGATTTATCTGAACCATCACTGTCAGAACACCTAATTTACCGATACTGGTTACTGAGCTCCTATTATACGAACTAACTGTTCGGCGCTCGCAGCATACCGTTTATCGGAGCTTGTAGTATTCGAAGAAACAATCGCAACGCTTCTTCCGCTAATGCTTGAGAAACACAGAAACCCTACTGTCTACGTATTCGAATAGGTGAGCACAAATCCAGTTATACGAACGAAGAAACGATAGTGGAGGGGAGAGTTAGTGGACTCGGTTTTGCTCCCCGAAAACTGTTCGCGTAAATGGTGTGCATTACGGCTGCTAATTTCGGAGGACATGAGCCTGGATAGATCCTCGTACTATCCGAACGATCCAGTTATCTGAACGATTCAATGTAAGCAAGTACTACAAAATGAGGGAGAATACTAAAAAACATAATCTTGTATACTTCCTTTCTAAATAAAAGCTGGCACCGAGGAGGCGCCAAATTGGTACCAATTTCGCACCAAATTCAATTGCACACCCAATAATTTCCGAAACCGTTAATGACGAAGTGTTTCGCGCATCAGGACTCTTTGGGACTCGAAAAAATTGTGGGATGGCGATGGCATGAGCGTCGCGTGGCTGGTCTATGTACCCGAGTGCCGGGCGGCAGGTGTAAATAAAAGCGAGCGGGTATAACCAACCCTCGGCCAGCGAAGCGCGGCCAGCCGTGACCATTCTCTTCAGCCAGTTCCATTGTCAGCTGGTCTCTTTTCTCTGTTCTTGCCACCGCGGGCCGCGCTCCGCTTTCTCGCATACTAATTCCCCATCGAGGAGCAGTCGGCGCTCCCGTCAATCCGACGGGATCGTGGAAAACTTTTTTCAAGCCGGAGCCCTCGCGCAGCACTCTTTTACGAGGCCTCCTTAAAGCGGCCGGGGGAGAGAGAGAGAGAGAGCCTCGCGTGGAAACGAGTCCGGTGCGTCGACTGGTGACAGGAAACGATGAGGAGGGCAGCAATCATCGTCCATTGTAATACTTTCGAGACGGGAGGGAATGCGCCGCGAAAATTGTACCTCGTCTCGAACCGACTCGTCTCTCTCTCTCTCTCTCGCTCTCTTTGTTTCTCTCGTTCAACTGATAGAGTCGCCGAAAACTTGTCGCTTTGAACTGCTTGAGCTTCGAAATTGCAATTAGTAAGTACACAAATGAAATCGTAGCCCTTTATTCATGTACCACTCATTCGCTTTTCACGCCGAGATCTTCTTAATGAAGGTAAAATGATCTCTCCGGTTTTCCAGACCGGAAGAGGTCGGCACCTGAAATAGAAGCCACCCGTTCCGAAATTAAACGGGTGACACGTTTTATAGAGAAAAAACAGTTGGCCCTCTCTCGAGTCGCTTATCTGCCGATTAAGGGCATGGAAATAAAGAGAGCTCTTCTCTCTCTCTCTCTCACTCTCTCGAAGAAGAGAAGCAGTATGCAGACACGACGCGGTCAACAGTACTCTAGTTAAACCACGACCGGGTATTTATATCCTCGGCTGCGATCAAACCAGCCCTCGCGACTGCTGTCTTCGGCAAATCGCTGAAGTTGGCTCCTTGGAGCTGCGTGAACACGTGTGGAGGTTTGTGTCCCATATATGGGCCATTATAATTTGAAAAAAATCGTGAATCACGCGTGATTGGGGGCAACTAGACAAATTAACCTGGGAGAGAAACAAATGAAACGATCCTATCAATGCTTCCTGACTTGAAGCTTTCTAATCTTGTTTGAACAGACCACGATGTATATTGTGCTTCGTCGTGGGAAATTGCTCAGCTTCGCAAAGTTAAGAATATCGTTGGTGCACAAGGATAGTTTATTGCAAAAATGTATAACAAAATCCCCATATTTTTAAGAACGACATATTGCTACTTCCGAAAATGACCGTTCTTCCCTTACTACAAAGTCGCGCAGGAAACAAGAAACTTTCAAATGACTGTCCTGGAAAATCTATTTCTTTTAAGTTGTGTTACTATTCTAGTGCCCCAACGATATGTCAAAACAGCAGTTTCAAAAACCTAATGAAATTGAGTAAATGCGCGTCGTATAAATCTCGTGGTATAAATGAAACCAGCCAATTCATTTTATGTACGCTGGTGTTTAACGTTGCAGAACAAACGTAGTATTTGCAGGTCCACGAGTTTTGCTCTAAATTGTTTTCGTATTTCATAAAGAAAATGATCTATCCCGAGGAAATATTTACCAACGGACTGAAAACCGGTGCGTCAATTTTTTCCAGAAGATTCGAAGATCTCGTACGAAACGGAGTTAGGCTAGAAGCGAAAAGGAAGTTTAAGGGTCGTTCGCCCCGGCGCGGCATTCGTTCGGCGGGAGTAACTTTTGATCTAAAACGGGTAGCGCGGGGATCTATGCTGTTATAATTGCCGATGGTAGTTATGAATTCCCCGTGGAATTTCTCGAGGTATGGGTCGGGAAGCTCGACTCGTTGCGATCCCACGTAAGGAACCCACGAGCGCTAATTGGCGCGATAATCTTGGCGCGCATTCCCTCGCGTAAACGCGAGGAAACGCTTAGGAAGCGCGAAGGAAACGCGGTGATTCGGGATCGCGTGACTACGGGACGAAACCTGTTCTCTCGGATGCTCAGGGTCACCGGGCAACGAATCCACTAGATACCGCGGATCCGACTGATAATCCCTAACCCATTTCCTAAGCCAGTACGTCGCCGACCTGTTCCGATATCGATCCCGACGCCGCGCCGGCAACTGGGATCACGATTCTTCGTTTTCGCGAGAGAGGGATGGTACACGACGAGAGACGAACACGTGTGAAGGACTCTGAGAGATGCCGGAGAGCGCTGGGAAACTCGAGGAAACGATACCGAGCGCTTCGAGGACGCGGACACGTGATAGCGGCTCCGGGGAAATTCAATAACCGCTTCAGGCCCGGAGGGGAGGCGTCTCCGAGATTCTCTGTGAAAATCTAATTGTAAGATCTAGGATACGTTGAGAATATCTAAAAGTAAAACGGTATAAGAAACGGGAGACAATTCTAAACGTAGAGGGCTGAGAAAATCTGAGCAGCTCTAAACAATTCCAAAAACAACTTCAGACTTCTAGGGAATCTTAAAAGATTCTAGGTTGCTCTGCGAAAATCTAAAATGTAGATGGCTGAGAAAATCTGAGCAGCTCTAAACAATTTCGAGAACAACTTCAGACTTCTAGGGAATCTTAAAAGATTCTAGGTTGCTCTGAGAAAATCTAAAATGTAGATGGCTGAAATGTAGAAATTCTAAATGTAGAGGGCTGAGAAAATCTGAACAGCTCTAAACAATTCCGAGAACAACTTCAGACTTCTAGGGAATCTTAAAAAATTCTAGGTTGCTCTGAGAAAATCTAAAATGTAGATGGCTAAAATATAGAAATTCTAAATGTAGAGGGCTGAGAAAATCTGAACAGCTCTAAACAATTCCGAGAACAACTTCAGACTTCTAGGGAATCTTAGAAGATTCTAGGATGCTCTGAGAAAATCTAAGGCAGTCTATGATACGTTGAGAAGGTCTAGAAGAATGTAGAAGGGCTCTCTCTGAGAAAATCTGGGAAGCTCTAAACAATTCCAAGAGTACTTTCAGAATTTTGGGGAACTTCGAAAGATTCTGGGTCGTCCTAAGAAGCTTCCAAAAAATCTTGGAGGCGCTAGAGGATTTCAGCAAACTCCAACAAGCTCTAACAAACAGAGTAGACCTTCAGGGAGTGCCAGAAGTCATTGAATGAAACTCTCGTGGAGTTCGAATGGGAATTATACGAGATCGGTTTGAGCGACTGTATATAAGAGAAACCTGTTTATGGTCAGGGTCAGCCGCCGGGTGGCCTAATCGCGGATTCCCGCGATAATCCGTAACCCATTTCCCGTGTCGCGATCCGCCCCCGCTTGGATATCGACCCAGATAGAGCGTGCTTAGGATCGCGAGATAGCGTCCCGCGAGCCTAACTCCTGCCGTTTTATTTGTTCGATGCTCGGAGATAGTCGCGCGACGGCCGGCGATGAATTGATAGCCTAGAAGAGAGAAAAGAGAGAGAGAGGGAGAGAAAACGGCCGATTACCGCGACGATCGAGTCTAATTAGGCTCGCGAGACGAGCGCGTCGCGTCGACGGCGCCCGTTTATCACTCGACCAAAGAGAGAAAGAGAGAGAGAGAGTTGAAGAGGGGCTCTTTCAAGCGACGCGGAACAGTGCTCTCCTTTCAAGTATTTATTTAACGGGCAATCGACCTCTGAATGCCGGCACTCCGTAGGTCTCACTGACCGGGCTTTTGACAATAATAATAATAACCGGTGGCTTTATTGGTCACGCTACGGCCGTGGCAAACGTAAAAATGAACGGGGTCGAGCGTAAATATTAGTAGGTGTATTAGGTAGGTGTATTAAAAAACGTGGACTCGTGATGTACAATAAATGTGCACCAATACTGGATTATTAGGTCACGGATCTAAGGACATTATGCTATGCACAGTGACTTTCTACGACAAAGGGAATACGATTAATTGGACTATCTTTCAGTAAATTACAGGATTGTGTAATTCACATATCTACAGCGGCAGCGAGTTTGTTAACCGGTAAATCATGTCGGTCTTCGAAGACTTTGCCGTGAAAGCAGTAAAAAAATGTTTGAACGGTCGTTAAGGGTACAGACACATTACTATCACGTCACGTGAAATCTCGTGCTAGCACGTTACATAGAAAATAATACTGCATACATATACATGGTTCACAGTCTGGGAATGTCCCGTGAAATTACATGTTCTCAGGTGACGTGATAGTAATGTGTCGGTACGTTAAAATGGCTAGACCGTCATCTCGACAAGTCGTACGTAAAAATCTCGTACGCGACGCGACAGAGATAATGGATAATAATTTTCCTTAGCTAACAGAAATAATTGATAATAATTTTCCTCAGCCAACCGAACAAGCAGATACCGGGTGGAGCGAAGCGCGCGAAGGCAGGAGAAGAGGAATATAGGGAGGAGAGAAAGATTTCAAGAGGGCCCGACATGCGATAAAGGGATACGTAACAGCAAACGTAAGTAGTTCCTTTCTTTCTCCGGCGTGTCCAACAGGTTCGCGATAAATAAACGAGCACGCGAAGGGGGGTTTAAAAAAACAATCGCCCGTAGCGGGTTCCTCGAGGAAAGGGTGATCCCGAGGGATGGGTCGGGCGGGTCGGTACGCGCGTCACTCGATAACGAACTTTCTTTTTTCATCGGCGGTTTCTCCGAGTCGGTGACGGCCAGTTATGAATTTTATGATTTATTCGTGTTGCTCGTGGCGAGGGGAGGACGAGGAAGATGAGCTGGAGGAGGATGAGGACTGAGGAGAGGAGGTAGCCACGGCCCGAACCAGGGCCGGCCATTATAGCTGACCGTATGAGTTACGACTGTGTGCATGCCAGTGACGTGCAGTCATCGGGCCAACGCTTGGTGTGCCGATAGCCCTGCGCTTTTCGACCCTATACTTAGCGGATAATCGACATATAGCGATATACTGCGCTTATTAGCGGGTATAATAAGCCGGTCGGCTTCTCCTTCGATTATAGTCCGCTCTTAGAGCCGACTAGCCTCAACCCTTTTAGCCAACTTTCGTTTGATATTTGCCATTCGGCCACTCCGATCGAACGGACTCGGGGTATATTAGGTGCGCAAATAGAATCAGCTTTTATTCAGAAAGGAGATACATGATTATGTTTCGAAGTATTCACCATCATTTTGTAGTACTTTTTCACAACTAGCAGGTTATAGACGCCCTCCTGAAAAAAGGAAGTTATCAACTAAGATGATAGTCTGGAGTGGAGAGTATGCCAGTGAGTGTCCCTCGTCCTTTGTGCAACATGTGACCAAGCATTGTCGTGTTGCAGTAGTAGTAGAATATCTTCGTCTGTGCTGGAATATTTCGCGAAAGGAGAATGAGCAGTCGCCTCGCGCCTCATTTTTCAGCGTCGAATAAATAAATAAATCAGCGGATAAGGATTTTACGAGCGCGAGTTATCTACGGCAGGTCGGGAGTGCAACTGTCGCCTATAAATATCGGGTATCGCGCATAAATAAAATAAACTTGCCACGCGTTGTGGGTGGGTGTGAGGTTCTAAAAAAAAAAATTCACGTCGAAGAAGGAGAAAAAAATATTTGGAGATGCCGGGGATCGAACCCGGGGCCTTTCACATGCAAAGCGAACGCTCTACCACTGAGCTACATCCCCTCTTGAAAGAAACGGCTCAGATATCGTACTAGTAGTTGGCGGATCGACGCGTGCGTGCCGGTGCCACTTACTCTCCATTTTAGAGGCCACACGACTATTACGCGAGTAATGATGCACTTGCTAATTGGCTGCGAAACACTGCACATTCATAACCTGTGAAAATGTCTGCCGAAAGGTAGTCAAACATTTCATAAAATCTGTAAAGAAATTATACAGTTGGCCGAGTACGGATTTCGTGCATTTTTTTACTAAAATGGCCAAGTGCTATTTAACATATAGTCGAAAGAGTTTATTACAAGAAGAATTATTACAAAAAGAACAACATTTTCTTTCCGGTTTCCTGCAGTTGATGTAATAATACAAGTTACATTTTACACGTTTTTGGATGCAATTACAATACATTACATTTCTATAATTAATGTATAATTATCGTCATCCGTTAGAGATACATAGAGACGATTTATAGTTCCACCGAATACTTTTATGTCTCAAATGTAAATTAAGGTAGTATACTCCTTTTTACTGCAAGGATTCGCGTTCTCATTTCTGGATAATACAAAAATGGAGGTTTTCAGTAGTCAAAAACGCTAGATAAAAGATCGATCTAGGGCGTTATCGTCCTCAAAAGTCCTATTCTTTCGTTTACAAGGCGTAATTTGCATTATTCGGAAGCATACAACTGCGAATTTAGCTATTTTCATGGCTATATACTGCCGAATAATGCAAATTACGTCTCGTAAACGAAAAAATAGAACTTTTGAGGGCGATAGCGTCCCCTAGATCGATCTTTTATCTAGCGTTTTTGATTACTGAAAATCTTTTTGTATTATCGAGAAATGAGAACGCGAATCCCGCATCCGTGCAATCCTGGAAACGAGTCTGCCGCCTTAACTCATATTCATCGAAGGACATAAAAATCTATAATAATGTTGCCATTTCTCGGACATGGTTAATATTTCGAATACTTTTGTTACGAATGTTAGTCAGCACTGGAGCGAGCGGGGTACCGTTGATCCTCGGATCCAGGGGATCTGTCATTCCGCCGATCGACGATCTACGAATTAGCAAAGCAAATATGAGGCGAGCGGAGATAATAAGCGTTCCGCTGGGAACGCGGAATTAATGGCCGCCGCGTGGACCCGCCGCGAAACCGGGTATTGTCGGGTAATCGCGATACCCGTTCCCAGAAAAATCGGGAGAGAGCCCCGAGTCCAGAGTCGTGGCTCGGGCCACGCTTTCGTATAATGCGCCATTGTTGTTGTTCCCTCGATATCACCGCCGCACACGAGAATGGAATAACGGCCGAGCGGGCCGAGGAATCGGCGGGTATCGTTGCCGAGCAATCTCTCTCTCTCTTTCTCTCTCCTCTCTTCGATCATTCCGAGGGTGTGACTCAAGTGAACCTCCCTCGTTCCGTATCTTTTCTTTTCTTTCTTTTCTGATTCTCCAAAGAACAGGAAACGCGGCTCCCTTTCTGAATTCGATTAATAGAAACTAGCGAATTTGTTTGGCAACAGCTTCCTTGGACCAGCCATTTTCTTTCTCTGCTAATTTGTTACTCCCTTGTTCTAGTAGATTTATTTTGTTCGTTCAGTTCCTGTATCTTTCTTTCTTGTGAAAAATGATTTCAGTATGTTAATGGGTTAGGTTTATTTATTTATTTCTGATAAGATTTATTTTCTTCTGTTCGTTCCAGTGTCTTTTTCTCTTTTGAAAAGGTCGCAGGACGGTAGGACGGAGCAGATTTTCACGGATTCTGGGACACGAGCTTGAATATTCGAATCGACGGTGAAAAATGGTGACGGTGAAAGGCCGGACGCGCAAAAACCGGCGACGGTTCGCAATTCGCAAGCGATCAGCGTAAAAACGCGCGACTCGAGCCGCGAAACGCTCGATAACAACGTTGTCCGGTGCATCGATTGCGGGCGGACGATTGCGATACATCCCAGCCACGGGAACTGGAACGTTCCTAACGAACGGAAATTCTTTCGCTTGTCGATTGAAATCGAGGCGCGTTTTCCTTGTCCCACGGTGACGAGGCAGCCACGCCGCTAACGATACACGATGTCGTTTCAACCGGCCACTATCTGTTATGCGATCTACAACTGTGTCGGACAAAAGTTCCGAATCGCCTGAGAACTACTCTGAAAATTCTCCCAGAGTCTGCCGCACTTGTCGAAACAGCCGTCGAAATTATTCACTCCTACCTGTTCGGAATTAATGCAACGCTGCTGGATAATTATCGTCAACAGCTTGCAATTTTTTATTTTCAACGTAAAAAATTCTAAATGAATGCAGTGCTTCTAGTGACTTCTCGATACTCGGAAAAATTCTCTATTGTTGTCAATATTTTAGCCGTCGAAATGATTTATTCCTACCTCTGTCTTAAATTCGTATAAGATCAATTCTATATTGTCGTCGACGTTTTATAAAACAGTCGCAGAAGCTCTTCACTCTCAGCTTTTCTACACCAACGCAATTTTTCTAGTTGCTTGTCGATCCCCAGAAAAATTCTGTATTACCATCGACATCTTTTAAAATTCGTCGCAACGGAAAGAAATAAAATTCGCCTCGTTACAACGTAGTTGTATGTATATAAAACTATTTTTGTTCGTCTATCCATCGTTTAGAAAGATCTTTGATTGAAGATCGTCCGATCCAGAAATATGTTTGGTAAATGTATGTAATTAGCAAGCGGTACGGGGTTATCGTTTATTCAATGTATTCAACATATTCGCGAACGGTATTCGTTATTCGATGGAGATCGCAATCACGCGAGTTTCTTTCACAAAAATTGCTACATATCGAGCGGAGCGACATGCGATCGAGGCCGGCATCGATCATTCCTCCCTCGTCGAACGGTTTCCGCGGGAAAAAATTGGGAACAGCTCGTTAGAGGAGTCCCATTCCTCGCATAATTCGAAATTTAATAACCGCGTACCCGTTGCCGATCCCTTCGCGATCGACAACCGTGTCGATTTAATCACGAGCACGCACCGGAAAGTCCTTCACTGCGGGATAAGACACGGCAAACCTGTTTCTCGAATGTTTTCCGATCGTATCATAACTATAATCCATAAAATTGAATTTATACATCTGAAAGTTTCGAAGAAACTGACGATAATTCATATTAAAACGTATTAGACGTCTCAATTATATTCTAAACGCTCATAATCGCTAAAATCACTATCCCTTCTATTTAAATTTTGACACAGAGAACTAATTTAATGGCGTCTGCCGGCCCGTAAACTTTGTCCTCGATTCTCGCAGAGCCAACACGCAGTACAGAAAAGATTGGTACGGCTTTCGAAAAGTTCACAGTCGGTGTATGCGGGGATATCAATGATTCCGAGATTGCTTCTCGTTCCTCGTCGAAGGAGGGTTCGGAACTCTCGAGGTGGAGGAACAATGGCGGCGCGAACGGTCGCGCAATTAGCGTCCGACGATCCGTCGAACTGAAGTAAATGGCGGCGAGGGGGTCCCTGCAAATTGAACGAAAGGCGAAACAGAGTGGCGAGGGAGCGGAATTAAGTGTCTCGTTGGGGAGCGTCCCGAACGATTGTCGCAATTATCGCGACTTGACTCTCCGATTGATCCCGGGATAGCGAAAGTGTGTCTGACGTCATCGCCTCGTGGATCCTCGGATCGCGATCCACGCGATCGAGGGGAGAGCCTCTCTGGCAAAACGGTAAAAATAACGCAATCCTTAGAAATTCTCCGTTAACCCTCGTACGCTCCACAGAAATAGCTACATAATAGATGTTGGGACAATATTTCGCCCATGTTTCTTTTACACTTTGACTGCCAAATTGTAGCTACTTGAAAATTGCACAAAATCAAAGTAATTTATTTAATGAAATAGAAATTGAAACATTAGAATTTGTTATACCGAATTAGCTAACGAAATCGTTTTTAAATGTGGATAAAGAATTTCGTCACCCATACGCGGCACTCAACGTGTTGAACGTGGATAATATGTGCTTCTGAATGTCCTTGGTGAAGAGGAAACGGTTGCTTAAATTCCTTTTCGCAAGACGAGGTATAGAATCAGGTCTTAGGATCTCCAACAAGCGGAATTTCGTTTTGAAACTTCTAGTTTATATGCTCGTCGCGTCTTAATCATTCCCCACGCGCATCCATCTGCTCTGAGTCAACCGCGGCTTCGATTGTGACGCATTCGACGAGGTAACAGGATCGAGTATCGTCTTTTGCAAGCTAACGCGGATCGCGTTTTCCGACGAGAACGATTCATCGATCGACGACGATGAAAATCCCGGTCGACGAAGGACGACGAGCATGACGCGCTCGGAGACACGCGGAACAGTTACCGATGGCGATGAGGGAATCTTCGATTTTAGAATGGACTCGCTTGCTGCTCGGTTCCCAACAGGATTCCGACAATCGCCAATTGGATTCCAAGCGTTCCCGATAGGATTAGAACGACGGGATTTCTATTATACCGCTAATTCTATCGCGTGCGTTTTTCGGGTACATTGTGCGCTTAGAATGCGGGGACAGAAATGTTTAATTTAGCTTATGCGTTTGTGAAAGAAGCGAGTAGATGACCCAGTAAAAATGTTAGAAGAATTCGAGAGAACAGTTACGTTCGGGCTGCGGATCTTTGTGCAAAATAAAAATAGTTACTGGAACCGAATTTAAAGTTTCTGCCTCTGATAATTCGAATTCATTGATGACGACTAGATTTTATATTTTAATTGGAGAAGAATATCGACATAATAATTTCAGCTTCTCAAAATTGATGAGAAAAGAATGAAATGTGTGTTTGGCTAGTGCCTCTCGCAATTGATGCAGAGAAATTTTATTTTGCAGGAAGATCCGCGCAGACTATTCATGACTGTTTCGGTCCCAGTTCGGAAATCGGGAATCCTGGAGATAGCACATTGGAAACCGCAGCTTATTAATTCAGAGGACAGGAATCGGTTCTGTTTAAGCACTGGTGGAATGTCCGCCGCTTATGAGCTCAGGGTGAAACGCGCAATAAAATGGAGGAAAGGAGAGAGAGACGGGGAACGGCGCGGCGCAGCGGATAAAGCGTGTCGCGTGCCAAAGGCAGAACAACAGGTCCCGACGGCGGACTATAGCATAGAAAGCTATACTACATCGATATACCTGTGTCGACGGAGGACATGAAGCCGGGCCACTGACAATGAATGCGGAAACCGGCCGCGGCCGATGAAAAGATCGATCGACATTGGGCAGCAATGCGGGTCCGTGGAAGGTGCGCGCGGGTAGACCGGTTGTTTGCTCGCACGTGTCGCGCCATATGTCCAGTACAGTGCAATGGGTAGCCGAGGGCTAACGTTACGCACCTATCGGCGTCGATTACGTCAGAGAGACTCGGCCCGGCTCGAAACACCCGACATTCTTGCCCGACTCAATTTGCGAACCGGCGCGGCGTATCGCGAGCGTTGCTACAGCTGTCGCAGATCGCTGATCTTTTCGCGAAGTCGAGATATGGTCTGATCGTAGACGACTTGAGTCACCCCGTTTGCATTGTTACCGAACATACTGGGTGAGTCACTTGACTGTGCCAACGAAAATTTACTTGTTGCGTCAGAAAGTGTTTTGAACAAAAATTTTTAGACATTCACCGATACATATAATAATTAATTTAATTATTTCTCGCTTTTCTATCGAGATACGAGGACGGCCTTTAGTTTTTGTTTCATATATAATTTTTGCTGGAAGTACGATGACAAAACGTTATTTATCTTCATTTTGTTAATTTCGGTCGTTTCTCGACGAAACGAAGGTAGATTGGATAGGACGAACCGGATGAAGAGAGTGTACGATCGGTGTACAAGAGCACCATGAAAGGAGGAAGCCCAGAGGATCGGTTTCCATCGAACGGACGCGACCGTTTGACCGTTTTCGACCGATCGAGCAGCGGACACGAGCCAAGGGAAACATAGGCGAAAAGGGTGGCGGTAATCGGTCGGTCGAGTCCGAAGCTAATTGCTTCTCGTCCACGCTTCTAAGGCTGCCCTGTCTCTTCTTACGTTCCGCTCTGTTCTATTCACCGTGTACTCAATTAAAGGTTAACCAATTAGCGGCGTCGCGAAAGGATTCGGCGCAGCTGACGCGTGCACCACGGTTTCTGCGGCCCCCGGGGGGTTGCAATTGCGGAATAATTGAGGATTCGATGTGACGAGAGCTGCCGCGGGTCTCCAGCCCAATAAACAACGTGGATCTCCTGTCTCGCAGTTGCTAAATAGGGAAGGGTAGTCTAAGTTGGATCAGCATCTAGGATGAACCTGCACCGTGTACTATGAAGAAGAACAATTTCTTCTCTTAATAATTCCAATTGGTTATGTAAATAATGCAACAGTTTGTTTTTTGTTAATACCCTACTCAAAATCCAGCGATTAATTGATCATTAACGCTACAACTATCGAGCCCGTCAAAATGAAGAATTTTAGATTTTTTCTTCTACAATTCGTGAAGTTGTAGTGTTATTATTAGCCAGTGGATTTTATGCATTTATGAGAAAAATGAGTAAGTGTAATTTAAAAATAGTAGACAGAATTCGAAGAATTCAAGGATACTGTTATATTATTTTCAACCTACTACATACTATAAGAAAGAAAATAAATTTCTATTTAACTCCAGTTTGTTGTAATTCAGATAGAAAATTTTTATTTTGCATAAAGATCCGCTGTCTAGTTATTATTATCAAGGACTATACATCAGTCTTGTTTAGGGCTCGGTGGTTGCAGTGTCAAGGAGGGAAACCTCGCGTTTCGATTCGATACGAGCGGGTAATCGAGCTCGAATCGAACGAGAAACGTTCGAGGCGAACGCCTTATTCGGAGGCGAACGACTAGGTGAGTAGGGCAGAATTCGTTGATTATGGCGCCGATATTTGCATAAACGATCCGCGATCCACTGTCGCACGCGTCTCCGCAACGTGACTAATTGCGCGCGGGCCTGCGTAACCGCACACGTGCGCGCCCGTGTGCCGCCCCTAATTGTCCATCGCGAGCCTAACCGTCGAAACGGGCCCTCGATTAATCACCGACCGAACCAATTACGACACACGCTGGACCGGAACGGAGCCGTCGAAGAAGAATCGGTATCTCGGCACGCGCCGCACACGATTCTCCTCCGATCTGACAAATTGCTAGAGCTCCTTCTTTTCTACCCCCTGTTTCCCCCCTCTTCGAACTACTATACGAAAGAGCCCTAATTCGTTACCCCTTGTACGGTCGAAGACGCCATCCTTATCTGCTGACATGTGATTCCAATTAATCCACGAAACTGGTGAATATCTGTCCATGGAAAATTATTCTGATATCTTGTTAACCACTAGGTTTGGGACATATGAAGGATCGATACATTTCTACGCAGAATCTAATACTCCGTCGATTCGCGATGCGAAAAGTGGGTCATTGCGTTTAAAGAAATCAAGGTTACCTTCAAATGTCCGAAACGCATTCACCCTGTTTACCATGCAAGTTTTGTATTGTATATACCATTTTTCCATATTGTTGCAAATAAGAAAGTGTAACTCTGTTGTATGAAAATTCAAACAAGATATTCGACGAAACAGATGTATCAGATTGGTTATTGTTGTTCATATTATTGGACAGGGATTGTTGTGTCCCGGTAAGGTCAGTGGCCACCGGTTCAGGGGCCGCGGGTTTAAAGACCGATCGAATAGTTGACCGATCGACGGCCGATCGTCTCGATATCGATTCGTTTAAACGGTCATAAAACGGGTCTCGGTGTTCGGTGGTCGTGGGAGCGTCCAGCTTTTTCTCTACCCACATTCGATAAACGAATCGATAAACGAATCGGTCGGTCTCGTCGCTTCCTCGGCCGGAGCCACACCGAGCGAGGAAAAAACGAACCGGCGATCATCGGGGACACGATAATTGGCGAGGAGAAGAGGGCCGGCACCGGCCCACAAAACGCTTAATTATATCCACGAGGCAGCCCGCTTTTTTTTCCCGTTCTCTCTCCCTCTCTCCTACTCTCCCTGTTTATCTCTCTACCCCACACTCTCCCTCTCTCTCAGTCTTTCTCTTCTCTTTCCGTGGGGAGCATAAACTGTCATGAATCGATCAAACTACTCGTCGAAACGCTGCGAGCGAGGCATCGTCGATCGCGAGGACGACGCAGGTGGTCGACGGCGCGAACTCCTTGATCTTTGACCACCTCTTCCCTCGTGCTCGCCATAAAAAACTCACTATTGACATAGTAATCGTTCATTTTGCTCGTATTCTCCTCGTGAACCGCAGAACTGCACCATCGCGATGCCGTGCAAGCTTATAGTCGCTGACTGAGGGATTTCTCTTTCTTAGATTCTTTGGAATCGCCTTATCCAATGACTGGAGACTTGCCGCACAATGGTATAAGCTTCGAACAACACTTTTTCGGCCAGTTTCTTTGTGCCAATCATTCAGGAACACCCTGTATAAGCGGAACGAATGAGCTACGAACAAACACATTCAGTGATTGCTACACATTAGCATAAACCAAGATTTAGATGAGGTTGAATATCCTCCTCTCCAATTTTCCTCGTGCCACTCATTCTGAAACACCCTGTATAAACGGAACCAATGAGCAACGAACTAACAAATTCATTGATCGCGGCACAGTAGCGCAAATTGTGCTATCCATCCACAGGTTACCTCAAAATTCCTTTAACATTCGGAAAAATAGGAGGTTCCTGAGATCATTTGAAGCGACATTTTCTTTTGCAGAAGTGACGTCCGCGGCTTTGTTTACGAGTTATTAATGAAAAACACGGACCAATCAGAGCGCGGCTACAGCGGATTGATTCTGGCTCGGTCAACGGCGACGCCACGCTAAGCGGGGCCTGTAAGTCGGACTCCGTTTGCTGTAGCCGCGCACTGATTGGTTGGATTTTTTTCGTTAATAACTCCTTAACAAAGCCGCGGACGTCATTTTTGCACAGGGAAATGTCGCTTCAAATGATCTCGGGAATCTCCCATTTCCGGATGTTGAAGGAATTTTGAGATAGCCTGTAGAATACGAACAGACAAATTCACTAATAATTGCACACTAGTATAAGTCGTTCCTTCAAACGAGTTCTGCTGCTTCATAAAATTCTGTACATGTCGTACTCATTCAGAACAGTGTCTGATCTTTGATCCTCCGTTGCAGATGGAGAATCAAGGTTTCGAGGAGGAGCATCAACCAGGTATCGGCTCATCCGAGCGATCCTTCCCCGCGTCGAGGATCGATTTCTCCGGACACGCGTCCGGCTCGCACGTGGCGGACAGCCACGTGTACGAGGACATTCTCCCTGGCGTCGAGCAGGTCGCCAGGATCTCTGGATCAGCGGATCGCGATCGGAACCCGGTCGACCGGCAGATGATCTCCCAGATAGAAGACGAGAGGATCTCGCGAATCAGCGAGATGACGTGCGAGCAGGAAGAGTCCTACGGTTTCCGGCGGAATTTGACATTGCCGTTTCGTCGATCGAGCGGCCTCGATCCTGCGGGTGCGAACAGTTCCGTCCGCGTGACGAGCAGAGAGAAGAAGAACAGCTGGAACGAGGAAGCGGAAAACGCGGAAACGATCGCGTCGATCGAGAAGGATCGAGACGCCAAGCAGGCGAACGAGGCCAGGCCGAACAGGAGGCGCAGGAAGAAGGACTGCAAACACTGCAAGAGCAAGATCGCCTCGTACGATCGAGAATGCGAGATCGACGAGAGGGAAAACGAGGAGGAGACAGTGCTCAGGAAGAACAGGGACAACAAGCAGAGACTATTCTCGCCGCTGATCTCCAACGATCCCAGGACCATCCTAGATCCTTGCGACCTGGCTGCGATCAGAACCTGCGCTCCCAACGGTGACGCGATCCCTGTCAGAGGAAACAACTCGCTCTGCGTCTTCACCATTTCTGAGAAAGCTACCGGATCACCGAAAAGCCAGGCCAAGCTGATCCAGCTGGAGGACACCAGGAACAAGGAGGGTAAGCCCGTCGGTGCGCAGGAGAAGAGCAGGGCTGGGATGAGGGTGAACTCCATCTACTCGCAGGATAGATGGTACGCCAAGGAGGCGCCTATCTTCTGCACCGATGTCAAGGAGCATGGATCCTTTCAGGTGAGCTAGAGTATTTTACATTTTTTGGTGCTCTTTGGAACTGTTTGAATGAACTTTGGTTACCGACGAGAACTCTAATTTTCACTATTTATTAAACGATGTTGGAGAAGGCTCGAATTTGTGTTAGAAACGTGGGTTCAGCCATTGGTGCTAGTCTCTATAGCACTGGTTCGTAACCGGTGTTCCATGAAATTTCGTGAAATATATTAAATATATTTAAGAATATATTTTCTAACATATATTTAATAATATATTTTCTAAAATATATTTATTTCTACGCGGGATGTTTTTGTCTGTTTCTTGGATCATTAATTATGGTGTTCCGCAAATTCATATAATCAAAAGTGTTCACTGACTTCAAAAAGAACCTACTGCTCTATACATATGTAGATTGATTGTAGAGCGAGAACCGCTGCACGCTGCACCCGCGGTAGAATGAGAACCTCTGTAGCATGAGAGGTATAGTACTCGAGTCGACCGCTAGGTGGCCTCGCCAGGGATCAGTTTCTCGCAAGTAAAGATGATCAACGAAGAGTATATGTAGGAACGCGAAGCGAAGGAAAGCATACTTACCTGGCGCAGAGGTTACCGTGATCAAGAAGGCGGTTCCTCCAGGGCGAGGCTTTTCCATTGCACTACGGTTAGGCTGACCCTTGCGAATATCCCTAATGTGGATATCTCGGGCGTATAATTTTTGGTAGTCGGGACTGCGTTCGCGCTGTCCCGGACAAGAGAATTAAAAACTAAACAACCCTTTTCCTTATATAGCCTTCTTAGGAAGTATTTCTCTATCAACATTTGTTTCAATTTCTATTTATTGCTAAAATGTTGGATAAAATATACAACGGTCTTTATCGTTCATACAATTTAATGAAGCGGTGTAATAAACTGGGGAGAACTGGACTTCACGAATCAAATTCTTGTTCTAGCCTATTCTAGCCTGGGTAGATCAAATGCGCAAATCTGGTAAATATTCAAAAGTTCTATTATTTCCGATTAATTAGAATGGTTAAAAAGGAAGAAACAAGCTTTGCATCTAACATATCTAACCAGAGTTGGGCAAAAATTTAATCATCGATTGACGAATAAATTTCTACTTCAATCGTTAATCGCAAATTAACAATTAAACTCCTACGTCTCTCTCTCCCTACTTATTACAATTTCTGGATAGACCGTGTGGCGATTAATTTCAACAATTGATTAAATCAGTCTCCGATTTTTCGATGATTTCTTTTTTCAATCAACGATTGACGATTAACATCATCAATCGTCCATTTTCCAATGATTATCTTTTTTAATCGCACACATTAATCAATCAATCTTGCTTAAAATTTTAATCGAATAATGCCCAGCTCTGGTATCTAAGGTGAATCATAGTGATCGGCTCTATCTATCTTTTCTTTCACACGATTTGAAAAAAATCTTTTAAATATTGCAATTGTCGGAATTACAGGGGAATATTAAAAGTTGTATTGTACTAATAATTGTACAACTTTTCCATCGAAAATTTAAAAAATACGTCGTCTCCAATCGAACTTTAATTTTCTACAGTCTCCGAACAATGCAATACAGTGAGTACAAAAAAAGAGACACCAGTGTCTGATTCAAAATCTATATTTTGCTGGATTATACAACTACCGGGTTGCACGTTGTATCGCGGGCCATTCGACCCAGATCCGCGCGGCGTTAATTCAAGGTTCCGACTCGAGAAGAATGGCAAAGAGTCGCTGGGAACGAAAGGGTGGTCGGGAACAAATGAGACGAGTGTGTCTGCTCACCCGGAGTCTGTCTAGCGCGACAGGTGGGGTCTTTCGTCCCGACTAGCAGTCTCTTCTCGAATCTTCCTCTTTCCGTTCTATTTCGAATCGTAGAGGACTACGACTAGCTCTCTACCACCCCTCCTCTCTTTTGGCTAGTCCACGTGGAATGCTCGGTTCGTCGACGTGATTTCTTTTCGGTCGGTCGGCTTCAAAGAAAGGGATCTCGGTTGTTCGCTTTGCTCCTCGGCCTCGACTTCCTCTATCTTTCTGTCGACGCGCCGAAAAGACTCGCGGCCGACGGGAATATATTCGCGTAATTGATGCCTCGTTTGTCTGGAACCACGCTGAACTCGCACGAGCATGAGATCGTTGAACCACTCCGCGCTAAACTCCTTCCACGGTTAAATGTTCCGACGCTCTCGTTCCTCCGAGGTTCGAGCATGCGAATCTCTTGCATGCGAAATCGATGCGTCCAAAATTGAAATTTTCTCATAATCTCACTTTATCATCTACGTGTTCCTCAATTACCAAAAGACATCCTCTGTCTTTCGGAAAAATCGATCTGTTAAATACAATGCACGAACACACGTTGCATCTAAGAATCTACAATCACGAATAAAATATTCCTCGGAGTATAATTGCATTTCCCAATCTCGAAAATCTACGGAACAATAAAAATCCATCGTAGCTCTTGTGTAAAATAATTGTTTACCATTCGTATCTTCAGTATTAGGCGCGAACAGAGTCATTCCAGTTCAATAAAAATCGGTACGATCAAGTTTAATGGAAAACATTCGGGACGAATAAAATCCTCGGAGCCGACCATTGATATGAAGTACAAGAAACTCGTTCATTACTCGTCAATTAAAGAATTCACGTGCAGCGATCAAGCGGGTGTCTAGTTCCACAAGGCGCGTCGTTAATTTCAGGTGTGATGCAAGGTCGCCGTGATTATCATCGCGTTGATTATTACTAACGCGGAGTGCGTCATATCGCGTCAGTTCTTTCCCGGCGTTGTTGTCGCGGCGTCGTTATCTGTTCGGGCGAAGCGCGATAGCTTCGGCCATTGCTCGGCAATATACGCGACGATCGAGAAAAACGCGATTAACGGAAGAACCGTGGAGGCAGCGTGTACATACGAGCTTAATTTAGTGGTGGCGAGCGGTTTCGAGCTGTCAACGTCGGCTTTCTCGGCGAACAGTCTGCCCGAGCAGACGGACGCGAGGAAATCGGGCGCGCATGTTCTCTTTCTTTCCCTCTTTCCTCTCTCCTCCGGCTCTTACTGTTTCTCTTTCTACGCGACTCGTCCTCGTTCGCGTCGCCCGACGTCTCCAAAGGAACAAAACGGAACGGAAGTGGAAAAGGTCTATCTATAGCCAGACGCGATGAGCGTCTGCCGGTACCAAGCCGCCCCGCTCGAGCCTCTCGTAAGTGAACACGCGTGAATTCCTCCCGAAATCGCCTAAGATTCTCTTATCAGCCCGACTCTCTTTTCCGCGAATATTCAGGTTTCGTCGCGAGTCCAGCGTGGCTTCCATGTTACAGGTTCTGCACTCGAAATAAACTATCATTGTAGATCATGTTCACCTTTTTGAAAACGGAATTCGCCCTTCTGAGAACCAAGTTCATCCTCTTGCAAATCGAACTCACCCTTAGCTTCTGTTTCTTACAGTTTGGATAATAGCATTTCTTGATCAAAAAACATCATAAGATTCATATTCTGAAATAATATCTAATAATTGTACCAGACTGATTTTTTTTTATAATCAATTAGAAGCATTGGTGTACGAAACGATATGCAGAAAAGATTTTCCAAAAATTACCATTCACAAGGTTACATTACAGGCAAAAGTAAAAACAGCATTTTTTAAACCTTTTTTATTTGGGTCCTCAATGATAATTTAAAATATATGTTTTGTGGATCCATGTTAGTTATACACGTACTGAAAATTTAATCGGTTGACGCAGGAAAAAACGAAACGCATCGAAAGATGTACGATACAGTGGAAAAGTCGTGTAAAACTACGATTTTCACAATTTTTAAACGCTTGTAGCTCGTGTGTACGTTAATCAATTTCGATGAAATTTCCAGCATGTGTGTAACTACTATAGATCTACAAAACATATATTTTAAATTTTCTTTAAGGGCCCAAATAAAAAAGTTTTACAAAAAATTTCTTTTTTATTTTTGCATGTAACCTTGTAAATTATAATTTTTGGAAAATCTTTTTTGCATATCGTTTCGTAAACCAATGCTTCTAATTGATTATAAAAAAATCAGTTCGTTTGGTACAATTAGAAAAAAGTAATTCTATTTTAAAAGATGTACGAACACTTTGTACACCCACTGTATATGCACAGGTTTTATACTTCAAATTAACTCGGATGTTCCAAGATGTTCTTCAATGTTCTTCAATGTTCTTCAATGTTCTTCAATTCGGATAATCGAGGTCCCATTGCGACGTTCTTTGCAAAAGAAAATTCCTGGAAGAACTGGACGCGTCACGATCGATTCAGCGACGTTAAAATTTAGCAATGTCTATTTTCGAATTGACGTGACGAAACGATTTGGCGAATCAGATTCCGTCGCAGTTAGGGAGATAACGGAACCGCGGATCGAACGTCGATTCCCGCGTAAGGTGAAGCGCTCTCGAGAAACGGCGGTCAGTTCGAGTCGAAGCATCGGCTCGGCAAGTTTCTTCGCTCTCGTCCTATTCTCGCGGAACATCTCATTTCAACGATTGCCAATCATCGGTTTAATCCTCCGGCTTGTCGCGCGTAATCATCCTGATGGTGAACATCCACGTGATTCGAAGTGAAACGCTGTTCTACCGTCGAAGTTCGAGTTCCAAGTTGATCGGCGCGGCCATCGGAGAACTGTTCGAGTTCCAGTGAATTTAATTGTCAAACTCGACAACAATTATGCAAAAATACACGCCTGTATGTAAACTAATACTGGAGTCTGCGGCTCCACTGTAACGAAATGTAACGGTAGACAGATTAATTAGTTTCACGCGGTTAGAATAAAGTCTAGAAGTAGTGTCGAATCAACAGTTTTAGATTTTCTAAATTGACGACTATATGTTCTGAAAAAGAAAAAAGAGAAAAATCATAAGGCATGGAGTTAATGTATCACGATCTCGTAAAAAACGTATCTGCGGAAGACCATGCTCGGACGACTCTCGATCAGATTCGCATTCACGCAGGTTAGCTTCGCGAATCTTCGTCATCGGTGGCAACACCGCGCCTTTCTAGCTTCCTGGTAATTGATTTTGAACCTCTATCGGAACACAGATAAGCGATTACCGAGAAACAGCGAACGAGAAAGGCCAGCTCGAAGAGAATGCAGTGCCGATGGTTGAATTTCAGGTAAAGAGACCGAAAAAACCCACAGTGCGTTGTTAATGAACAAAAATTAAAAAATTCTACTTTCATGTTGGTATCTGAAACCTTTATTTTGTTCAGAAAACGGGCTTCCAAATTTTCACCATTTTGCAGATTATATTCTACAGAAATTCTTCATCGTTCAGAATTTCATAGAAAAAAGAAGAAAGTTTGTATTTATTGTATGCCAAATTAGTTACATATTTATTAGATTATATTCTACAGAAATTCTTCATCGTTCAGAATTTCATAGAAAAAAGAAGAAAGTTTGTATTTATTGTATGCCAAATTAATTACATATTTATTAGACCTTGTTCAGAATCTTCGTCACGAGTCTAACTCGATAGGACAAAGGGTTAATCTGTAGAAAGGTGAATTTGGTCTGTGTAAGACGAAAAGCTGTATTGAAAATGGTGGCACAGTGAGAAGGAACGAGGTGTAGGAAGGAAAACAACGATCTGAGGAAGCGGATGGCTTTGATTTCAGAGGGCCTATTCCCTCCCGGTGCGAACGCAGACTCCGTCCTCGCAAAATCGCGCGAATCAACGAAGAAGCGTCAGGGCAGAGCCGCCACCGCATCCGGCCAGATTGCGAAAACATCGGCACGGGTGGACTCTGCACTTGGCGCGGCCTCTGAAGACATCCGGTTGCTCGAGGTCCTTGGTCCTCCTGCTAATACTAATCCTGGCGCTCCTCGGAATCGGCGCGGTTGCTCTCTACATCGTCTTCGGTGAGTTCTTCCTTCTATATCGATACACATTCTCCATTTTCTCGAACCAATATCGAATTCGAGCTATGGCTAGTTTACCTAATCGGTGGACTGCAGAGCTCTTGTGCATTCTTAGCTGATAAAAAGTGGCTAGACGCGATAACTCGATAGAACTCAATAATTTTAATTATATTTTTATACACGAACATCGTTAGCATCTGTAACTCAAAGTTTACTTGGTTCATCATTAATGGAAATATTTTCCAGATTGAAAGTATGAATAATTGCACGATAGACGCTTGACTTGTTCGAATAATTTTCGCCAGTATCCAAAGATTCGGTGTTGAAGAAATGATTATAAGAAACATTGACGGCGAACCGGAAGTCGAGTAGATTTTTGCACAATAGGAACGGACTTTGCGGTCCAATCGCGATCAATCGCGAAATATCAATCGATCAATGGCGAAAACAAATGGCTGAGGTATTTTTTGATTCGTCAAAGCGAGGCAATTGCGGTGGGCAAGATGAATTTAACCGGTGGGTCAACGGGAACGTTGTTCTTCTGCGCCGGATGGGCCGATCGAGTTGAAGCGGCGTGCACGCTCTCGTTTGTGTACTCAAGGCGTTGACCGTTCGTTATTTTCCGAGCGATCAGTTATTTCTAGAAGACGAGACCGACGTGCACACTCTTTCATACATTGAACGGCCACGTGTGCCTCGCAAACAGTATTTCCAAATAGATCGCTGATGCGTTCGACTGACGGACAGAGATTTCAGCCGATCGAGCGTTGCACACTGTTGGCGCTCTGTCGGACCTTCGTGAACGACCATGATCGTTTCAATGAAGTCCAGCGTTGCGTGTTGGTGGACACTATTCGGTAACGAGTGTTCGATTTGCTCCCTTGAAACAATTTGCTTGTTTTACTAGCACTAGATCATCGCATTAAATAAAATATCGTCAATATATCTATTGGGTCGTTCGGAAGGTCATTTCGTTTTCTTAAGGGAAAATGAAAGCCAATTTTTTACCATTTAGAATAAGTTTTATGGCATTTTATCCGATGATCTCTTGCGATTTTTCAGGCAACTTAAAGATTCCATGCTCGTAGAATTTCTATCTTTTATTAGCAAAATATTGAGTTGTATGACACTTCTCACGACTCTATTTGAAATGAAATTTGCACCGCATAAAAAAATGTTGAAAGAAGCGAAAAAAATAGTAATCGATGGTACATCCTCTCCTCAAACAGCGCACAACTTTTTCTTTCGTGCTCTGCATTTTTATCCTTGCGGTAATAAAAAAGCAAAAGGTGATGGAAACGCGTACTTTGATTTTGCATATTTGATGCGATGATAAAAATACTTGATAAAGATTAGAAAGCACTGCAAGGTAGGAAATTACGTCCGAAATGTCAGCTGTCAAGACATACCACGATTTTGCGATTTAAAATAAGGTTAGTAATAACAAATGGAAGCAATGCCATTTCCACACGAGAAACGAAATTACTTTCCGAACAACCCAATACCTTTTTTCCGCTCGTATGAGAATCGAACATTTCATATGCAACAATCTAATGCAACAACCTAATGCAACAACCTAATGCAACAACCTAATGCAACAATTGTGGCGAATTGACAGAGCCGGAGAAGCTGCAGATTATCCAACAGTACCTGAAGTCGTCGGCGAACGACACGTCGACGATCGGAACGTCGACGATCGGAACGTCGACCGCGGGAACGTTGTTGACGAACGCGTCGACGACGACGCCGGCAAGCAGCACCCTGATCGCGAGCGTGCTTTTAAGCGGCGACCAGTCATTTCCGGAGAGCGGCGCTCGTACCACCGCGGAACCGGAAGCGGAAGCGAGCAGTCCGCCGGCCGTCAACTCCACCAGATACTGCGACGACTGCCTGAACGGGGAAGTATGCGTCGCCCTCGTCGACGAAGAGGTGCCGATCTGCAGGACTAGCCTGGATCTCGAGGACCCGACCGGGTGCGCCGGTTTCTGCCTCGTCAACAAGCAGAAGTGCCATCGCCTCGACGTCGACGCATTCAGGTTGAAATCCAACACCCAACAAAAAACCGACTAAATTCTTCTTCGATCCATCTGTTGCTCCGAGTAATTTTCAACGCGAAATTATAGACAGAGATAGGAAACGTCTATCCAAGAAGAGTCGTGCTTCCTGTGTTAGTTCCAAAAAAATTGATGTTGTAGATAACTTCAAAAATCGCGTGACGAGTCCCATCGTAATTTAATTTGGCTTCTGAACGTGATGAAGTGGTTGATTTTATGAGAATCATTTTTAAGTAATTCCATAGTGCCGGTCACTGACGACCACAGTCAACGTGTGTTAGCTATGTGAAAAATAGATCTCCGAGTCTGTCCCACTCGTTGGACGGAGCATAGCGATGGAAGGGTATTTTATCTTGCTTCAATGCATGGCTTAGCGGCTCTTGATCCCAACAGAGCCGAACCAGGGGCTCCAAGGGGCAATCTATGTCTATGCACGATTTATACTAAAATCCAATCCTAATTGGTGTGCGATAAAGAAAATGGATGTTCGTTGATAGGTGCGTGGAGGTGGAGCACTACTGCCTGGACGACGAGTGGACGTGCGCAAACACCCTCTGCATCCCCTTGGAGAAACGGTGCGACGGCCACATGAATTGCTACGACCATTCGGACGAGTTCAATTGCGGTATGCGTCTCCTCCGTTCTGATCCCATTGGCCCACTTTTTTCTCGCGACCCATAACTTCTCCGTGTGTGATCGGCTTTGCCGCTTTGTCGCGGCTCGCGAGGCTTCAGTTTGCCATCTTTCGCTGCAACCGTCGCGACTAATCCGTCGGGTAAAGACCTCGTCGATGGAACCGACCGTTTCCGAGCTTTCTCCGATTCCAATCCGCGTCTTCGCTTCGTTCCGTAGCCGATGGACTTCTTAACGGAGCACGGAAGTTTGCCAGACACCTGCAGAAGGCCCCAGAATTCTTTCAGAACTTCTACAATTTTTGTTACTGGTCATATAGGACCTCGGAAACGTCTAACATGTTTTCTAAAGAATCTTTTTAGAATCTACGATTTTGTAAAAGGATATAGAGTTCTTGAAAGGTCTATCATTTTTGTCGTGGGCCCTAGAATTTTGTTGATGTTACTATAATTTTTTGTACGCCGTATAACATTTGCGAGTCTTCGACACAGACGTAATGGAGTAATGTCAATGAAACGCGAGTATGAGGTAACGATAACGCGTGGTTTGTTGCAGCCTGCGATCCGGAGACGCATTTCCAGTGCGGTAATGAGACCTCCTGCCTTCCGTTGGAGAAGAGATGCGACGGCAAGATAGATTGCTGGGACGCGGCCGACGAGATTAATTGCACACTCGGTAAGAAGGCCACGGCGAGAAACGGGCGCCGTTGGCTACAGTATCGTCGACTGGTCCAAATCACCGCGAACCAGTTGCAAATCTACTTGTTGACTCTATCACCTCGGTCAGAACGTTAGAACCCCTCTACATAACCGTTCATCTTTTCTCTGTCGCGACTGTTCTCTATAAAATCCTGCTACAGTGGTACTTCGGTATATACGTCTGCTTTGGAGTACGTCCAATTCGAAAACAATCCTGTTTGGACGCGACAAATTTTGCTCGGTATACAACATAAATATTTTGTGTGAATTTTGCGTCATTTATAAATAATTAGCTCGGAGGAAAAATTAAATTACAGTAAACTATGGAATATGGAACGCTTTTCCTACGTGAGAAATCGTTTTAGAAATGCACAGGATTTTCTCCGCGAGAGAGTAACACCGTTGTCGTCGCGAGAGACCGAGTCTCGTTGGCCAGTCGAGATATTTACAAATCACGGTGTTTGCCTCCCTTTCTCTATAATTATGTTTTCTATCTCTCTCTCTCTCTCTCTCTCTCTCTCTCCGTCACTGGCTCTCTTCTCTGAACTTTCGTTTTTTTTCTGTTCTCCCTCGTAGGTGGTAAACTCGGTAGGTGTGAGTACATTATTCGTTCATTTTGGGCCGCATGCAACAACACCACGCTTGCTCCTGATCACCTGATCACTTTCCTCCTGTCCGAGACAAAGATTCCTTTGATTTTGCCCGGCACACAATGGCCGCTTTTCATTGCGCTCTTCGAGCATGTACACGGAATGATCTTGCACCAGAGGAGAACCCACACACACGTGTCAAGTGCGATTAGTAACCATTAATCTCTTCAAGGACGTGTCAGCTCATTGAGACACGTTGAACCTGAATGGTCGCGTTTGTGTGAACGTTGCTTTTCCAAATTTTTTAACGTGCCCTAGAGTCTCTATAGATTGTCCTTGAGGAGATCGAATCAATGTCAAGCATTTGCCTGAACCATTATGGTACCGGTGCACCGTCAGCTTTGAACTCTCCGCTTGCACCGCTTGCTCCGCTTTGACTAACCGATCTCGGGCGTTCACGGGAACGGCGATTACTATGTCTGTTGACAACTGTCCAGCCTGTCCTTCGGAGAACGAGTTCCCGTGCAGCAACGGACAGTGCATATCGGAGGCCCGTTTCTGCGACGGCCTGCCGGACTGCGTCGACGAGTCCGACGAACCGTCCGGTTGCCAAGGACGATGCAACAAGCAGGAGTTCACGTGCCAGTAAGTCTCGAGAGGTCACAGTGATAGGATCGAGAGCGTAGCTTCATCCCCTGGACAATGCAAACGATGAAAGTCCACAATCTTTTTTTATGCACGATGATCTCGATCCCATCTCTAAACAGATATTGCTCCCGATGCAATTGTTAAGTATTCTTGGTCACGCGAAAACATTTGAATTGCACACAGAAACAATAGGTGCATCACAAAGGGGATGAAGTGCAATGGAGTCGACGACTGCGGCGACGGAACCGACGAGAGGCACTGCAAGCACCGATTCCCTTGATCCTTCGTGCCGGACCGAGTCTATATCACAGTATTTTTCTTACGGGAAGAGAGGGACAAGTGTAATTAATGTATATATTTATACATATATATATATATATATACCATTGTGCCGTATAAATATGCAGCCGATGCATAATAAATTGTTTACAAGCGGTACACACGGTTGACTGCAATTAGGAAATGACATAGTTTATTGATGTATCATAAAGTCGATTACAAGTGCCGTATTTTGTACCGCGACGTCTTTTCCAAATGGAACATTGTACATGTTATAGTTTTCCTTCATTTTTCTCCACGTTGCTACAGATACACAACACGTACGCATATATAGATTCTCGCGCTCTTTCGTTACATCGCCGTCGTCAAATTAAACCGTTCTCGTAAATAAAATTTATACACATCCGACAATCGCGCGAGCCTTTCAGAAGCCAGGCCGGTCGATTTATGTGTTTTACATGGTTTTTATATTTTACATAGATTCGAACACACTTCTCGATAGATCGTTAATCCAACGCATTGCACATCGGCTTCGTTCGAAACCGCTAGAGATACACTATCGAGTGTATGTTTTATAGATAAGGAAAATAAGATTTCAACGCACTATGAAACTATACGTTCACACTGAAGCAGCATCGAGCAACTTTTCGTCGCTTCTTGTCGCCTTCTTCTTCCGTTCGGTACAAAGTGTGGACATAGCTTAAGAGTTGCAACACGCAATAAAATTGACCAGCTTGGCTGTCGAGAGACTCGCGGTATACCATACATATTTTTGTATACAGTGGATTTCCTCGCTTCTGTATAAAAATTTCGGACATTCGCAGAAACGTTTGCGCAGTTGTACGCGAAAGTACGGCTAATCGTTTATCCGAACAACAAGCATCCAATGCATTAAATATATACAGGTGTACAAGCTGATTAAACTCTGAGGGCGCACACTACTTTATGACAAGAATAGAAAAGGTAGCAGACGCACGCGCGTCTGAAACCAGTCTTCCGAACTTCTGAACCAGAAATGGGCACGTGATCGAAAAGTCTCTTCCCAATCTACATAGCTACCTTGTACTACGTGTATTTTGAAATTCATTTTGATTAACGAGTGTAAGTCTGGTCCATTTCCGGCCTGGACGCAGTCTTCGCGACGAGTGGTGTACGGTTCCAAGGTAGTATGGTCGTCTATTTCAAGAGCGTCCTGTAAATCTAACGCCGGTCCCGAGGTTTAACTGTTAGCCTTAGAGAAAACAGGGTCGTATCCTCCGTTCACCCGAGATCAAGCGGTTTTCCATGGATCCCCTCGAACGTGCCTCGAGGCAGGATTTTAGAGGAATTCGTCCGGCTCTCTCGGTGCGTCGAGATCGCGATAATGAATGACTGGTCGAAAGTCTCCTCCGCCGCCGCTGTAACGTTGAACAACAATTAAAACTGTGGTGTTTCGAGCTAGCTGCGGGCGCAGACAACAAAGAATAGTAGAAAATGGTGGGACGAAACCGCGCGCGCGAGACCTCGAGAAGCGTGTGCGACCGACGTGTGACCAACTGGACATAGGAATTCGAACGGAGGCATGGGATGAAAGAAAATAAAAGCACACGTGTAAGCAGTAACAAATAAGTTTATTTGTTAGTCCCTTTCTGGAACGGTTACACAGCATTTGCCGATCTTTTCTCGACCCTCCTCTCTCGTTCCCTTCTCCGTCTCCCTTATCGACAAGGAACGTGACACGAGAAGCCTCCTTGTTAACACATTATCTACCAGTGATTATATCTTAGGTTTTGAAAATGCTCCACGGCTGAGGATTTTTGAATAGCTCGTGCAACAGCTATAGCAATTTCAATCGTGAACATACCCGTGAACACACCCCTAGTACCGTAGTCTAATTATAACGCAGTTAATGGAAATCCTATTAATAGGCTTCCGGTATATAAAATGTTCAAATACACGTGACCCATTCGGAACGAAGTTTTTCGTCGGAGAATGTCTGTACCGTGAGACGCTAAAAACCCGCGTTTCAAGAGTCAATATCATGGAAAAACGTGCTGATTTTGTAACACAGTTCCCGTTCCCGGTAATTCATTGAAACGCTCGGCGATCACGTGCGTGTGTTACATAATCCAGATTAAAAAATCTGCTAGCACAGATGCGAGTCCGATATATTGCTTAGGATTTTCTCCCGTTTTTTTTTTCCGTTTATAGACTGTCCGCGCAAATCGACTCGAGAGTGCCAGCTAAACTCGATTAAACTTAGAACATGTCCATGTCTGGCTGGTCCAAGTCATTATAACTAACAATAGGCCTCGAGGTGGAATCCGGGGCAGCCCTGTAAAACAGTGGATCACACCACGTTCAATACACGTCGCCGAGAAACGAGAAAGAAATGAGAACAGAAGAACTTCGAGACGGTACTTTGTTTGCGATCGACGGGATTTATTGTTGATCGTACTTTGATTAGTCGCTCGGGTACATCGACAAGCGTCGCCCGCATGCCAGAGATTGCGTACAACATGCGAGTCGCATGCGACTGAGAAAAAGAATGGATTCCTTACCGTCCTCTATTGAAACCACCGCGACTTGGACGTGGCATTCCAAATCCACCGCCGAATCCTCCACCGTAACTAGACCCGTAGCCTCCTCTGCTGCCACCATAACCACCACCACCACCACTTCCATAGCTTCCAAATCTGTAGAAATAAAGTTTCATACATCAAACAAAAGAATTTCTAGCTTTACAACAAGATATCCAAATGTTAACTGGAAATGTCGATGGGCACTTACGTGGAGCACCCGTAGGGAGTGAATCCCTCGCGCATACCCTCCCTGGGTGGCGCCTTGTTGCCAGGATGCTCTGGCAACTGCGGCCTCTTCGGGTCTCTCAAGTAGTTGTTGAAATACTCCGCCTCAGCTTTGACCTCGGCCACCTTCTCAGCATGTTTGTTGAAGATGTGTTTCCGGATGAAGTCTGGCCCTTTGAACTTCTTCCCGCTTAGCGGACACAGCCACTTGTCCTTCGACAACTCCTGCGTGTTCGCTTGGACGAACTTCTCCACCTCACTGATTCGGTAGAGTCAAGGAAACCACAGGACAAGGTTGCAAAGTTTAGTTTTACCCTGGATTTATCAGAAGAAGTTTTACCCAGATCGACGACCCGCAACGACAGTGACATTTCCTTGTGAAATCTTTCTATTATCTGAAAAGGATACGTTTCCGCGTTCTTGGCACCGAGCTTGTCGAACTCTTCCTGGGACAGAGTAGCGACCGGCTGCAAGAAAGCGGCCATTTTGCTCTCGAAGTTGCGACAGTACTCGGACAACTCGGTACTGGAAACTTTGGCTGTTGGAGGCGATCCTCTCACGTGCATTATACCGCACCTGTTGGGCATCTCGTCCTCGTTAGGGTACTCGCAGTGGTTGTAGTAGTCGACCGAATGGACTACCCGCAGGTAAAGAATCAGTCTGTCGAGCACCTGAGAAACGAATAGAATTTAAAGGATCTGATGGAGGTCGGTAGAATAAACGGTGATGGTACCTTGACCAAGGTCGGGTCTCTCTCGATGGGACCATCCCCGTCGCCTCCCAACTGTCCCTCCTCCTGATCGCCAGACATGCCCAGCAACTCTTCTTCTTCGGCGGACGCCTCTTCTATCAAGTAGTCGGTTATGTTCTTCAACACCGGATTCTTCGAGGACAATCCGAACGCCTGCGGGTACAAGGATGTTTGTAGACATTCTTTCCCGTGGAAGAGGCATTTATTCAACGGACCGAACATCGACTTACAGCTTGCTCGACTTCGTGAGCATTCTGCGCGCCTTTGGCCTCTTTATTGTCATCTTCCTGCTTGGCCGCACTGTCGTCCTTCTTGTCATCATTCCACAGACCGACCCTGTTGTCCAAATTGTGCACGATCTTGGCACTCAGTTTGATATCGTGTCGAACTATTTGCTTGTGGGGCGTTAGACCGTTCACCGCGCGGATGCGGCGCGAGAGATCCCTGTTCACTATTGCACCCAACTCGCAGTCCCTGAGCTACAGTAATCAACAGTAACAAATTTGTTACAGAACATTTACAGCAATGTCACAATTATAGTACGATCATGTGTGAGTTCGGTTAAGGAACATACAACTTACTCGAATATTATTAAGACTCCAGCATATCTCTTTTATGTTCACTTGTCGTTCGAAGGACACCCATCCTCTTCTGAACCATCTCCTTTCCGGCTGAGGATCCGCTATGGCAACTCGTAAGAATCCAGGGAATCGTTTGCACATCTGCTTGGACAACGGTAAATTTAGTAAGAGGAATGCAACCACGTTTGGGTACGCGAGATTGTTAACTGACCGCCTCCACTTCCGCCTTCGTGATGGTAGGCGCCAAATTACGAAGGAAGATGCTACTAGTTTTGTGCAACGCTCTAGGTTCTTTCTCCTTATCCTCGCTGGCCAGGTCGATCACAGCTTCCGGCTCTATCGCGGCCTTTTTAGGCTCCGGTATCTCGCCATCGGACTTGTTGGGTTCCCGTTCTTCTTCTTTCTCTTCTGGAGCGTCTGCGTTCTCCTTGCTCGCATCTGCTTTCTCGCCGGCAGCTGCAGGACAACATGTACGTAAGATTGACTGAACTGTATCAGTTTCTTCTCGTAAAACGCGGACAATACGCTATGTGATTTATCGAGACTCACAAGCTTCTTCTTTCGGTGTGTCAATCTTGTTGCTGTCGCTACCAGAAGAACTACTGCTACTACTACTGCTGCTACTGCTGCTGTTACTGTCAGCACGCTTCCTCTTTTTGGTGTTACTTTCGTCAAGTTTACCTATAGCACCGAACCAAAATTTGTAGTTCAGCAGAAAATGTTATTCTATGCTCGGAACAGGAAGACGTACCGTTTCCTTCCATGTCGTCGTCTTTCTTCGGTTCCTCCGCGTTCTCTTCAGGTTTCTCGGGATCACCGGACCAGTCTTCCTCCTTCTCGACGCTCTTAATTTCCACATCCGTGCTCTGTCCGTTCTTAAACGTTTTCTCTGCACGCGAAGTCTCTTCCGGTTTACTCGTGTCACTACGAAACAAGAGAAAATTAATCGACAGTTCCTGTTTCAATGGTTTCAGGTACTAGGATTCTCACTTATTGTCCGTCTTCTTTTCAATCATGGGTTTACTTTTCGCGTCCTCTTTCTCTTTAGCGGTCTCTTTCGAAATGATCGGGTTCACCGGTTTCACGTCTAAAACTTGTAAATCTTCTTCGGTGCCGCCTTCCAGCTTAATTACCACCGCGTCCAACAAATGGAGCAGAGCGTCCGACTGGTCAGCGTCTACCGAGACTTTGTCGATTTCTCCGACGTCGAGCATTTCTAAGAAAACTTCGACGCGTTTCTGCGAACAGAAGATCACAATGAGAAAGACCAAGGTATCGGTGAAACAAATTCTCTTAAAATCCAGAAATAGTTACCTTGAGTGCAGACACTTGTTCCTCCTTTCTCTTCACTGACTCTTCAGGGTGATACTTAATTTTGAACCTGGCAAAATCGACAGAAAGGCTGATATTAGTCGCGTTTCTCCGGGCAGACTTTCGTCGATAGGAAAGCAAACAGACGTACAATTTTGTGGACTCTTATACGGTTCGTTACGTTCGGAAAAATAACATTGAAATCAAAGATATATCAGTTAGTTTCAGACTTCCCGACAGAATAATCTCTACACGCTTCTACGCAAGGACAACGCGTGTGTATGCTTATCGCGATACAAGATTATCCGCGATCGTGAACGATCGCTATATGTATAAACAATAGAAAGAGAATGGATCTGAACAGCTACCGAGTTATCACGGTCTCCCACCTCCGCGCTCGGCGCAAAACTGTTCCTCTCGTGATCAAGCATTAAACTCATTATAATCCTCAGTTTCGCGCCCGAGGCACGATTACTTTAAACAATTAATCAGTTTTACTGTCAACATTGGTCAGTTACAGAATGAAGCCTCACCTGTAGGTGTTATTATAACTCGCATTCGGTTTTCTCGTCGACTCAGAGATCTATTTGCGAACGATTACGTTCTAATCGTTTCGAATTTCAGTGAGAATGAATATAAACGGGTTTAGAGCGCGGCCTACCGCGAGCAGAATTTGGGCTTTGCGCGCCCAGCTCGCATTTCTCACTTTCGAATCTTCTGCGATGCGCGTCACGCGGTATGCATAAAATGTACCGGGAAAAAATAAACGAGCGAGACGAGATCTGTGCCCAAGACAAGGCGTTGCTGGCTGTATGGCTGTAGGGATAGACAGAGAGATCTGGTCATATTGGCTTGAATATTACCGATAAAATGGTGTCTGCAATTTAGCAAAAATTATAAAGCCGCTTACACCCTCATCCCCTTTTCTGGCCAACGTGTATGCCATCCTTGGTGCATACACGTTAGGCCAGAAATTCCTTGATAACACTAATTAGGATCCAACGATTATTTTCTACAGTGGACAGGCAACAGTTATAAAGAAACCGTTTATTCTCGTCTCATGCGAGTTTTAGTGATACGTTTAGTGTTTTAGTGTGGTGAACGCGTGCGTCGGACCACTGTAGAAATTAATTGCTCTTTTCTTTTTGTATCCGCGTTTCAAAGCACAGGATTGAGCTGCATGTTACGTTAAAAGTGAATAATTGCAAGCAGACGACGAAACGAAATATACCATTCCTCGTCCTTGTGGGCGACGAAGAATTCGTTCAACTGTTGCCGCCTGAACTCCAACTTGTACTCGTTGTAACGTTTGATGGCCTCCTCGTCGGTGATCGTGTCCTCCTGTGTCCCGAGGAACGCTTTGAACGTCATCATCGGGGGCTGAGTCTCCACGTTCGAATTGCTGAAGTTGCCAGCCACCTCCCGACTGCGTGAAGCGAACAAACAGAAATTAGGATCGGTTAACGCGCGAGAACGCCGCCGGTCGATGCTACCTCAAACGAGCCAGCAGGCGTGGAGTGAATCTACTCCGTTTTTGCATGATCACTATGCAACCTCTCTTTTTCATGACAAGTCGTCGACGTGCTCAGAATCAACTTCCAGAAAAGAAAAGAAGATCGTTATAAACACAACAGAAGAAACACAAACCTGCTGCTGTTACCATGGTTTCCATAGTGATGATTGCCATGATGCGGAGGTGGATAATGATCCGGACCCCAGGACGCAGCCCCACCTCCTCCACCCCCATAATAATCGTGCCCGTATCTGGGACGATCATCCCAGTCCGCTCTCATTCTCTTCATCGGAGGAGCCATTTCCTGTGACCTGGCCGGACTGTATCTATCCCGTCCTCCGCCTCCGCCGCCACGATACTCTCTGTAGTCCGGACGTTGCCTAGGTCGACTAGACCACTCTCTAGAATAGTTGCTGGCATTACAATAATTAGAAAGAGTATTGATAGGCTCAATCTTATAACAGTTCAGAAACCACAGTAGGCTGAATAGATTTTAATTACCTGTCGACCCAGTCATCTCTTCTCCTATCATCTCTACGACCTTCCCTCGAATAAGACTCGGTACGTTCTCCTTTGAACTTGTCTCTCCTCTTCCGGTCATACTCGTCGTCCGAGTCACCCATTGCAAAAAAATGCTACGTCAATTCTGAAACACGTAATTGGTAGAAAGAAATTGGAAACGTATTATTTCATAGATCGACGAACCACCGATCTTGAACCACAGCATACCAGATGGGGGTTAAGTGGACAATTGGAGCACATATATTTCTTGGCGCTAAATCGCGCTACTATTTCCGAGCATTCTTCGCCGAAACTAGATCCGAAAGGAAATACACAGGTAGGAAAATGTTTGGCCAAGAGCCAGTGCTCGTGAAGAAATTTTCGAACGAAATATTCGAATAACGCGCGAATACAGGTCCTCGGAACGACCGAACTCTGTTACGTTCCGTCAGCTAATCGACTCGTAACGCTTCCGCGTAGGAATCGGGCGAGTAAAGCGATCGGGTGGAATTTAACGCATTGAACTGGAGTACTTACATATATCAGGTACACCGTTAGAGGAAATTAAAGTCCGGGCATAGACGATTTTTGCCACCCGTTACCGTGCGTCACCAAACTTGGCCAAAGTGCCCCTTTCGCCGTGAGGTGCGGCGTCAGTCGCTAACACGGTGTAAGACGGTGTAAGACCATGGTCGCTAATGTCGCTATCGAGGTTTCGTCCCCTATCGATCTCTCTCAGAGTTCGAGACCCGCGAAATTCAAACGTAAGAATCAAATACTGGGTGGACCAGGAATAGAGATTACTCTACTGTTATTAGCAGTCCGGACGAAAATGTTTTTATCACATATAGCATGGTTTCAAAAGAGCTTTCACGTCATTATAGCAAATTTTTTGTAAAAAGAAATTAAAAAGTAATTTTTTTTACGTTACGATATTTACCGAATTCGCCTTGAAATCCTCTAACAGATAGGCGTAAAAAAATTATAGGTATATTTGTAAAAAATTGAAGGTGACCTTGAAAATATATAATCACGTGAAAGCTCTCTTGAAACCATGCTATACCTGATAAAAGCATTCTCGATCGTACTGCTAATAACGGAGTAATCTCTACTGGTCACGATTGGTTCACCCTGTATAACGTGGAAAATGATATTGGAAATATTAACCGATCAACGCTTAATTCTGACGAACGGGAATGCAAATGTTTGTAATGCATCGAATGCGGATTAGTAATCAATTATCTTTATTTACAAAGTAAAATTAATGTATATCATCCACTACGCAGAATATAGCTCGGAAGAAGTTGTAGCTTCTTTTTTTTTCGTACGTTATGCTGTGTAAATAAGTTTTCTATAACAAAAAGAGAACTACGCATGCTTCGAACGAGTAATTTCACGAAATTACATATAGATTCATTAAACTTACGTGGTATTGTCTATTCCGCTACAATACTACAGCTTGGAAAATGCATACGGTGTTAAATTATTTTTATTGCGTAGTAATATGTAGGACGTTTTTATAAAATGGTTATCGATAGACTGCAGATATGTTAATGCGAATATTAACGTTTAATATCTAGTTCAAAGACAACGGAATGAAATCGTCGATTCTGCATCCTATCGTGGGCTCAACCAGCTTCCAAATAAAATAAAATGAAAGTTTCATTGAACATTGTTGAACTTGTTACTTCTGTGAGCTCTAGACATCAGTATATGATATATTTATATATGTAAATGCATACAGTCCGCAGTCTAGTTGCCTAAATATTTTTTGTTGCACATATATTATTGCCCTTATTGATACCAGGGGTGTGTATATAGCTGTTCAAGCAAGTAAAGGTTGCTATTGAAAAACCTATCATGTGGTGCTTTGAGTTTGACTTTCTTTGTCGCATATAACAGAGTGCCTTATATAGTGTATTAAATCATTTAGAGACATCCTGCGTTACAACGTCGGTCGAGTTACAAAAGGTCTGCATCATTCGTGTCGTAGTTTCATTTTAATTACAATTTCGGAATTGATGTACACAATATGCTTACACGAATAAATAAATAAATAAATCTTTACAGGCGCGACGAGAAAAGATTGTTTCGGGGATACGTTTCCAGAGTATCGATAATATATTGTACGCTCACGCCGACTTCTCCAGATTACAAAGAACCGTGTCAGTCTCAAACGTAATATAAAAGAATGTAACAAATTATAAACAACGAAATAGACTTTTCAAATACGCGGTCAACATACATTCTTACACACTTGTTCGCTTCAACGGGTCAATCGCGTGTCCACCGAGACGACTCTTTCCCCTTTCGAAACACAAAGCATGCTTATCGACGAAGCTTAATGAGATTAGCTTCGCGACTTATCTGTTTCCAAAGGACAAGGCCGCGTTTTAGTCATTCCTCGGATCGTGCTATAACATTATTATTAAATGATACGGTATAGTCCGATAGTACATAAGTTCGGTTGGATATAAACCTGAATATTATTGACGCCAACGATTTAGAAATAGATTTACACTCTTACATTGTCAAGCTTCGGATAGCATCGTTATGTCAACTGTGTGTGAACAACATATTATTACTCACGTGGGAACCAATGAATAAATTTCTGTTTACTCATCGATTGACAAAGTAGAATTAATATATGCATATACCTCTATATATATGTAAATGTATACAAACAACTTATTCGTGGAAGATTACATACAATAGTAAATTCTACGCCTTACATACTTCTAATTCCCGCGACTTCTTTTTTCTATCGAAAACAGACCATTTGCCCCATCTTTTTACAATTGCAATCGCTTCTCCGAATGAACGAAATTGTAAATGATGAATCATGTGCATTACAACTTTCGTTGCGTTCGAGTTGTAACTTTTAGTTCTACTTAACAATGGAACTTTTTCTTTTGGTACATATGGATATCTGACGAATAGATTCTACGAATGGAACTGATCATACTTACAAGATGCTGTAATTAATTCACGAGTAAGTTAACATAATATAAATTAGATTTGAGTGCAACATTTCAAAGGCTTTGTTCGTCTCTAACGTGAACTACATTATATCTAGTTCCGAGTACAAACATATATTGGTGAAATAAACAGTTAACATTAATATAATCGTACTTAGTGGCGTAAAATATTATAATTTTTACTTAAATGCGTACTATGATCGTGTTCTCTCGTTCTTTTCCCAATTGACTTAGAACCAAGCCATATAAACGAATCGGCAACACCTTTTTAAAAATTATGTAATGTAACAAAAGAATGGAACGTTACTAATTGATTTCCTGTTCGTAAATTCAAATAAGATAGATTAAAAATAATGCACATTCCACATTCATTATTTTGATACTCTGGCAGTGTATAGATAACGACTGACAATTTATCAAATAGTTGTAACAACTCCAAAAGTGATGCTCCTAAAACATAATGTTGAATTACGTTATAATTCATAGTAAGCATGGCCTACTATTTATTCAGTAGCCAGATGACCTTATCGTTTATAATTAATCCGAATCACTAGTTAATAATAAGTAGTAACAGTTGTTAAAAATATTACACATGCGTAAGATTGCACCACATCTACCGAAATCGCTCAACTTACGAAAAACAATTTTTTTCGGAATGATAATTCGCGGTCACATGCACTGAAATTAATTTGCACAAGCTATCGCCTTTTTTTGGCAAGCTATTTATATATTTATAAGTATAAATACCAACAGGGTTCCAATATTATTTAGTTCTATATTTATTTGTATGCCCTGTTATAACGGCATATTGAACTAGTATATCCCATAGAATACTTGACGTTCATTCTGCATACTCTTTGATGACGATCTTCTATGAATAAATAGTAAATGAATCGATGAACAGTACGTATAACAGTTGCCAAGTGTGCAAGGAGGTGTTATGAAAAATATATTTGGGTATAAAAAACGAAACTACTTTACAAGTTCCACTGAAAGCAGGGTATGACTTAAAAAGGAATACACATAGACTTGGATTAATATTATCGACAGGAAATAGCACGAAGACGGACCAACCGATCAGCGTAGATCCGGGTTATCGTTAACTTGTTTTTTAATGCGTAATAATACTGTAGTGTACCATTGATCCAATCGTGAAATGGAATCGTATTCCTTTACCGCTTCTGTGAATCCTTCGAGATGTTGTTCCTCTAGGTGTTCTATCAAAGTCTGAAATCAAAATTGAATGATCTATCGTATGAAAATGCAGGTGAAAGTTTCCGTGCGTTCCGATCTCGGACTTGAGCGAACCGTATTAACCAACGAAAAAGATGTTTAAGCTTCATACCTTTATTAATTTATATTCCCTAGAGTCTTGGAATGCAGGATATTGTTCTTGGTAACGTTCGATCGCGTGCTGCGCATTTAACACGTCGACGCATAAGTGACATAGTGCCGCTCGGAAGAAATACTCTTTCGCGCTGTACTTCAATAAAGAACTTTCTAAAGATGAAGAAGCAACCTGTGGCGGAAAGAAAAGAAAGTTACACGATTTCTTGATCCATAGAAAGCATCTTAAATAGCATGAATCTAAATCATATTACCTGTTCATAAATTTGAATAGCCTTATCATAGTTTTCAAGTTGTGCAGCGTACTGTGCAACTTTCAAAAGACACTTATTGGCAGAAGAATTGCTTTCCTCCCCACGGAAATAGTCGGCAGCTTGTTCGTAATGATGAACGGCTCTTTCGAGATCTACAGCCTCGCTTTCGTACATCTCAGCTATACTTTGATGATGCTTGGCTGCCATCGTAAATCTTCCCATGTCTGTGTAAATCTCGATCGATTTCACCAGACAGCTAATGGCCTCTGCAAGCGAATAGACGATTAGACGTTTCTTTTTCCGATAGAGAATATAGTTGTCTTACGAACGCGACTGTACCATTTATATTCGATTTCTTGAAGCAATTAGCAGCGTCTACATAATTGTTAGCCGCATCGTGCCGATTCCCTGCTTTCCCATGCAGTTCCGCTGCTTCGTAGAAAGCGCTGCCAGCTGAACTCCACTTCTTTGCCATCTTGAACATATTTGCAGCACGTTGGTAGCATTCTACCGCCTCTTCTACTTTCGATGAACTTCTGCAATACACAAAAATCATCGGTAACCAAAACAATAAATAGTTAAATTTCAAAAGAAAACGGAAATTACAAGTACCGATGCAAAAAAAGCAAAAACTCAAATATTTCCGAAAAATTTGGCACCCTCGATTGTTGGCACAAAAACTGCCTACAACAACAGCTCTGATCTAATCTAGCGAGTATTACAAACAGATTTCGTTTAATGATTAATGGTATGCAGGAAAAGAACGTATCTGTATTGAATTACGGTTCATTATTTTTGCCAGACTGGCGATAGCGTCTCATATTAATTTCATTGGCGGAGAATGCGTTAATTTAGTTTCGACACGCTATATCGCAACTGGACGACAACTGTTATATATGTATACAGGCATACGTGCATACGAATGCACACACGAAGACACAGTGCATCGAACGATTCGAAATGAACGAGAAAAGAAACGTCGAGGAGACGGAGTAACCATTTAATTGGAAAAGAACGCGAAGCTCGTTAGGTTGATGGAACACGATAAATAAATAACGAGAGCCGAGAGAGACACTGCTGGATCCAGTGTCGGGCGAGTTCAAGTAAATCGATGTGGATAAATTTACCCGAACAGAGAGCCGAAGAATCCTTTCGAATTCAGCTTCTTCTCGGCCTCGGCCATCAGCTGCATCGCCTTCTGTTCACTGTCAGCCATCGTCACTTTGAATCCTGACAAGCAATCAGTCGAAATAAACGTCTCAAATCATGAACGTCGCACGAACAGTTCACCTCTCAGAAAAAGACGTCACTAAAGTCAATGAAAGTGAATCGAGTGTCATCCGCGGCAGGTTAGCCAACGTTCAAGAAAATCGCTACCGGGGATTAAGTCCCGTTTACAATCGCGCTGCGCGCCACCAGCTGCGCAGTTGACGGTTTTATTGAAGTGTTTATAACTTATTCACAGTTTCACTTCCGGAAGCTTATTAATAGAATCTTTCGTAACTGTGTTATATTTGAAGGAGCTTTATGGTTTTTGAAAAAGTGTTAATCTTAAAAGAAGTTATCGAATCGTATTATTCCAGACAATTTGTTAGTGTCTATCGAACAATTTATTAACGAGCCCGAACCCGGGATTGTTTATCTTCATTGTTTTGTCATTAAAAAATGAATGGTTCAAAGATCTGTCACGTGACCAAACCGATCTTTCCATTAAAGAATGGACCAATCAGAGGTCTGTCACGTGACCGAGCCAACCGCCATTACTGTTGCGTCTCGTTCTAATGTTTGAGTCGAATAGAACGTCGAATTCAAGTAACAGTTGGCAGTAACGGCGCCAAAAATAATTTTCCATTGATCCAGAAAATCCGAGATCAAAGTTCGAGAAAGATAGTGTTATCGATTTGCTGAACGTATTCGAATATTAAAGCAAACGCTCGAGGATGTCCGCGGTACACAGACAAGAGTTGAATTCGTTGCAGCCTGGCGCGCAAAATGCTCTCGTTATCGGCGTGATCATTAACAGTTTTAATATGAAAACGATCGATGCCACCCGGTCGAGGTGTACGAATTTTCTATACCTGTATCTTCCCAAAGGGGACTGTTAGTATTTTTCATCTGAGCATCGGTAATTTATGAACAAATTCACTTGACATTTTCAGTTAATCATGGGGAACGCGGAGTATGGACATTCACGTTACGCGATTCCGAAGAATACACGATAAACGTGACCGTATGGGGTAGCGTGCAATTTGTAACAAAATTGTCCTCGGATTTCCATATAGGCAGCGTAGGTTTGTAACCGGTTGAAATCGTTTCGTTATTGTTTATGGATCTTTCCGATCGAAAGAATAGTCCTGGCTGACTGGGTACAGGCTAATTCAAAAGCACTGGGCCGGAGACTTTCGAATTACAGTATTCGCTCCAAATTGTAATGCAATCAGGAAACTTTTAAATTTCTGGTTTTCCTTTACGCGGAATTCGACCAACATATTCGTGAAATCTTTCTGACGAACAGATTAGGCTAACGTTGTGGCGCGATCGAGCGTCTGAGGGAGAATCCCCTGGTAATGGGAACAAAATTGATCGTTAAAATAGATCTCCTGATCGCTCTTGGAGCGAATGCTGTAACCTTTCTACTTGTGTCTGAAAATGTAATTTGAATGATTATTATTTTCTATTCAACACACAGTAGAAGTGATCAACCCGAAAGTACAAGAACGTCGTCCAGAAGATAGGAACGAGCTCTTTGTACCCTCTGTGTCCAGTCAATGCAGTCTCACGGTCAACGAGGGCAACGCGCTGGTGCAATCTCACGATGCACCAACACGCTCACGATATGAACCCCTTTTGATGTACCCAATTAAGAGCCTAACCTCAATGCGAACCCTGAGAAACATTTTTGAGAACCTGGAGGCGCTACGCGATCAATACGTCGACGTCTTAATCGTCGTCACATTCGTACGTTTCGATTTAGATCGATTCCACATGGTCGAATCGATGATTTCATATAAACAATCGCCATTAGCATATATTAAAAATGTAGCGGCTCTCCTGATTAACGCAAAAGAGCTCGAGGGCCTTGTACATTTTCCAAAGATAAATGCTAGGTACTTCGTTAATTCCTTGTATAATTAATAGGTTAGCGATATTCGTAACATAATTACACGAGATGGGAGAAGCATCCGATTCCGCAATTTCGAGGCAGCAGACGGATCCAGCGATGAAGTGGCATCGTTGGTGCTGTGGGAGAACGAATGGATCGCTAGGGCCGCATTTTGGGAGCCCGGGAAGACTGTACTTTTCCTGGCAGAGGCCCGGATCGGTTACGATAATTTCAAGAAAAGAACAGTCTTATCGATAGGTCGTAACTGGGAAATTATATGCTTAAGCAATTACAACCGATAATGGTCACGAAACCACTGTCCCGTGCGTCAGAATATGTCCGCGAAGTTTACCGTTCATAAACTTTCAGTTAGGAAAACTCTGATCACCGAGAACCCTGATGCGCCGCAAACAACGACCATCAGGAATTCCCTGCGGTGTTACGATCCGGATGTAATGTCCGGGAACACGTTCGCGTCACCCAATCGTAAGGAAAAAGAAATTGTGCATATTCTATTTCCGCACCACGAAAATGAATGCTTGTCCTATTCCTTTAATTCTTTCCTGCCAGCGAATGCAATTTCCACCGTGATGACTATACAGGAAATTTCGGACAGGTTGAATAAAGTGCCGAAGACAGAGGACAGGCTGCAGTTCGCTGTAATCTTGATGGCCTACGTAATGGACATAAACGTCGATAGCATGAATGCTGGAATCATATCTAGGAGATGGTCTCTCATTTGTCTACGAATAGCATAACATCAGCTACTCAAATCGCACGATTTCACTCGTCCTTTCATTTTTCGCAGCGCATTATGCAAGAAAGTCGTTCTCGACCTAAACGACTCCTGTATGAACCTGGAATGTCCGTCAGGAAACGGAACACGCGTTCCCATGAACGTAATGAGCCTTAACTTAAAGGTAAACCTAAAAGACGACACGGGATACCTAATCGGCTGCAAGCTATCAGGAGATGCTGCTGAACGCGTCCTTGGCTGTACAGCTGCCGAGTTCCAGGTTATTATAGATACACGTAGATAGTATTAAGTATATATAATATTTTCGTAATCCTCCGCTTTCTTAAACCATAAGAATATTCATGGGCTTTAGGCGATGAAAATCCCCCAACGTGAAGACTTGAAATGGAAATACGCATTGGAGAAGTGCGACATCCGGTTGCACATCCTTGGGCCAACGTCCATCTTTCCGAATGCAATTTACAATATTTTATCAATCAACCACAACGAAGACGAAGACGGAGACTCGCAGCTTCTCGACGAGTTCACCAACACGACTGAAATCTAAATGTTTGAATATCGCTCGTTTGTTGCAACAATGATCTGACACAAAAATTTGTCGACGTTCAAACCTGTTCCTTTGAAAATTGTGTCACTGTTGCAGTATCTAAGCGATATATTATATGTACTACGTGTTCTTGTTGTAAAGTACAGCAGTATTTTATTATCAACGATAAGTTTGTAACATTCTGTTTCCACGTGGAGTTGCTATAAAGAATCGTTTTTCATATAAATAAAACGTGTTTCAAACTTGATGCCGTTTTCGATCAGCTGATTGGTAAATACGGAGTTCGTGGTTATCTATAATTGCAGCGGAATGGTTCTTACAAAACATCATTGTTGACACGTGCGTTTTACTAAGTATACTTGTATTTATTCTGTTTGCACGGTTTTCATAGTTGTAAGTTCAGGAAGAAAATATGGAAGTGGACGCTCCCGCGAAAGCAAACGCTGTCGAGGTTATAAGAGAGGCTATGAGGGAATTAAATTATGCGGAAAGGAAGGAACAACGTATAAAAATATTGAATAAAAATCGTGTAGCTTTGGGCAACATTCTGCTAGATTCGGCTTTCACACCGGAATTTGTTGTCGAAAAAGCGAAAGCACTTAGAAAGAAACCATTACCGACAGAGGAGTACAAACAATTACAAAATGCTCTTATTCAGGTTAATTAATTTTAATTGCTTATAAGCTAGTCTAGTCTAAGTTTTTCTTAGATTCTAATGTCTATGCATGTTTCAAATAATGTGTTTTTCCTTCCATATCAGAGCGAGGAAAATGTGGAAGCATTTTTGAAAGTGGACAATATCATATTTGCCTTGGTACGTGATTTCTCCAGTCATAATCCAGTTTTGCAACTATCTGCTATTAGTTGCTGTTGCAACATAGCCCTGGGAAATTGCAAAGCTTGTACATCGTTGACCAAAAGTATCGCGCCATACCTTATTACAGAATTGGAGAGCTTAAATTATCCTCTACTGGTAAGTTACAAAGTGTTCACTGAAAAAGATAATACTAATAATGTGTTTTTATTTTTAACAGGAGGTTTGCATATGGACAGTAGGTAATTTGGTAGCTGAAAGCAGCAAGGCCTTTGAAATTCTTCATGCGCAGGACTGTTTAAAGTATATTACATCGCTGATATGCCATTGTGATAACACCATTTTGGCTTCTGTAGCATACACAGCTATGCATTATGTGCACATTGGTTTTCAACATATCCTGTAAGGTTTACCGCTTTGTTTCAATATTTTCTAGGATCGTAATTAATATTACAAATGCTTTCAGTGAAAAACAAATGATTGAACTGGTTAAGACGAGTACACAGAGAAGTCTCTCTTTTGAGAATCCATGCTTTATTTGGTTGCTAGCTTTATTGTCTTCTCATGCTGTCTGCAATACCTATTTATTTAATACAGTACCTTTGGTAGTCGATTACTTACACCAGAATGTTACAAACAACATCACTGCTGTAACAGAGGCACAGTTTCTTCCGTCAGAATTTTTCTACATTCAAGAGAGTTCATAATACAAAAATTTTGCCGGTTTTGTTTTAGGTCACAGCATGTACGAGGATATTAGCCAACACTGTTAGCGAAAGGTCTGGGCAATTGGCGAGATTTCTTTTACAAAATCCGATGTACGTTGAATCGAGTTCATTAATGTTAAACAGATTACTCTCGTGTCAACACTTACATATTAGGAAAGAAACCTTATGGTTGATAGGTAATTATAAACAATTTATTATTGAATGAAACAATGAATGTTAACATTTTAGTGGGAATAACAAATAATATTTCAGGCAACCTTTACAACCATGATTGTTCTGATATTAAACAAATTGTACAAGATGTTATACCCAAATTGTCGTCTCTCAAACAAGCAGTTCTCTCTACAACGCAACAAACTATGACACTGAATACCGTTTTAACCGTTTGAGCAGGTATATCATTATCGATCACAGCATTCACATGTATACACACAGATACACAATGTGTTTCATTTATCTTGTATTCCAAAGTCTCACATAAAACTATACTTTGTCCTGGGATAATTATTTAGGCAAAAATATTGGAAACAATTATTGAGGAATCCAAGAGAAATGAAATATATATCATTAATAATTATTGTAAATGATAAAACACCTTTCCGAACGTTTTGTCCCCTTACTTGCATACAGCGTTTCGATACAAAAATATTAAAATTATTACTATACAATGTCGATTGTACTCGCTAACAATTAGAACCGTATTCAACTTAATAATTCATTTTAACAGGAATAAATTGTCGTATTCCTCTGGAAGAATGGTCGTTCCTCGTAACGTCTTCTATACAGGGTACTTTCACTAGATTGAAGTAAATGTGGCCCATAATGTCCGCCGTTGGATGTTTGCTCGCTTTTAAACAGCGGTACAGTGCCTCGTCGCAGGTGCAGTGCGACCTGCGGAAGGTGAGAACAAGGCTGATATGTTTTACAGTGGTCCGCAAACGATATGTGATAGAAACTTGATTATGTAATAATAATTGATTAATAAAATCTATTTTTCATACTTAGTATACAAGGAGTAATTGGTGAGGTTGTATCGCGTTCGTTGCGCGCGAACTTTAACAGGACAGAGATCGTGGCTACGACAGCACCTGGAACAAGCGACGTCCAATTAGAGCAAAGGTCTCTGCGTTAATCGAAGCGAATATAATTAAGATCGATTTGAGCTAACCTATCGATATCCACTTCTTGACCAAGGTCGTGGTAGCCCTCCGCGATGTCCCCTGTCCCACACCATTTGGTCCCTGGAATAACAATGCACGCTACATCTTCCGATTCGTAATTAATAGGCTGCGGCTTTTATGCGTTTTATGCGGAAATGAGTCTTTTCTCAACAGGATTATAAAAATACGATCAAAATGCATAAACATCCGCAGACTATGCGTAGCGCATATTTATTTTAGACAATTACCTGGAAGAATGCCTGAAAGAAGGGACAACGAGCTACTCACGACGCGCGTGCCCCTGCTCAAGCTATCGGACATCGAGGATGTCAGAACGTCCTGTTGTATTTTATCTAGTAGCTCGCACTGTTGCATAAGCTTTGTTATCTCGGGGAACGACACCTGTTGCGGAATCGTCGTCGCGGACAGGTTCCTCAAAACCTCGTTAGCCTCTTCTTGCTCACTGAAAAGATTTCGTTTGTTTAAATCGCGATATTCCTTTGGCACTTATCATTCGCATTCAGGGATGAAAATGATCCTCAAAATCAGGGGTTGTGTTAGAGGATATTCTGTATTAAATTTCAATGATTGTAAACTGGGAAATTCGAAACTGGTCAGTCGAGTATTACTAACAAAAGCCTTTCCGGGTCCTGCAAGGAATACTCACTAAACTTCGATCAGGTCGCAGTTGTGAAGCTCGTTGTTGGTCCCGATATCGACCACCGCGATCGTCTGATCGTGATAGTAAACCGCCGTGATATCGCCCCTTGCGGGAGCCCTGGGCCTTGGCGTGGCTCCTGTCAGCCCCTTGAACACGTTCTTGAAGAAAATCGGCTGCTGAGTGCTGCTTGAGCTTATCGCCACGACCAAAAACAATACCCGGAAGAACATCTCGACCCTTTAGAGTACCGCTACACGCAAAGAACACAACACTGCGCGTCTTTCCGTTCGCGCGACCGTTTTATTCGCATTCTGATGGTTCCCGTGGGGGAGTCCTGTGTTAGATCATCTCCACAACGTTCCGGGGAAATGGTCGCAGGAAAACTTGATGCGACCGCGAAATTTGTCAGACATAAGTGCAATCGATCGCGATAGCCTCCCCGTTCCGTCTGGGAAACTTTTCCTCTGGTTCTGACTTATTTAAACACTATATAGTCAACGTACGCGCTGCCACGAAAACTAGATCGTCTTGGACTGTCGATGCAGCGGATTTCCCACAGAATCTGAAAGAAGCGTTTTGACTTGCAGTTAACGATAGGAGTCCTGTCTGTGTTGGGTACGTTTGTTTTTTTCTTTTTTTAAATGCTCCGAGCGGCTCAGCTATAAATATAGCCACTTAAGTGTCTTCGATTTGTGGTTTGTTCTATATGCAAAATTACACGTGCACATACTTCTGATCGGTAGACTGCGGATCTTAATGCAAAATAAAAATGTTCTAAGTCGATTGTAAAGCACGGAAGACAGATGGGAATGTACTCATTCGTTTAGTAATTTGAATAAGTTCAAGATACTGTAGCGATGTTCTCCAATTCTTCCAATGTATTCGCAGTTTTGTGTTTAAAATTCGCAGTCTACGTCATTGTTTACAGTGAAGGCAGCCCTCGAATTCTCGAGGGTTAAAAACACGTTTCAGAAGGACTGTAAAACAACACGACTTCGTTCAAATTAAACTTTTCAGATTAAATGCTTAATATCTTCCCATCGCGCGCGATTCGGGAAAGAAATAGAAGTCTGTTTCTTTTACCGTCTTCTTTTCTTGATTGTTTGAGATCCGTCAGTCTTGTCGGGCTCTTTTCTACCATTAATTTCTCGCTTTTTTTCACAGGTGATATCCCCGTTACAATAAAAACCTACACGTCCGGCGTTACACGACTTCGGCCTACGCTGGACCATGGAACAGAAGCATCCACCGCGGATGCAAGCCACCTTTTATGGTCCCGCTGCGTTCACCGTCCCCGTGTTTACATCAAGTTGCACAAGACACTTATTCGGACACCGAGGGGACGGAGAACCGTTTTACATAAAAGTTTCACGGGGGGTACAAGGACTGAAAGAAACATAATTCGGCTCCACTGGCAAGACCATCACGCTATCGATCTCTGCTATAGATCTAGGGGGTCTCCAGTCTGGAGCAGGCTATTTTTTCCGAGCCAAACTATGCGCGAACGTTTACCCAAATTTGCAGACCCCGCGAACCGTACCTGGTGACAGGCTTTTCCGACTTGTATCATCGTCGATCGGCGCACATGTTCCGCACTCGGAGGAAAGAACTCGGCGCACAAAAGAAACACTGGAGGATCGACAAAACTCCGCCTCGCCGGAAACTGCTGTTCCTGTGAACGTTGCGGCTTGCGTATCTATAATGCACTCAAGCGCAAGCGTGTCAGGAAGCCGACCCCGTCGCCGATCGAATCCAGGATGTGTATAGCCTGCCAAGTTTAAGAAGACCCCCCGAAAGGAGCGGCCAGTTCGGATCCCCAGTGGTGGGAATATCATGCCAGCCTCTGCCCCCACCTCTACCGTCGCGGTAATCATTTTTAAAGTTATCAAGCTGCACGGCTCCGAAGACTACACACCTGTGTGCGACTCTTCCCTTTACCGTCCCCTCTGCTCCCACTACCGGCGGTTTTCATCGCGACGCGTTACGAGGTACATTTGGCAGAGACCAGCTGTACGTACCGGGGGGACCCACATTCAGGTAGACTAGGACAAAGAAAGTAGGACGAAAACGTAAGAAATTATGCGGCTAGCGAGTGGTCTACTCGGCGGACGATCCTCGGTCATGATCTCTTCGAAAGAGAAATCCGTCGGAACGCGTCAGCTGTGTTAGAAGAATCGAGTCGGCGCGATCGATACGTCCTCGTGCGATGACCCGAGCGTATTTAACATTAGTACTAACACCATTTTGAAAGTCTATTAAATACTTTTCAATGGATCCATTAACAGCAACCGTTTCAACTTGTGAACCTACAAGTCAGCGCCGGTAGCGGTGATTAGATTGCGCGTCTGCAATACAAGCGTAAGTGTTTCTTGCATCAATTGCTATTCAGTCAAATCAATGTTAAAGATGGTTTTTAACGGTACATTTACGTGTCAAAATGACGCGTTCTAATATTTTTCATTCACGATCATTGAGAATCATTTAACAAATTTACTTCTTTGAGTATAATATTACAGAAAAATTTGGATAGACGCATTCGTGTTATTTTTATAAAGTAATGTAACATAGCCACTTTTACAACTCCGTGAACCTAGTGCTAGTAAATTATAAATCTTGATGTGGACGGATGCGGAACGGTCGATTTATTATCCCGAGTTCGGGCAGAAGTTTACAAACGAAGCGGGCTTAGTTTTAGCGAGTCGAACGAAACGTTTACATACGAGGTAGATTTAGTAGAGCATTTTCCGAGCACGCGTGCTTCGTAATCAATTTCGACTGAAGTCGGCCATCGTTAAGTATGTACATAAATATCCTCCAGTTTGATAAAAAGCGGACAATTTACAAACTGATAATTCTGCGGCGATAATGGCGAGGATAAAGTAAAGCGGAACGGAATCACCTTATTTTCGTTAAGACTGGCTCGATTTCAAGGGCTGCTGCTCGTGAGATGACGAAGTCGTCTTCGCGGCAGCGTTCACCGGATACTGGTTTCCAATCCGTGTTGTGCTCAGCGTGATGCTAATAGGCGTAGCATTCGAAAGTTGCTGGCGAACCGGGCATTGACGGTAGCCTGGAACGAGAAACTCATGAATATTGAAATTCGTTTAGAGAAATATTACCGCCGATTTTTTTATCTGTCGTTAGTATACAGCCTCGTTCGATCTTCGCAGAATAGTTCAAGTGAAGAGTGAACCTTTTTTTGACCTCTAACGAAGTCAACGAGGCTAAGGTTTCAACCCGCATTCAGAAATTTAAAGTACAATAGTTTTCATGGATGCACTGTTTCCTTTTCTTGATATAGACTTTTAACACTAAACCTACCGACCATCAAAAGTAACTGGATGTGTATAGTATTATAAAAATAAGATTAAATTTATTTATATTTTGTCCGATTTTTACTATAATATATACTGGAGTCAAAAAATATATTCAATAAATTCCCACGAAGACCTTTACAATTGAAGACACCTTTACAATTTCAATAATTGTCAAATAAAAAATTTAAAATGGGTCGTTTGACTTCTCGTGGTAGGTTTAGTGTTGAAATTTGATTTCATTTACGTAAAATACGAAAACATTTAAGAATCTGAAAGAATGCGTATAAAATCAGATTGGCGAACCACCTTACCCACGACATAATATTCAGATACCCGGGTATCACAAATTTTCGGGTCCCAACCCGAACTCAAATTTCCGGGTGTCTGCCGACTTCTAGTAACTACGTAACGGTTAGGAGTAGATTTGCGACTGTTTACCGGCGTGATGCGGACCGGAACAGTGGCAGCAAATGGGGTTGTTCCGAGGTCGGGGGCAGAACTCGACGCTGTGCGGTTCTCCGCATCGAACGCAGCGCGGCAGGTGTCTGCAATTGGCAGCCATGTGCCAGAAGCCCTGGCAGCGATAGCATTGGAGGACTCCGTCCCCTGTTTGGAAGTTGGTAGGTTCGAGTAGATTATTCGCCATTCCTGAGCCTGGTTGCATAGGGCCACCTCCACTTCCGGTTCCTCCGCGCCACCAGCGTTCTGGAATCGCGTTGAATCGCGCGGCACCGAAGAAGTCCAAGCCCTGACGTAGCAGCAGCTCGTAATGCCCAGCGTCCAGCACCTGAGAAGCATACTTAATCAGTCGAAGCCAATGACCGGCTCGTTAATCGCCGGCAGAAGTAATAACATCATCAAGCATGCAACAGTTTTATGGAATTCTATAGTTTGGAAAACTACGGGACAATAGTACGATACTATAATACTAATAATTCTCAAGTTCGTAATGTTAATAGCGCCTCTACACTTTAGACTTGTGGTTATCGTTTTAACTATCCTTAATCGTTTTGCAGTTAGCAATGTTTTCAGACAACTTGTTAATGGAAACACGGCGGTGAATGGCCATGAAATGAATGGGTTCAAAGTAGAATCGGCGCGGAAAGGAAGAATTCTATTTCCTTACAGTTGAACCGCATGACGTTTCTAATGGTTTTGTAATAACAGGTCTAAAGAAAGTTGCCTGTAGCAGATACTCTAATGATGTAAACACTTTCACGGATAGAGTAAGAGCTCCGTGACAAGAGGTCGTTCCGAAGCGGTACCGGAAGTTAACCCTTCGCACTCGAGTGGCGACTGTGAGACGCCATTAGAAATTGTTTATCACTCAAATTACTTTTCGATACATTAATAAACATTTAAGTTCAGTAAGTCCCCGAGTTACGCGGTTAATTCGTTCCAGCGCTTTCCGCGCAAGTCGAATAGTGTCTGAGTTGATATTATTAATACGATATGATTTGTACATACCACGTTTGAAAGGAAAATTCAAATAAATTATATTCATGGAAAATTTATCACTCATAAATAGACAGCGGATATTAGGCATTTATGACAAAAATGAGCAGGTGTAACTGAAAATGGTATAAACATTAGAAGAATTTAAAAATACTATTATATTAAGAAAGAAAATATATTTCCGTTCGACTCCAGTTTGTTGAAAGTCAGGTAGAACATTTTTATTTTGCATAAAGATCCGCTGTCTAATCATAAATACATAGCTGAATGTCTACACTGTACACAAGTGAACACTTATCCTCGCTTCTGTCATACATGTAACGACAAACCTCCCGTTCTGGCAATCAAAAAACGTGGTGAAAACGAATTTCACAGTTCGGAATTGGTTTTCTGATTCTCTTGTAAGAATCCGCGTGAGGACTCACTGTACGAGTGAGTCGCATCAGCATCATAAAATGAAAAAATAGTACAGGAAGAAATGTTTTCAGGTTGAAATAGCTCCGAGGGCGAAGGGTCGAAAGGCGTACCTCGACGCGGACATATTGCCGCCAGCGTTCGACGCTTCCTGCAGCGACGCCCTGCTTCGACAGCGCGGAATTGATGTCCTGAAGTGGAATTGCCCAAGGCACGTCGCGTAACAGCACCGCCTGCCTGTAGCGGGAGTCCTTTGCTGAGAACCGAGCTACCTGCGTAACGCGACAATCATTGTTTAATAAATAAATCCTCGATCGGCCGCCTCAGCCGGCAGTATCAGCGGGGAGAAAGAAATTCCGCAGGAATTCTTTAAATGTTGCGCGATCGAACGGGTCGTTGCGCAAGGAAAGTGTCTTGCGCAAGCGAGAGAGAGAAGCGAACCGTTCGAGGGACAACGAAAATGTTTACTACTAGCTGAATCATTTCAACATGGATACTTGTACGGGCCCTTCGAAGACACGTGCCAAATCCCCGCGTTGCAGAAGCTTCTCGGCGTCAGCTTCGCGGGCGAAAGCCGCGATCAGGCCGCAGGGAGTCTCGGAGACGTGCCAATCTGCCAACGGGTCCGAGACGCGGATCACATCTTCCAGGTTCGATCGCAGCAGTTCCCCAGCTGGTGTTTCAAATTACATTTCAACTAGCGATGACGAAAATGTATCAGCACTTGATCTACCGGTAAGTGACAAGCTACCTCAAGTAACGTCAATTTATCTTTTTTTGGAATCGTTGAGAAAAGCCATTAGAAAGTCCGAAATTTTTCAAGTGGATTCAATCATTTCGTTTTTACAAGTAACCAGCCTTTTTGTGTTCGATAGGTTCAGCGTTGAAGGACCTACAAACAGGCTTCCGGTAGATAAAGCATCAGCAAGTATGGAAACAGCGTTCCTTCCATTTGCAACTAGTTCTACACGTGTTACGTGTCGAATGGATGTTGCAGAACAAGTTGCGGGGACGCTGGCGCAACCACCGCACCACCGATTACATCAGTCCTCATGGTGGACTCGTTATAGCGACTGGAGCACGGCTTTTCGATTATGCTGGCCAAGCATTCGCAAAATGGCTTTGCGCCACTTTGAAAGAACGTGGACATTACAATAGAAATGCGTTGGGAGCTGTTGGAGCTCGATGTGGGGCAAGAATTGTCTTTGGAAGATATTCGAAACGTTCCGACGTCTAACGTTGTTCACGTTACATGTGTATGATTCGTGGTGCTTCGAATTAGGAGAGTATTTCAGCCATTTTCGCGATGTCGAGATAAAGAAATGGCTACCTTGCGTTCCTTGCACTTGGCCTTGCGGGCCAACGGCACGCGATATGTACAGGGAACACGTGAATTCTTCTTGGCCGGAAGCACGTGCTCGATCGTTGCAGAAATCAGACGCGTTCGGTTGCGGGATCGCGACTTGCGTCGTCGTATCGTCCGTCTCCTTCTGACGGGACTCTTCCTCCATCCTGTGCACCTCGTGCACCATCCAACGAGCTCCTAATCGACAAAAACATTCTTGCTATTCTCGCTACAAAAAGACAAATACTATCCACGGTATTCGCTACATGGGCGATCATAAGATCTACTCGGAGAGCGAACACACTTTATCTCCCGTTGCACTTGTAAGGCAAGTAAGACGAGGTGCAAGGCACTTTACTTATTTCTTGGTAAAACCTTCACCAGAGTACAAGGTACTCGGCGAGATTTTTTTGAGCGAATGAATTTAACCGATTAACCGGTTAGTATCTAGGTATACGGGTAATACGGTCACGGTTCATTGAATACGGGTTTACAGTTCTCACGACGCCGAGAACACACGACTAGACACTCGAGGACATTCAACGAATCGCTGACATTCGATGAACGTTCGTTCGCGTAAATCAATGTAATCATGAAATTAGCGCGCACACCAATTTCCGGTTGTACGCTAGTTGAAATAACTTCGCTGGCAGACTCGCGTGTTTCTTCGACGGAGTAAAGTATAATCGGCATGGCTGATTACGAGGTTAAGTTTATCGTCTGATCTCGAACGAGACTCGGAACGGTTGAGCATGATCTCTGACGATTTTATTCTTTGACAGTACGATGATGGCCCTGCCAGTTCTACCCGCGATTGGTAAAATCATTATTTTCTAATTAAGGTTTCCCGGTATCGACGCGATAGACAACATACCGATTTCCCGTTGCTTGATTACCGATTCCCAGCCACTTTGTCTCAAGCCAGTATGTCTGGCGATGATCGAAATCACCTTAGACGTTTTTTCTGTTCGTCGTATTCACGGGAAAAAGAAGCCAGGGCCGAGAAATACATGGCCCAATGCTGGAGCCATTAAACGGCTTCTTTCACGATCGCAACAATATCGTTACTCTCTCTTTTTTTTTCGAAATCGAAAATCTGATTACTTCGCTGGGGATAGTTGCCCGATGAAATATCTGCCAATGTTGTGGGCGGCTACTATTGGTAATGTGTCTCCTCGCGGGAATACGGGAGTACGTTGTAAAATCGACTCAAATTTGAGTTTTCAGAAATCACAGAATTTCAACGGGAGAGTATTGAAATATGATTCTTTATTCAAGTGAAAAAAAGATAATTCTTATTTTGCCATAAGACTCGATGCAAATTCCAGTAGGCATCATTTGCCCTTTTGAAATGTTCGCACAGCGCCTTTCTACGAAGGGGCGAAACGTTCAAACTGTTAGCCAAATGTTATCGACAGTTGGTCATGCAACAACTTGTGCTTTGGCTAGCAGTTTGAGCGTTTCGCCGCTACGTATTTTTTTATTATAATGCATGAGGCCATAAGCAGCTTTACATGGTTGTGTATAGTTGAATTACTATTACAGTTTTCGCAGTCTTATCTCTAGTACTATGCTAAAAGTTGTAACAGTATGCCCTATATATTATTACTTCTCTTATTGCAATTTCTCTTTGTACTTTTATTTATATTTCTAGTCTATTTCTATCCTATATTTATATTCTCTTTGTTTTTAGAATAAGGCTGTGGCTGTATAAAAATATTAAAAATATTCTCTTTCTAGTGGCGCTGTTCAATGGTGCCTTCTATATCGGCAGCTCTGTCAATGAGTTGGGCTAGCAGTTTCAAGGATTCGCCGCTACGTGGATTGGCGCTGTACTGACCCCTGTCACCCGTTACCGAGTGCACGCATGCTATGATGGTCCACAGTCGTAAGGATCACTCGGTTTTACTCGCAACAAGCGGACTTTTAGTTGTGTAATGTGTTTTATTTTACTTAGCGATAAATAAAGAATAGAAATTTATACGCAATTTTCCACACACCATATGTACACATTTAAAATTATAATATGTATATGATAATAAATAAAGAATATATTTTTACAAGTTAATGTGTTCTTATTTCGCACCCTGTAGAAATTCTAGTAGAAATCTTGAAAATTCTGTATTAGGAGCACATGATATCGAAGGAGGTGGCACGGAAATTGTGCCACCTCATTGACTATCATGTTCTCCTAATAGAAATCCCAAAATTCCGAAATTTTTCGAAAACCTCAAAAATCGAATTTTGTATTAGGAGAACATGATATCGAAGGAGGTGGCACGGATATTGTGCCACCTCTTTGGCTATCATGTTCTCCTAGTAGAAATCCAAAAATCCCGGAAATTTTTCGAGAATCTCGAAAATTGACTTTTGTATTAGGAGAACATGATAGCGAAGGAGGTGGCACGAAATTCAGTAGTGCAACTCAACGACAAGTCAGACGGTCGAAAATTGGCGAAAATTTTCGAAAATCTCGAAAATCGAGTTTTGTATTAGGAGAACATGATAGCGAAGGAGGTATCCGAAATTTCAGTAGTACAAGTCAACGTCAAGCCAGACGGTCGAAAATTGGCGAAAATTTTCGAAAATCTCGAAAATTGAACTTTGTATTAGGAGAACATGATATCGAAGGAGGTATCCGAAATTTCAGTAGTGCAACTCAACGACAAGTCAGACGGTCGAAAATTGGCGAAAATTTTCGAAAATCTCGAAAATCGAGTTTTGTATTAGGAGAACATGATAGCGAAGGAGGTGGCACGAAATTCAGTAGTGCAACTCAACGTCAAGTCAGACAGTCGAAAATTGCCGAAAATTTGAGAATACCCGAAAATTGAGTTTTGTATTAGGAAAACATGCTAGCGAAGGAGGTGGCACGGAATTCAGTAGTACAACTCAACACCAAGTCTGACGGTTGGGTGGTTCAATAAATATATACGCAGATACGTTCTTTTCGTTATATTGTCTTTATTTATTCATTGCAATTTTATACATAAAATTTTTGTATTTTACATGTACGTAACTTATATTCTAAATATATTTATAACAAGAATGTAGACTGGCTCATATGTACAGAGTCGGCGCATCGTCGGACGCCTACTGCAATACTGCGAACCGCGGTCACAGGCGAGGTACACGACAATTATTAGATGATCAGGCCACTTGTATATTGCTATACCCAGCTTGTGCTGCAATATAGAAATAGAAATTGTATGTTACTCGGTTGCCTGACGCAATGCTTATGCGATTAATAAATTCGAATATGTTAATTTCGTTCCCCTGGAACAAAGACGTGAATGACGATGCACATCATAATTTTATTTAGAGCTCGGTCATGTACGAAAGTACTCGAATTGCACGACACATGAATGATCGAGCTACCGACGGGATGGGAATGAACATGAACTCGTTTCTCGTTGGAACAACATTTTATTTATACCTGCACTCGTGTATTATCACATATTTTCTAATTTCAACCATGAAAATACAGTTTTCTCGGGATCGCACAAATGATCGTGCCGTTTTCCCCGTGCGTTGCGCGCAACGATCAATAAATCTTTATACAAAAATATCGATTCGAAATTGTTTGGACCATCGTGGACTATTGTAAAACCGTACAATTCCCCGGCGATGGGGGAGGGTGCGTGCAATTGTTCCGCGTGTTCAAAAGTGTTTGCAATCACAATCGTCGACGGGTATACATATATACATATACACAAGGATATACATATACATGTGGGGTATACATGCACGGATTCCGCGAAGAATCGTCGCGCGACGCGATTCGCGTGATCGGTGGCTCGGGTCGCTCGTTTCGCGTTCAACTTTGTACAATTTAATCGGCGGCTACCGGATAAACGAGAGAACGACGACGGTAGCGATCGGAGAAAGTGTGTGGAAGGCACTTCCTTGGCACGTGATCACAGAAGAACGCAGGTACTGTGCAACAACGAGTTCGCGTGGTCCTGAACGAGCCGAACGCGTCGTGGAGGACGCTGCAAACCTTTGTTTCATTATAGATCGGGAATTCAAACAGAAACAAACAGATTCCTCGTAATTGTCTCTCTGATCGACTGACTGGACCGTCCGTCTATCTGCGAGCTAATGAAAAAAAAAAGAAGAAGACACGAATCGAGAACGGCGTTGGTTCTGTAGCAACGTGATTGTTCGGTAACGACTCTAAGACTGATGGTCGTCGAGTGAAAAATGGTTCATGAGAACGATGATGATGACGATGAAGACAATGATAGTATGACGAAGTCGACGACGATGACAATTATAATAACAATAACAATAATAATTACGTAGTATTAATAATAATAATAGCGACAACAACAATTATAATTAAAAAAAGGAGAAAAATGCATTCCACTATGCAGGTGTAAATCGTTTCTTTCGAATGTTTTTTTTCGTGGGCGTCCGACTCGCGATTGCGGATCGAATCGGATCGGATCGGATCGAAGCGCCCATTTCTTTTTTGTTCCTATATATGTTTCCGTCTGCTTTGTACACGTCGTATAAATAAGTAGGAGCAATGATTCTTCTAACGGCTAATAACTTAGTAGAAAGATACGCGTGGAAATATCTACAAGTATGTATAAAACCATTGTTGTATTGCAACGTGTTGCTTCTGGAACGCTCTCGAAGCGAAGGGGTGCTGCGCGAGAGATCGTGGATCGGGGATGGTTCCCGCTGATCTCGATTACCGGGCGGTTGTTCGCGTACAATACAAAATGGCAGTTGTGTTGCGATAAAACACGCGGGCGCGCAACCAAGAAGGCGTCGTACGCGAGGCTGATTTTTCTCTAATACTGCTGCTTTCCGAACGATCGAGCGATATTTCTGTCTGGTAGACATTTTTACTCGTCGTTTACCCGCGACGCCCGTCTATAGTCTCGGGTGTTTATACTTTTCTTTTGGCTTCGTCGGTCGTAAGGCACGTAACGTGTTTCGTTAAACGAAAAGGGACGCTATATAAAAATGTAAAATCTGCATTCGCTCGTCTCACTCGCTCGACTTTCCTGCTTCTCTATCTCTCACACTCTCTCCCATTCTCTCTCTTACTCTCACGTATCACACGCGCAAACACACTTCCGTTTACTCCTGATTCCATTCGAACATCGCGTAGCAACAAGACGTTCAATTCGACTCGCCGGAACAGCTCGCCGAACGTCGCGCTGATATTTTCGAGGGCCCATCTTGTACAGAGTGCTCGAAAACGGATGGAAGAAAATATGAGGGGTCATTCTTCGATACAATACGACACGAAAATCAAGAATTTTGTTTGAAAATTTGTAATCGAACCAGTGCCGGCAGGCCAACCAATTATATGACTATTCTACTACTGGTAGATCAAGGGGATCTTGAATCATTTGAAAACGAAGCTATAATCGTAATCTTTTAATTCTTGATTCATGTGTTACATTATCCAGAAGAATCTTTAACCCATTAACCCTAAGACTATCTCAGCTATTACCGAGCACCCTGGATATTTTCAGAACTAGACTGCGGACCTTTATGCAAAATAAAAATTGTTCAGTCATACGGAACAGAAGTTAAATGAATGTGCATTTACTCCTCGAGTAAGGTTAATCACTCGACGGGAACGTAACAACATCATTCGTATTCGACCGAACTGTTTTTATCACAAATGCATAACGCCCGCAGTCATAACTGTCTCGCGTTTGATATCATGCGAAGAGAATGGGCGATCAAAACGTCGACGCAACGATCGCGGAGATGTCCCGGTTAGTCGCTACACAAATATTTGCGAAAGAGATCGCGCGCTCGACAATAAATATGTAGGAAGCGATGAACCGTGCACGGATCGCGAGCCGTTACGAAGCTGGCCATGCTCTGCGGGGGTTGGATAGATGGCAACGAAAGGGCAACAAAGAGAGTGGCTACTCCCCGCTCGCTCCGTTCGATCTCTCGCATTCTCTGTCTCGTGTTCGACAAACATCGTCCCCGCAGGATGTTTTTGAAGAACGTGTTGCGCATATCGTTTGGTAGACTGTTCGCAAACAACGTGCGTCCGCGGAGCTTTAAACGGCTCGACCGGTTGACAGTACCAAGAACGCGAACACGCCTGGCCAGTAAACAATCAGACCCGCGTTCCTTCCGCATCCCAACTTTCCAGCTCCGCATAGCGTCGCGACCCGTTCTGGCAACCGATTCGACTGTTTCGCGCGATTCACCGAGCACTGTAGGAACGAACGCGCTCGCCGATGCAAAAATAGTCTATCGCGCGATCGAATCGGTGACAGAGGGTCGGAGGAGCCGCGAAACAGAGAGAGAACGAGAGAAGGAGCGAGCGAGCGTCCGTCGCGCGACCAGACGCGTCGTCAATGCTGCGTCTCCGATATTGTCTTCACGGGCTCCAACCCCTGCTTCTCGTGCTTCTCTTCGTCCTTATCCGGGTTATCCCACGCCTGCCTTTGCCCGGACCCGAAGATTATGTAGAACACCGCGCACACGATGTAGACGCTCGCCGAGATCATGAACACCAGCCTCCACTTTGCCTGCGTCGGCTGAAAAATCCAAATCCTCTCGTTACTCGATCCGCGCGGACAATGTACTACACTGCCTCGATAACTTTCGCAGCACTATCCAAAGCACTGGGATAACAAGAAGTCTTCAACGCAATTCATTGACCGATCGTTTTGGCTCTAAAAGAATCGGCTAGTGTAACATACATCCCTCTTCCACCATAAAAAGCGATTTCATTTATAGACACACTACCCGATTCTCCCATTGCTGTATCGAGAAACGAATTATTTTTACATCTTCATGTAAACTTCATGAAATGTAATACGTTGCAGCAGAAGATGGTTAAGTGCCGGTTGTGGCGCGACAGTTGACGAGGCATCGCGTTGTACACAAGAGACTCTGCTCGAGCAGGAACAAGCGCGATCAACGAGATCAACGTCAAAGATAATTACCGTTCCGACGATAATGTATCCGGCTGTGATCGGGGCGAGAAGCCCGGCGAGATTCGCCAGGCAATTGGTGAAGGACATCAGCACCCCAGCGAACCTCGGCGACACGTCCAGATGGTTCACTTTGAATCCGGAGTAGATGCCACCGTTCAAGCCGACGCCGACCGTCAGGATTGCGACCGTCAGCCAGGAGTTGCAGCTGGTGTAGGAGGCGCCGATCAACGCGATCGCGGGTCCGAATTGACCTATGCTGTTGATGATCTTGCGCGTGATGGTGTGGTTGAACTTGCCCGAGGAGATCATCCAATCGGCCACGTGGGAGATGAACATCGAGAAGATCCACATGGCTAGGTACGGGAGCGAGGAGATGCTGCCGTTCTGAAATGAATACGGAATCGTTAGGCTCAGCAGCTGATCCTCAGATCTGTGGTGGGTATATTATTCTGATACTCTATCAGGGAAAGGATCTATATCCTTTCTGTAACCCTGCAAGATTTTTTCTACACACAGGTTCGGATCCGGTGGGTATAAAGAACGGGAGTTACCGATTTAATGTCGAAGTGGAGAATTTGCTTCATGAAGGTGGGCAGCTCGGTCATCAGCGTCTCGTATCCGTAGTTCTGACCCATGTGGGCGATCAGGATGGCCCAGAATGGCAGCGAGGTGACGATAGAGCGCCACGGCACTGGAGGAGACTGCGCAACGCCCGAGAAACATGATTCGTAACGTATTCCAAACGATGGAGGAGAGGACATTATTTTCCATAAATGAATTTTTATAATTTCGATAATTGAAAGCTATAAAGCCGGTCGTTTGCGACCGTGGTATAGGTGCAGTATACTATTTCTACGTTTGACTTCTCCATTTACTCTGAGAATTTCTGGTTTAAAAAATAAAATGAGCATCTCATGGTCCAACCCTCGCCTTTATAGGAGGAAGTTGGAGTGCTATACTCACGGTAGCTCCGGCGTTGCCCCACAGAGCACTTAATATGTATTTCTTCTCGTCCTCCGGGATACGGGGGTGGGTCTCAGGGTCTTCGTAGACCATCAGAAGGAACGCAACACACCAGATAGTGCCGACCGTTCCGAATACATAGAAGATCGATGGCCAGCCACCGTCGAAACCGTATTCGGAGAGGAGCCCGCTGAGCGGCATAGATATCACGGTGCCGAATTGGGCACCTGTGTCGTGGCATGTGAAAAATATCATCGATTAGTGGTGCGCGTCATCGAGAAGGACGCCGATAATGATAGAAATAGAAAGAAAAGTAGACACGTAGAACAGGCATGTCCAAGCGACGCGAGCCAGGCCTCACGGCATTTCACCGGCCAAAATACGCCCACGAAACGGACCACGCCCCCCGGAGAGCCATAATTGCGCGATGGGGGGCTTTGGAAGCGAAATTACTCACCGGACCCTCTGCTTGAGCCAGACCACGCCCCCCGCATAGCCATAATCGCGCGGTGGGGGGCTTTGCGAGCCAACTAGCCGGACCCTTTTATGAGCCATCCTTGCTCTTCCTTAGGATCGCGAAAACCCTACCTGGACATGCCTGACGTAGAAGAAGAAGAAGAAGTAAAAGTAGAAGAAGAAGACGGAGCGGGAAAGAGGAAGAAGCGTGTGTCCAGACGGACGGTCGATCCGGCAGCCTTTGGGTACACGCTCGGGTCCATCGATAGGCCGCGGGCAGCCGAGAGAACCGGCATTCGGGATTCGCGCGACGAAAGGAGGTCTAGGGCCTCGTAGAGCGGTATCGAGGAAGGCAGCGAACGAGCTTACCGGCGTAGACGAAGGCACCCATCCTGCTGCGTTCATTCGGCGGTATCCACTTGGCCAGCATCGCGTGCGTGCAAGGCACAATTGGACCCTGCAATAGGGATAATCCATTCCTAGGGGGAGGAAATACACCCGAACGATCAAAAAGCGTTCACACATCACACGGCAATTTTCGTCGTGTTAAGTTTCTCTTTTTAACCTGTTTACTGGGTGGAGACGTTTTCCCATCCGTTTACTTACGAGTCCGTTCGAGTCTCGTTTCAGCGCCGAATCCTTTTCGTTTCTTTTTAACATGCCAGACGGGCTACCGAAAATCGTTTTGGCTATCGATCCATCGAGCTTTTGGTTCCCGAGCTTGCCATCGTCTCTCCGTTGAACCGCTGGTTCGTCCCGATTCTTTTACACACACGAGGTTCGAAAGGGGGTTGTTGCCCAGTGAACAGGTTAACGTGTTTCGTTTATACTCTTTCTTTTCTCGCTATTCGTTCCATGATCGCCACTTTTTTTTTTGTTATCCGATCGACGAGTTGTCGAGATAGAGAGAGAAAGATAGAAAAAGAAAAATCATGGGGGGAAAAGACAACATACCTCGCCCAGGCCTTGGATGAATCGGACCACCATCAGCCAGTAGTATCCGGCGCGGCCGGCTACCGGCACCAGCAAACCGAACACCGAGTTGATCAGCATCCCGACACCGAGGAAGTACTTGGACCCATAACGTTTCGCGAGTATACCGAATGGTATCTGTGTGATCACGTAGCCGTAGAAGAACGAGCTCAACAGGTAGCCCTGCTTGGTGCTGTCCCAGACGAACTCGCCGTCGCTGTGGCTCTGAAATCGAACGACCAATTGCAATTTTTCCTCCGTTCCCATATCTTGCATGCGAACACAGTCTGTAAAAATTGTGTCCAAAAATTGTGTGCTGGCGGCTTTAACACTAATCGTACCGAGCACAAAATGCGACTGCTATACATTGTTTTATAAAAATGACAACACCGTATTCATTTAAATTTCTTGCAATTTTTATAACGATACGTGCTCGGATGAAGAAACTCATTTAATAAAATCTCTAATGGAATTATCCTCGCGACTTCAATGATTATAAAGTGAAAAATGTGACACCGGTCATTTGACCGGTCGTGGTACGATTAGTGTTAGGGGAGTAGACTCCTTTTTCCAGGATTGCAAGGGTGCGGGTTTCGCGTTCTCATTTCTCGATAACACAAAAATGGGGTTTTTCGGTAGTCAAAAACGCTAGATAAAAGATCGATCTAGGGCGCTATCACCCTACAAAACCGTATTTTTACGATTTTTACATAGCTTTTCTTTTTGTTCGAGGGCGGTGGGGAAATGTCACTTACGCACACCCCCCCTCAGATGACGTCTGGAGGGGGTAGTGTGGGACTCGGCACCCCCTAGATGAAATTTGGGGGAGACGGGACTATAGGGACTATACTCCAACCCATACCCACTAAACCCCCACCGCCCAAGGCCTCTTGAGCCTGTCGCCTCAAAATCGTCTGCGGCTAACGGAGGATGCGCGACCAGCTCTTCGCACTACAACGCCCCGCCTACCACAGAGTTAACCACTCCTGTTCTTGGCTTTTTCATTATTCATAGCCACATGCTGCCAAATAATGCAGAGAACGCGAATCCCGCACCCTTGCAATCCTGGAAACGAGTCTACCGCCTTAAGAAACCTGGCGAAAACCGTTTGCCAAAGCGTTAAACCATAATCAGATGCTTACGACTTCGGCGACGGTCGCGTTCGGATCGTAGCCGCACTCGTGGGTCGGAATACCATGGTCGTCGCGGTCACGTAGCGCCGTATGGTTCACCATAGCGACAATCGCCACGGACATGTTGGTCCTCATCACGTAGGCGTTCGCCATACCCAGGAACAGCATGAACGTGACCACATGGCGGGATCCGATCCACCCTGAAACATTCAAGAATCACAGTGAATGGCAGCGTCGCAACCCTTCATGCATCATTACGTAATCGAACGATATCGGCGAGATAAATCGCATCGATAACGCCTATCGTCTCGCGTTTATACTGGAATATTTCCGACCGGATATATCCGACCAGACAGATATTTTTATATCCTAGCCCAGACCTACCGTAGATCTACGTACTTCCGTTAAAATGCATTGAAAAATATCTGTCTGGTCGGGTATATCCGGTCGGAAATATTCCAGTATAAACGGACCCTAATCCGTTTCCCTCACTGATGTTAACCCTAGATAACTGACCATTCGTCTAATAGTCTACCGAAACGGTGTCGAGTCGGGCCACGATATATAAATCTCGACGGCGCGGCGGCGCTTCCTCGAAAATGATTATCAATTATCTCCGATCGACCAAACGACCCCGCAACACACGTTGCGTCACTTGGCTCGCAGGCTACGTGCTCGCCTCCGCGAGCAACAAGTCAACGCGAGATCAAAAGAGACAATGAGAAAGAGAAAGATCTCGATTCAAGGGTATGATCGATATCATGGTTAGAGAAGGTCGCGAAGTCTGCGTAGATCATTCAGAGCCGGCTCCGAATGACGTCGATGATCGGCGCCGCGGAGCCGATTCATCGTTTCAACGGAATCGATTACGAGCGTGTCTGAGACGCGGAATGATAAGCCGGCCGACGTGGTTCGACGACACCGACGTAGCCTGATTTCGTCTATGGCCTTCGACAACCCAGACAATTCAATGTTATATTTTTAACTAATTTTTTAATTTATTTCATCAATTCAATGAATAAGGTTTTTGTAGATCGTTCTAACTTTATTGGAAAGTCGAGTGTCTTCGACAACCCAGACAATTTAATGTTATATTTTTAACTAATTCTTTAACTTATTTCATTAATTCAACGAATAAAGTTTTTGTAGATCGTCCTAACTTTATTGAAAAATCGAGGGTCTTCAAACAATTATTGCTCGCAATAACTTAAGCATCTACCTTTTATTACAGTAAATTTCTCCATTTTTCTTTTAAGAGTTTCTTTTAAGAATTACTTAGCAAAGTCTATTCAAACGTTCCTCTCGTCTCATTGTCCAACAATAGTAGAGGATTGCCGAGTCCACCCTCCTCCACAGAAAGGTAAATGAATGACAGTCGGAAAATACGTATACTTTAATAATTAGTTAACTGAGGAAAAACGGATGTAGAACTACTCTGACTTTGTGGAACTACATCCACACGCAGATTCAATATGAATTATGAACACATAAAATGATAATAATTCGTTGACACTAAACCTACGGAGCCTTAAAAGTAACTGGAACAAGTTCCCGTATAAAAATGACAAGATTGATTGTATTTAGACTTTGTGCGGCTCCTATTGTAATGCGTGATTTACTAAAAATATCTATACAATCATTTCTTATGAAATCATGTTTATTATATCAATAATTGTAAAATCAAAAATCTGGAACCGATCATTTTGACCGGTGGTGCTAGGTTTAGTGTTAATTAGTTCATGAATGAACAAGTTAGCTTCCCAAGCCAAGTAATTAATAGCTGAGTTGAATCGCGATTTAGCAATTCGCCGATTTCCTATCGGCTTCTACACCGATACCCTTTCGATTCGGCTAATCGCGAAGGTTCGCGATGGTCGTTGGCTAATTCGGTCGCTGTGTGCGGAATTCGAGGCGGACTGCTGACAAGGCTGTCCTTGAGCATCTTGACGGACAATGCCGTTTCCTCATTTGCGAAATTTCTTGCAGGACACAGGCCCCTCCAGATATTATTGTGGCAGCCTAAGGCAATCAGAGAGAGAGAGAGAGAGAAAGTAAATACATTGCGTGGTTGATAATCCGGAAATCGCTGTCAGATGATTTTGTCACCGAACGCTCCACGAAAGCAGCATACGTTCCGAATGTTCACAATACAACTAGTCGTGTCAGGTCGTCGTTTAATATTATTTAACCCTTGCGTAGTCAACACGGTATCCATTTACTACGTTTCTGTCAACAACTTGTTAATGCTCCTCTAAAAATACTACAAAATGTGTCTCTGTATGTCCATTCTTTGCTCGCTACTATATTCATTTATAGTCACAAAATGAGACTTTGTGCAAATATGTTAAATACAAACGGTTTTAACCCCTTGCCGTACCATTTTCTTTACAGTTACATACAGTTACATTAAACGTCTGTATGCACGAAAACGTCGTAAAAGAGAAAAGGAAATGTATATTTTTTGTATGGCTACATTTATTTTAAAGCTTAAATATTTATTACAAACGAATCAAATTTTATCTAAAATGAAACGCGTAATATATATTATATATAATATATATTTGTTAGACTTTGTGAAAAAACCTTCATCACGAGTCTGACTCGTCAAAATACGGCAAGGGATTAAATAATCTAAACATTTTGGTTGGTCTACATAAGAGTTAATATGTATATCTATTATTATTTCGTGTTACGTAATTGGTCGTGGTTATATCGTTAATTCAATTATTCCTTAATATAATTATTTATTATTACATTTAATTATTTATCTAGACATATTCCAGTTTCTGATCGCATATTATTATCGTTTATTGCGTCTGGAGGAGTGCGGAACCGCGTGAATCACGCGAAACACGCGAGACACACGGGATCGACGGTCCGTAGGGCGGCCGCGCGAAACACTTTTCGCACGCCGGTTATTTATACAATTTCCGACCGATAAGATCGAGTAATAATGATGCGGCTTATTATTAGATCCGATGCAAGCTTTATTTTCGGCCCGCAACCGTACTCGCGATCATTTTGCGCAGCTTGTCGCGCCCGCGAGCCTCGTAAAGGTGCGAGTACACTAGGAAGTGACACTTGCCACATTTTTTCGCGAGAGCGACTCTCGCGACAGGTGTGAACGCCTCTGATTTAGCAACTCACTCGCGACAGTTGCTCTCGGAGAACCGAAGAATACGAGGCACCTCTATTCGAATAACTTCTAATTATACGTTGTTGCACGACAAAATTATTTCTACAGATGTTACATCGTATCAACGGGGACATGATGTGGCGCACGCGATTGATTTTTTGCAACATCGATGCAATCGACAGCTCCGATCGGCTTGCACGTGTCAAGTTCGAGGTTTGTTCATAGCACTCGCGAAGAAGCGATGTCCGAGGACGAGAAGGCTCGTTGGCAGCGGGACGAGTCGTGCGTCAGGCGTCCCGACGCGACGTCGTCGACGCCGTCGCCGCCGCCGATGTAGAGATGGCATCGAGTTCCATGTGTGTTCACGAATTAATTTCGGAACTCAATATTACTATTAATATTATTATATTAATATTACAATTATATTAATAATACAATATTAATTCGAGTTTACTTGGACATCAATCAAGTTTCCAAGGCACTTGGCAAGTAGTTGTACATGCTCGGCCACGCCCAGTAAAGAAGCCACGCCTATTCGCGAGATAGGTCACGCCTATTGTACATAAAGAGAGCAATACTTAGGAGTAACAGTCTTTAAAGTTACATTTTTGGGAGGTATAACAGAATCTAGGCTGAATGACGGCACAAGAGCCGAGAACAGGAGTGGCTCCGGAGCCGGAGCAACGAAAGGTTATAGTCTCCTGGAATAAAGGAGGATGAGGGACCTCAGAGGAGCCCCTGGGTGGTGGGGTTTTAGTGGGTATGCCCTTGCCTCTAGTTTTTATCAGGCAGGGTTATGCGTAACAGTACGGGGTGTGCGTAAAATGCATTTCCCCACCGCTTTTCTAAAAAACAAAAGGTGAACAACGGCAGAAATAGAGCGAGATGGATAGTCTGCGACCACGTTTTCTTTGCTCCAAAAACTCCCTGTAAATGCTCATGGGTATACATTACCCTGTAGAGCATGGTTCAAAGTTCATTGAGATTGAGAGCGAAGAAGCCACGCCCTCTTAAAGAACTCTTCACGGAGGGAGCGGGTTAATGACGTTCCACGGAGTGATATTTAAGCTCTATACAAACAGGGATCATCGAAGCCACGCCCACTTGAAGCGCTTTTAACAGAATGAGTGGGTGAATGTTATCCCATCGGATGCTTTCCGTTTCTTTTTCCGAGATAATTGCTCCGTGACCGTCGGGGGCGATCTAGGAGGCTTCTACGGGAAGAAACGCTTGTGGTTCGCGATACGAAGGGTTCGGATGTGATCGATGATCGCCTGAAGTGCTTGCGAAGTACTTGAGCCCATCTCTAGCTGGGTGTCGCCGCCGAGCAGCTGACTAGCAGCCGACGAGCACGTGCTCGCGAGCCGAGTCGGTGGAAATAGCTAATAAGCCGCCTAAAGCCGAGGCACGCGCTCCGCGGAATCCGCGTGTGTATCCGTTCGCGCAATCTTCGGTCTTCCGAGAGGAGAGGAGATGAGAGAAGAGGAGAAGAGCGATCGGTTCTCTTTCAGAATCGGTTTTCACGCGATCGAACGATCGACTTGGTTTCGTCCGACGACCGACAGTCGAGCGACCTTTGGCTCATGCCGCGCCACGGTCGGAATTCGACTTGAGGAAACCGAACGGTTGCGCGATTACGTATCGATACGGTGGCTTATCGCCTACCCGAAATCTCGAGCCGATCGAGCCAGCGACTACCGATTCCGAAACATCCCTTCGATAGACTGCGGATCTTTAGGCAAAATAAAAATTTTCTGTATTTGTTATACACGGTAACTGGTATTACAAGCGAAAAGAGGATGACACTACGTGAAAAAATAAATCGAAAATATAGAATAAAATTTTGTCATGCGAGGCTTTGTTTTCGAGAAAATCAACTTTGAATTTTCGCTGGGTACGCCTGCTATGTATGTATATAATTCAAAGTCGATTTTCTCGAAAACAAAGCCTCGCATGACAAAATTTTATTCTATACTTTCGACTTATTTTTTCATGTGATATCACCCTCTTTTTGCTTGTAATACCAGTTACGAAACACTCTGTATATCAAATAGCAGTCACTCAAGAACATTTATTAACCCTTCTATTGTGTTCGGGTCTATATGACCCGTTCGGTTTTCTAAGTTAATATAACATTGTTATTTAGACTTCGATTGCATAAATATAGAAAGAATTTACATGAAATTTATTATATATGTATGTAATAAAAATTGTTACATTTATTACGTTCGGGTCACTATGGCCCGAAATGTTAAAGTTATCAGATAGAATTCGTTGGGCTCAATATCGGTAAAGCTTTGTCGGTGATTCCAAAGCAGTTACACTGTCGTTCCACTACGACAGTGATTTCGAGGAACAGTGGATTGCAAACGAAACTTGCCTCGAGTGAATTTCTTCAGTCGCAAGCAAGTAATCGCAAGAGATAGTCGTTCTAAAATGAATGGGGACAGTATTCAATATTTTTCTGATTCTACTGATCTTAGTACATCTGTAATTGAAGATAATTTATCAGGTGCTAGTGATACATCTTCTAGTTATTGTTCATTTTGTAAAATTATATATATAGTTTATGGGGTCTATATGACCCGAACACAATAGGCGCAAGTATTTATGAACACAATAGAAGGGTTAAAAGAAGAACACACACTTCTTTTAATAATTTTGACTAGGTAAAAAATATTTATTTCGTTTATTACACAATTCTTGCCTCTCGACTTCGAATAAACCCTGTAACTATTATTCCGACAAAAGTAATATATTAATATTATCCAACTCATCAAATCTTTCTGACAAATGGAGCTACTCATTTTCCGCACGAGAAAAGCTACTTCCGGTTAGATCAATGTTTCACTTCGTACCGATATTCATGTATTTGATCAGATTGTCCCGTAAGCTCGTTCGGTTCTTGTCTAACGCACACATTGCGAGCATTTGACGAGGTTAAATAAGACAAATGTTGCTTACAATGTTGGAGGTGCGTATTACGAAAGAACTTGTGGAGCGAGCAAATATACATATACACGAACACTCGTTCGATTTAAGCTTGTTGATCCTTTGAGATCTTCGCCAACAATGACGGATACTTTAACGATCAGGTGTGATTACGCTGCACACGAGAACGTAGTTGAAGAATCGTTCCGAATGGAGTTCTTCCATATCTTTTAGGGCTGCTGTAATTGATCGGAGCGTATTAATTACTTTAATACGCTCTCTTTAACCCTCCGTTTGCAACCTTATTTTTAACGGCGTCGTTCGCGACTAAATTTCTTACTGTTCTAGGTTTCCAAAAAATCTAAAAAGATCATCGAATACATCCCTACTTTAACCCTTGTGTAGCCAACCGCGTACCCGGGTTTTCTACTGCATTGTTCCTCTAAAAATGTTACGAAGTTTCTCAGTATTCCCAATCTTTGCTCGCTAATCAATTTACAGTCTTAAAATGAGAATTTGTGCAAATACGTTAAATACAAAAGGTTTTAAATAATCTATACATTTTGGTTGGCTACATAAGGGTTAATATATAATCGTTGGTCAAACGTCAAATGTCCAAAGCATTAATGGGAAAAAATGGATATCGGAAAGCAAGAAATTCAAAAGTGAAAGTTTGCTCAGGACATAAACGATCTAGGTTGCAGCCGGAGGACAAATCAAGATACCAAGAGATTCTCTTTCGTAAATACTCGATGTACACAGAGAAAATACCGAGGCTTAATTACCGCATTGTGTTCTTCGATCGCGAATGGAAGATCTAAAAAACTTCAGCGGTAATTTGTGAGGCAATCATTTCGGAGTAATCATTCGCTGACGGACTCGGTTGACGATTCGCATGCAGACGATGGACGAGCGTGTTATCTCATCTTTTGGCTGCTCAAGGCTGAATTCTTTAGCAATAGACGAAGTCGTTTTTTCGGTTGTGATCGAACGAAGACGAACGAGAGCATAGAAAGAGGAAGAATATTGTTAGCGAGTGTAACGATATCCTTGAACGTTAAGCGCGCGCGCGCGCCAGGAACGCTGGAAAAAATCGATGGTCCGCGAACAATGTCAGTGAACACGCACGTGTAATTATGTATAGTAATCCCGGAGCAGCGTGGCGATAACTTGCGGAACTGATTGTCGATTCCATGTTCCTCGGCCGCGATAACGCGCGGGTCTTTGCTAAAACTGCGTATCGCCGGTCTCCGAGAAAGTTAGGATAATTGTCCGAGCGTCGTAAAAACTTTTATAGTTTTACGATAAATATGCTATCTTCATTGTAGATAACCGTGCATAGGGAATAGCAAAGTTTGCAAATTCCTCCGGTTTGCAAATGTATGCGAAGCAATGACAACGGAGACGACCCTGCATCGCCCGAGGATAATATACATCTAATTACTAATTAGTAGTAAATCTTGATGCAATATCTTATTCATCGTGAGCATTGCAAAAATGACGTCGGCGAGATAACGCTCCATGAACTTATGTATTGCCTGTTATTACGATACGAACACGTCATCGATTACTATTAATAAGTTTTATCACTGACGGAATTGCAGGTACCCGTTATCTGGCTCGGATCCTCAAGATTCGACAAATTTTGAATATTTTAAGACGTAACCGAGGGAAATGAAAACTGCTCTTTTTCTGAAGAGTTCCTTCACCTATGGAAACTGCACTGTAGCAAGGATAAAAGTGCTGGATCATGTTGCGAATGATTTCGTTTATCCGCGCGGGAGGTTCTAGAATTTTTCGAATTTTCTATCTCTTTTCGCGCGGAAACTAGTTTGAATTTTGGTCGGTAATCCGCTCGGTCGATAATGGGCGCGCCGATAAAGGACCGGTCGATGACGAAGGTGTCGACACATTCGTGGAGACTTTTAAACAAAGAATCTTTACACAATTACCATACATAAGCGAGTTCCAAAATTACAAGGAAAATATGTGAAAAAGATTGATGTCTTTTTAATGTTGTCTTTTGCGGAACAACTCGCCCGGAAACTTCGACATTCGGACGCGAAGATTCATTGTTCGTAAACAATCTGATTGACTCCGAGATGACAACACAATTGTGTAGCACCGCCACATAATTGTGCAACCATCGATTCTTTTCCAGCACTTAAAGATACGTTCGCCAGCTTCCGAAGATACTGCTACGATTTCGACATCGATGTTTACCCTCTTCTACGAGGAAGCTCCAGATGTAGAATCATCCTGAAACTGTTTATACGAGTCGTTACCTATCCGAGAGCTTCTCAATTACCACGCGCGTCGGTGACGCGTGACAAACTATTTTACATAAACGAAGTCACATCAGTTTTATGCACGTTCGCCATCCAAAGTCGTTACGCTACGCGTAACGTTCCGGGAATCCGTGACTAGGCTTTGTTGAACCTTTTGCACGGTTCGCCGCATTTCGCAAAACTTTGCAACTACGAAGTTTCCCAGAGGAAAGTCAATCAGAAAATCATCGGAGCGTCAACGTCAGTTCAATAAATAGCGAATACCGACGCGATTGAATTTTTTGGTGCTATTAATAATTTATCGTTAAAAGATAACAAACCGATCAGCTTGCACGCAAGCAGAAAACTCGTTCAAATTAATTTACTAATGTTCTAAGCGCCCTGTTTCGTTCGCCCAGAACCTTCATTTAATTAAGAGAAATTGGATGCAGCTGTGTCAGCGACATAATCAAGCACGCTCCTCTTGGTTAATTATTTTTACATTTTCTGGCCAGGAATTTTTTAAACGAATGCCAAGCGTCGCTGTTTGGCACGATTATAAACGAACTCTGTGCCATAAATAATTAATTAAAAAGATTGTACAAGTGGACGCGCAAGATGCACCGTGAAGAGAGAAAGAGAGAGTGAGAGAGCGCGGGGAAACAGTTCGGCAACAGACAACGGAAGAAAAAAAATGGAGAGCGCGAACGTGAAAGTGGACGAGGAAAATGTTAGAAATGTTAGAACTACTTGACGCGGTTACACCCACGCGCGATTATTTTTGCGTGTACGCGGCTAACGCGAACTCGTCACAGCTTACGCCTGCGAAATGCAACTGACTGTTGCTAGCGACAACCGAAAATTGAATAATTATTTAAATGAAAGAAAATTTTTAATATACCACGTTTTTAAGACGGACTAAAAAGTATGAAATAATTTTTCCTAGTCCCACACAGATAGTCCTGAAAATTTGTGATTGTGAATTTTATGGCGATGAAAATTAATAGAAACAAAAAACGTGGGGCGCATGCAATAGATAATTGATGCACGAGTAGTTCACCTAAGTCACTAACAATTTTATTGCACTGCAAATGATGTGAACTGCTGTTTCTCAACGGCAGCTACTCTCTACACTCCTTACTATTATCTTGCGCCCCACGTTTTCCGTTTTAAATCTTACAATTATTTTCATAGCTATTCAAAATTCACAATCGCAAATTTTCAGGACTATCTGTATGGGGTTAGGAAAAATTATTTTATACTTTTTAGTCCGTCTTAAAATCATGGTGTGTATTAAACATTTTTTTTAATTTGAATAATTATTTTCTGCTTTTTAGACGAACAGACAGACAAGAAAGCGAGTTCATAAAAACGTGGTAGAAAAGAGACACAACGGCGCCAAATGGCTGAAGGAACCTTTAAATTCGATGCTCCCTATACATACCGAGTACGCAAATGACGTCAAATCATTCGTATTTACTCCAACACCATCCCATTCGAACCATCTTAAATAAATATTTCGACTAGAGCGAAGGACTAACGATCAAGATGGCTCTGCTCATTGTTCCTTGTCTTTTTTTTCAAAACACATGGCATTGATTCCAACACCGTTCTTATTACAATTATTAAGTAATTACGGATTGTATGAGTTTATGGCAAAAATGAGAAACGCCAGACGAGTTTAATATTACCGGTTCATTATTTACAGACCATTCAAAGGATTAAGATCCGAGATGAATTTTTATGCAACTCCTTTCTTCCGCAATTGATGCAATTTTTATTCATCACGAAGACCCGCGGTCTAGTAAATGCAGACGATTAAATACGTAAATAAATAAAGAGAAGAGTGTAAAAGTTCGAAGTCGAGAGCGCGATTGTAAATAAACCCCGAGGTTCTAATTGCGTCGGATTCGCCGATCTATGCGTTTATTATGCTTGTTGACACAACTACCGGGCGGTCGTTTCTTACTCACCGACTGGGGACACGCGCTTCGGCTTTCCGCGAGCCTTTTAAGCAGGAAAAATCAAAGCCGAGTTCTCGCTTGTAAGCGCCGAAGGGAGATTAGCCTGATAAGAGTTCGTATGTATATATACGCCTACAAGTTAGTCGAAAGGATTAAACGTCCGAGCGCGAATATCTTGAAGCGATAAATGGAGTAAGTACGGGATCGATTGTTCTTGATAAGAACAAATGTTCGCAGTACGTGTCCGACGAAACTTGTACTCTCTGAACCGACTCTCCGTGCCGACTTTTCGAATGGATCGAACATTTCGTGCGTTGAAACATCAAACGATCTATTGAAACGGTTCCAACTTCGAGCGGATCGAACCTGTCGAACATTTCGATTTCCAAGTAGATCGAGCTGTCCGTTCGGACGTCAAACGACTCGAGGCTGTGTGACCAAACGGCAATTTCGAATTGGAAATAGTTTCCGAACAATTCGAACGTTACGGAGCTGTGTCGAGCGACGGAGACGCGGCCTGCCGAGAGAGCGAGAGCACGTGGTCGGAGACGCATTTACCGACGCACACACGCAGCAGGCAGACACGCATACAGCCGCGTGCGCACACGTCGAATGTTTCCAGGAGACACGGGGGGCAAAGTGTTGTCGGGTAAAACTACCTAAGTCTAGGAACGCGGCAGACGTTTCGCGTGGCAACGATCGCAGTAGAGGTGATCGGAGAGACATACTTCGTTTCCTCGGCGTGTTGTCCTCTTCCTCCAGGCCGGGTTGCTCCCATACAAGCACGTGGCCATTCCGTCCTCGGTTCTCGCCGTTGGCTCGGCCGTTGCCGTTCATCCCGCCTTTGGCGATTCACTGGCTCTTTCTCTCTCCTTGTGTGCGCTCTCTAGCCACGGCCACAGGCGAAGTAGATATCCTCGGCGAGTCTCGCGGCTCGAACACGACGGAATACGGGAACGCGATTCTCGCTCGAACGAGACGGAGACACGAAGAAACCTCTCGCGGACGACGAACGTCGACGATTCTCGTTTCCGTCCGTGTACTCGCGATTATTCGCGGAATTGTTTCGCTGGCCGACGACAGGCCGATGAGCGAGCGAGCGAACGCGACAGAGTAGGACGGCGAGCGAACACGCTCGAGAGCGATGGAGACAGTGAGAGAGCTCCGAAGAGCTCGAGAGACACGACGCGACACGAGACACGAGACGACGACACTCCCGGGAAACGCGAGAACGTGCTCGGTCAGCACCGAACGGTCACACTGTGCGAACGGAATCGGCCTCTAAGCGGCGAATCGGTTGACGGTTCGTGTACACCGATAACGATGATTAACAGCGATCTCGTGTGTGCTCGGGAGCGAGCACGCACCTGCCTCCTCCTTCTCTCTCGCTCCTTCGGCCGAGTTCGGCCGGCGTTCGGCGCCCCGAGTTTCGGACGAGCCGAAGCGGCGACGGCGGGGCGCGAGGCTAGCCGAGGCGCGAGCCCCGCCAACCAATGGCCGGCCAATCGGCGCGCGCAGACGCCGCACCGGTCCTCGGTTGGCCGCTCCCGCGCCATCTATTGTCCCCCACCCGATCCCACCAATCGCGGCGCAGCGCGCCAAACTGATCGCCGTGCGCGGCAATCGTTCGAATCGCTTTACTCGAAGTAAATTGAAATGTTTGAAACGTTGCTCAGCACTTTCGTCGAATTCCTATTCCATTCAACGGTTGAACCCTTCAACGCATTCCCTCAAGGCGTTCCTCAAGGATTTCCTCGCGGCCTTCTGCATGACCTAAGCACCTTTTTGTTGGTCTTTTCTTCACTAAATCACTTTTTTATCGTTCGCCGTTTACCCAGCACATTTCGGAAGGCGGGTGACACGCTGGCCTGTCACACGGATGTGACAGCTTTATCATGATCACACAACTTTGATTTCACGGCCTCTTCCTGTCTGCCTGTGGGCTTTGGAATACGCCGTGTTCAGAGATAAAAATTACGGAGATTTCCTCGACGATTCGAAAATAGCATAGTCAAATTTGTCCGTGTCAGATTTCGAGAAAACGAAACGGAGGAGTCGAAGTTCGTTCGAGAGCGAAGATGCGTTTCGTCATCGAACGTTCACTTCCGCAGGATTCATCGGAAAATGTAATCGTCGGAAGAATGATCAGAAATAGTTGCAGCGAAAGGAAGAATGATTGTTAGAAAGCGAGCTTGGAGGCGAGACGCTAGGGACGGGAGACGTTAGAGCAGTGGTTCTTAACCGGTGTTCCGCGAAATTAAATATATTTAATAATTAATTTAATAATATATTCATTTCTACGCGGGATGTTTTTGTTTGTCTTTTGGATCATTAATTTCGGTGTTCCGCAAATTTTTCATACGATGAAAAGTGTTCCCTGACTTCAAAAAGGTTAAGAACCACTGCGTTAGAGATTCGTCTCCGCCTCGCATTTAGACGGGCCGAAGCGATCTATTAATCGGGAAATTGCGTAACCAGCGGATTACTCGCGAGGCGATACCGCGGCTCCGAAATCTGGCAGGATCGCGGGATCGCGTGTTATCGCGAGATCGGGCTAGCGGGGCTAATCTTCTTGGTGTTATCAGATCGTCGACGACAATTATCGTTGCGCGCGAATCGCATAATCGCGGCGCGGTCTAACGTCACGACCAAGGATCCAAGTCTTCTCGGATATATAACGCAGCATTAGGACGACGTGTTTCGCGGCATCGCGGAATCTTTCGTCGCGCGTTATCGCTCCGCGAGATTTGCTCGGCTCGATCGAGCCGCGTCGAGCGATGAGTCATCCTCGTGATACGCGCGTAACGTTTGTTTAACCGGAGTCGCGTTTCGCAATTAACGCCAACAAGGACGCATCGACGCGACGGAGAAACGGAGCGGCGCCCGAAATTTAGTCGGAACCTTCCCGAAACGATCGACCGATCTCGAGAATATTGGTAACGCGGGCGGAAGAGATCCGCGGACACGCGTTAACGTTCGTATTAACCGCGCGTCGCCAAATCGCGGTTTAAAATAAAGATGCCGCGGCGCGCCAATAATAGCTCGCGAGAATTCCCGTGCCAAAGAACCGTCACATCTCGTCTCTAGCGCGACGATCACGTCTGCCCCCGCCTTTTCTCCTCTCTTTTCCGTTTTCCTGCTCGACCGTGCGGAGATCCGCCCGCGAACGGATCGATCGCGATGACGCTGCGGAAATGCAACGCTCGCGCGAATCATTGGGATCCTGTCGGCGGATCGTGAATTACCGCTATGCGCCTTGACTCAGCGATATTCCGGCGACGATGACAGCGATAATTTGCTTAAGACAAACAATTGTCCGCCAATTTATGCGTAATAAACCCGGCTAAATGTAATCGCGCGTTTATGTAATGACTTTAAATGTGAATGTATACTTGAAACGAGCACCTGCGCGACGCGTCCTTCTGCTAATATCAAGAGCGCGCGTGTTCGGATATGACCCGTGTAGGACGCTCTGGAATTATATCCGAGAGTCGTTTGGATATCATTGCCAGATCGTGACAAGAAATAACTATGAGATGAACGCGACGTCGCGAAGATTGTCACGAGAGAGCGTCATTTTCTAATTTCGGATTTCTCAACAGGTAAGTCTCAGACTAAGTTCTCAACAGCAGCGTTTCGTCGTCGATCGATAAAGAAAATTCCTGTTCACTTTCTGATTGCGTTGTCGATAATGTAGGCTACAGACGGTCTTCGGTTGATAAAAAAGGTTCCCAGTTGCGCGACTGGAGAACTATCGGTAAAGTGAAGCTCGCGGTGATCGACGCTCGGTTGCCGAACACGGACGATCAATTTGAATGAAATGGATCGCGTTTTAAGCGCGATTCATCGCGGCGACGTTCCCGTCCGGCACGACCTCGTTGTTCTTGGCCAATCTAGTCTCAGAGCATCGCGAGCGACAACAGGAAACGGTTGGGCCCCTAAACGCATTATTCACTTGGCAAAGTGGAAAATAACGTCCGTCGTGGGCGAGAACCGGAACGACCTGCACGCGATGCAGCCGGAAACGCTTCTCCGGAACTCGAAATTTAAACCGAGCCCGATCGTCCCGCGCGAAATTACTCGCAACGAGAGCGCGGTCGCGCGACCGACATCGCCTCGAACTTTCCTCGCGATTCGTGTCAAGGTGTACACGGTTTTCGCGATGCCGTACCGCGACAACAGCGTCCGCGACAACAGACGAGACATTCTACTCGGAGCGTACCATTATTCACCGTTCGCGTTTTCGAAACCCGACTCCTACGTTGCTAGAATACCAACGAAGCATTCAGAGCCGAGTCGCGCCCTTCCACGAGGCTTTTCCTTTCCTCTTCTCGGAGGACTGTGTGCACCTCGGGATCACGTAGCTCCCGCGTTACCGTTCCCCGTCGAACGATGTCGTCGATCTATGTCGCTGATGTTGTTTCACTTCGATCGCCTCGTGGCACGATCGGGGAACACTCGAATTGCCTTCCAGATCGAACGTATCTTGGTGGAGAAAAGTATTTGCAGCGGTATTAATCGACGTTAATTGGAACATTAAATCCAATCTAGAAGCCGGATCGAATATGGGAAGTCCTTCGCAATAAGGAATATTAAATCTAATTAGCATCTCGGGTGCCCCTTCCGAGTGGGTACGAGAAGACCACCGGGGCAACCGTGGTACTTACAAGATCGAAAATTGTTTCAAATTTGTAGAAATCAAATGTAAGAAATAACGAATAAGGGAACGTCGATCGATCCAGGGAAAAACACAGAGCACCTAGGGGTGCAGGTAGCGATCACGCTGATGAGCCATGAACAGATTAGCTAACAGTAGTTAGCGTCCGAGAAGTTAGCGCAAGGGAGAAATACGAAAAGTGGGACCCCTTCTGCTAACGGGCAGAAAGATCTAGAGAGAAGAGGGCTTTGGGCCTTAAGTGTCCCGTAAACGATCAATAATATTGTCAATATTCGCTTCAATATTGACGGAGGACCATATTGATGGAAATATTGATCGTCTAAGAGCGTATTAATCAAGCATTTTGATGCGCGCTTCAATATAATATTGACAATATTATTGATCGTTTAGAGGACAATTTAGACGTGTGGTTTTTTAGTGGATATGAGTATGGCGTACGTAACAGTATTTTTCCACATGTCTTTAAATTAAAAAGAAAAGAAGGTAGTGAACACGCTGGCAACGAGGTATTCTTAGAACTAGAGTTTACCTGAGGGATCACTCTTCCAGTGACACTCGGAATGTCAAGTTCGTAGAGTTCATTAATAAATCGTACTCTTGGCGCACGGCTTCACCGTCAATAGTTGTTATTTGAACGCCCACACCAGGAAGGCGTCCTTCCACATAGTGTATATACAATATAACGTATATATATATAACGAATGGACTATTTTTCCTAGACAAACATCGTGAGAGATCCCACGTTGCAGCAATTATTTCCGTAAATAATAAATAAATGCGAGGAGACTGAGATCTTCGTTACCGATCGCGACGGAAATCTCGTCGTTGCATAACGAAACCTATGCAGCGATAAACAACGAACGCGAGTATTAAAATACGCACGGAGAAGAAATTACAGATAACATTAACGGGTTTAAGGTAGCCGCGCGCTGCTAGTCAAGGCCTGCGTCGGCGACTCGGCTCCGAACTAGCAAGACAAGAGAAAAGCAAATCTTAGCGTGGATCCGAACGCGAACCGAAGGAGACAGATCGCTGGAGACGATCGAGCAGCTTCGATCGGGATCGAAAGTTCACCGTGTCCGTGCGAATGACGGACACGTCCGGCCGGACCACGCTGTCTCGGACATCGGGGCACCAAGCTGCTACGCTCCGGGGGACACTCGTAACGCCTTCGCTACGGACTTTCTACTTTCTTGGAGATTTCAACGTCACCGTACGGATCAGGTCTTCCGGTATTCGGTCGAACCGATATAAAAAATAGTAGGCTAGCTGTAGGATAATGTAACGTAGATAGACTGTAAGTTGTCCTAATCCGAAAAGCAAGGATGATAATTGGACTGCGGATCTTCATGCGAAATAAAAAACTGTTCGTCTTGATTGCAGGACGCAATTCTCTTAATGATCCTATTAAGCTGAAACTACTACATCGATTAACATGTCCACTGCTTTAAACTGTACGAGCCCAATTTTGTCATAAATGCATAAAATCCGCAATCTAATTATAATGAATAATAATAAATTATAATTTGTAGAAGCCATTGAAACGCGACGGGTGGTTCAAAGGCGACGCTACTAAACGTGTCGTGCCTCGCGCATTCGCGTGACCGTCTCTGCAGTTTGCGAGGATAAAGATCCTGTAGCGACAAGCGTGCAATAAATCTGAATGATGATCGTCATTATTATTATTATTGTTATATTCTAAGGAGACCGCGACGATTCTGGTCGCAATTACGCGGAATTCCGTGGCGGGCCCTCGCGTCGCCTTGCCGATAAATTATTTCCGCCTGGTTGGTCGGTTGCTCGTTCGCTCGCTCGTTCGCTTGGTTGACTGGTTGTCTCTCCTCTCGGTCGTTATTAGCTGCGCACGTTTTATCTATTCGATTCGAGCACGACGATTACCGACAACAAGAGGCGAGCAAGTATCGCGGCATACATTATTCAGAAGCGCAGTGAGTGTGGAATCGTGCGCCATAGAATTCCTTTAAGGTCGAGATCGCGTCCTTGCGCGACCCCAAAATCCAACGGGAAACGCTGCAGCCTCGTCCACGTCGAGGATCGATGTGTCACTCTCGGTCAGAGCTATTAGCAAGTCGACCTATTCGACACGTTGCTCTGAGAGCACTCTGATCGCTCTCAGGAGAAATCTTTTGAGCCACAGTGACGTCGGAAACAGATAGGATTTTCGATTATTCTAAGTCTAGGCGTGGCTTAACCCAAGTGGGCGTGATCTCGTTGCTCCTAGCTAATTGTATGAAAAATCTTAGTCCTGTAAAATTTGAATCCTCCAAGCCGAATGTAAATGAAAATAGAGGGGATCTCGTAGTCCAAGCGTGGGCACGGGTGGAGCCCCTCAAACGCCTGCTTCCCCCACCAAGCTTCCTTTCGGTGGCGCTCCTCGCGGCTCCGATGCACGAGGCCTGCGCACTGCTTGCGACGGACGAAGCGCGTCCTTCCTTCATAGTAACGACGGATGCTGGTGGGGGACAGTGGGCGCTACGGTGGGGACGGTCTTGTCTCAATTGAGACAAAAATGCCCACGCCTGTCCAAGTAGGCTTGGCTTCGGTGCTCCCGCCGGGCGAGGACGCTGCCCCACAGGGCACTCTATCATTTCCCGCGCCGTCGAGACACTTGTCGCTTCCGCATCACGCGCACTTAGCGCCCTTGCAAGATAAGAAACAGCTTCCGTAGAAGCTGTGAAAAGTGCGATCGCGAACTACAGTCGGCGAGACGTCTTCTAGAACGATAGAATCGGCGAATCTAGCTCGTCAGTTCGCTTGAGAGGATCATCGAGGATCTCCGACCGGAAACCGATCCCGCGTCTATCACGCTTATCGGAAATGGATCGAAAGCAACTGGCAACCAGTTACCCATGCATATTTATGGGCATCTATGCTCGAGACGCGACGCGTCGTTTTTGCGTCGGACGAGTTCCACCGTCGCGTCACCAATAAATCCGGTTTGTCCCTTATCGCACTGCGGCGCGCTCAACGAATGCAACTAATCCGTACCACAACGTAGGTGGTGATTCAATGGAGCTCCATAAAAATCAGCTACTCAAGGTGGACACAAAGGAATCGAAACGCCGATTCGAGAAACCGCTCCAAAGTTCTACCACAGGCCTAACTGTTTCCACCTTCAGAACGGAGCTCGCTCTCGACACCTACATTCTCGCAAACCAACACCGCGTTTCGTGATGCATTCCTACTTCGCGCCTCGGGAAATATTTCACGCGAGCAAAATATTTCCGATATCTCTCTACTGTGCTATTTATCTTTGCTAAATTGTTTTAACCCTCTTGTTTAGGAGTATTCACTGTTTTATTTATCAATTTTTTTAAACATATTCTTGGTGATACTTCTTGTGGCCAAGTTAGTCTCTCTATTGTCCCTAATGCAACAGCTGACATTTCATTAATTCGTCAGAAACTGAGTAATTGAATGACTGTTTAGATACTCTGGGTTAAAATAGACCCAAACTCCGCCGTCGGAGTATTAATATTTCGTAAATAAGATACATCTTTTTTGCGCGAACACGAAAACCCATTCTCTCGCACGCTCCTCGGAGTTACAATTTTATTTAACCGTTCCTAGAATCACTTTATAGATTGACATCTACCTAATTGAGATGTAACTAGAGGTCGGCGTGTTTAAAGAAAATTGTACTTCGTAGAACGGATGACAATGTAACGGTGATATACGCGGCGGTGTGAGATTGCAGCGGCTGAACAGATCATCAGATTATCGGATTAGATAACCCAACCTAGCTAAATAATATAATTAGTAGACGGCGGATTTTATGAATTCACCACAAAAACGAGCAGGTGTAATCTAAAACAGTAGAAACTTTAATCAAATATTATTTTCAACTTATTCAACATATATATATATATATATATATATATATATTTACGTTATAGCTGTACTATATTTGTGATTCGAAACCATTTAGACAGAAGATTAAATTTATTTTTGCTTAAAGGAAATTAATTACATACATATATATGTATATGACTCTTCGATTTTTTCAGCACGAGTCTGAAGAAAATCAATTTTTATGTCACTCTGGTTTGTTGCAATTCAAGGAAATTTGTATTTTGCATTAAGATCCGCGGTCTAATTGGTCGGTAATAATTGTAATGGATGGTTGTACTGTGTATCTACGTGCGTATACCGATTTGGATTCGGAAGGCGAGTATATCGCATGTCCGAGGCGTCTTGTTACGTAAGTGGCACGGGAGAAAAATCTCGGATAAGATAACGATTTTAATAAGGCCCATTCCACGCGCTTGTCCAGTCAATGCGACACCTCGCCGTGTTTCCGAGGGCTCACTGGCTCTAGAGGCCACGGATAGCTGCAGCGCGACGGAAATCGGATAATAACTCGACTCCCGATCGAGACGAGATACGATCGTCTCCGGTGTCTATCGCTTAGCTGGCTAGTAGCGTCCGCTTTTACGTAAACCGAACACCCTGCTTCCGCTCGTCGCGCTCCATCGATCCCGCGATCGAAAGATCCAGGGCCGCCGAAAACGAGTCAACTTCGCACATAGCAAACGTTCACGCGAAATTTTACTAGAAATCCAGATTTTGTACAATTTCTTCTTGAAGCTGCTAGTCTAGAAACATCTTTGTAATTTCAATAATCGTAGGATGAACAATTTTGATCGTTTGACCGGCGGCTATGGCACCGTTTAGCGTAAAAGCTAGGGAGTGCAAATGATGAAACAAAGTCGAAGTCACTTTCTATTTACGATTCTCTTGCAACACAGTCGCGAAAGTGGGTCCAGTCATTTTGCACTGACTGGCGATTCCGCTGTTAATGCTATTCATAAGTTGTACATAATGCAACAGTATGTAGTCGGAAATTTTTCCGACACGCAATACCGTCTTGTGTTCCATTCATTTACAAGCAACATATTATTTTGTAATTTCTAGGGGCATAGAGGTATTCTTTTTGGAAAATGTTTGAATGAATTCGATGAACGTACATTGCAATTATTTTGATTGTGAATTTCCATAAAATTATGAAATCAGCGAAGATCGTCCCATGAAAATCGACGGAAGATTCCGACCAACTGTCATTAGTGCACTGGATGTATCGACGCAACAATTAATTCTGAAATCCGCGCAAGTAATTGCATCATCCGCGCACGGGTGGCGCGACGATCAAACCGTTAATACACGGCGTTGGGCTAATGGATCCGAGCGGATTCAAGCCTTGTTATATTTTTGTTGTTGTTAAGCTTAATAGCAATAAAGATATATTTTACACGGCGTTGTTGCGAGGTCTGGCGGTGCAAGCCTAATTAAAATTAATATTTAAATTCCTTGAAATCAGTCGACATTCAAATTACGAACGATAAGTTCAATGTTTAAGAAAAACACTGATAAGCCGGTGCCTTGGGAACCGCATCTACGAACCTGTCAGCTTTGACGACGCCGTACATCACCTCCAAGTCCCGATAACTACGTAGACAACTTAAACGGCTAGAAAATGAGTCACTAAAATGTGAAGCAGTGAAAACATTAAATGAATTGAAGAATGTTGTTGTGCCATCTGACTTATAATCAAATATGTATCAGATGCAGAACGTTACTATTTTGCATGAACATTTGCAGTTTACGCTATTTTTGTTTTGTTGTGCATCGTCGCCATTAAGTAGGTCAAAACGACGAACTGCTGAAGACACAAGCTTGCAGATTGCGACCTCTAAACTGTAAATGTCACCGCAAACTAGAAAACAAAACACAATCTCTAACATTATTCTAACTACATTTCGAAAATTTCGTTTGTTATACATCGTCGTCATTTTCTAGAGCAACTGCACGAACCACTGAAGACACAAGCTTGCAGATTTTGGAAGAAGACCAACCATAGTTCTAGCGTCAACGTCAACTTTTCCAGCAGCGTTTGCAGATTTCGTTTCTGCTGCGACGCGACATCGCAATTTCCACTAAAACGAAAACCGAGAGCGCCAGTGACAAACGCAGGTAACGGACAGGTGAGGAACGACCGGGCAAACCTTTCACGGGGTCGAAAGCTTTAGCGGGAAACGAGATATTCGTAAATAGGCCCGCTCCACCGGGGCGAAAGATAGAGAACGACTGGTACGAAACTCGTTCCACGAAATCGAAACTTTCCGAGCGTGACCGCGGACACCGTGACCACCTCCGGTGACTGTTTCGTGCCGTGTCCCTCGTCCCGATGATCGAGAATTGCGTAGAAACCAGTGCGCTACCGGAGACCGTTCCTTTGCCATACCAATTAGCGGCTCGAACCACCCATTGTCACCGTTTATCGACCTTCCTAATTCGCCTTGTAAATCGAGTCCAACTGATTCCTTCTCCACCGCGACCACTTAGACGATCGTAATATCTAACGAGTGTTTGTTCAACTTTGAAAATTTTTCTTGCCTCTTGAAGCTATATAAAAGTATTTAGCATAGCACGATTCCACGGACTATTTTTCTGGCATATTTTTATATGACATTAGAGGCATTCAAACCTGTTTCAACAACGTTCGAATCGGCAATCTTTCCATCTGCTTTGTGGATTTACGGAAAAAATTTAAGAATTTTATTAGATTATTTTCAACCGTATACAATTTTGAAGGGAATAAGATTCTTATCTTGCATAAAGATCCGCAGTCTCACGGTTTGCTTCAGATTAGCGACTAACGCAGGAATCTCCGCAAGCGTAAAAATGGCGGACCCCTTCCAGACTAGGGCTGTTACTTTTCCGAAGCTTCGACCCTTCGAAGGATTCGAAGGAACGAAGGGAACTTCGAAGTGCCCGAAATTTCACTGTCACGATTCTTGATAAATAAAAATATTAACACAAAAATTAGATTTGAAAAAAAGAAACTCCGTTTTTTTCAATCTTCTAATAATTTACAATACTACGGAGGTTCGAAATTCGAAACTTCGATTCTCATCACTAGACTGCGGACCTTCATGCATTTATAGCGAAATTGAAAATTGTAGGAAAATTTTAAAAATTGAAGATGTCAATTATATGATTTCTCATCTATTAAAATTATTGCGGAAAGAAATAACATTCTGTTTGGTTTCTATTCCTTGCAATCGATGTAGACAATTTTTATTTTGCATGAAGATCCGCAGTCTACTCATCGCCTTCGAAGTTTCTGAAATCGAAGCTTCGAAATCTTCGACCTTCGAAGGAAAGTAACAGCCCTATTCTAGACCACCTCGTGAATTCGTTTATTCGCGGTTCGATCGCGAGGAGCGTGTTTTTTTACGGTTTCGATTACAATGAATTGAAAGCGCGTCGACTTCGCGAATCGATTTCAGGAGCCGACGACGCAACAGTGCGAATTCCATGTGTTTATCAGGTGCGGGCGACGGGTTCGCTTTCCCTGGGGCGCGATAACGTGGTGCAACAAGACACACGCAACCGCGTAGTCTCTGTACGGGAAGAAAATTACGCGAACGTCGATTTCATCGATTTTTCGAGCGAGTAGGCGAGACCGGAGTAAGTTGAGACAATGCAATCATCTGAACGCCGTGTACATGTAACACAGTTACAGTTGGGAATTTCAGGTTTGTTAGTTAACTCTTTCCTATGATGGAATTTACGTATGGATATCCAGACGTGGATAGCTGTTATTCAATCTTTCGCGTTTTTCCGCCGGCAAAGTAAATATTCGTGTTTCGCCTCTCGATCCGTCTGGGCATATTATACAAAACGTTACATGATAAATAGGCTGCGGATCTTTATGCAAAATAACAATTTCTTACCTGAATTGCAACAAACTGGAGTAAAATAGAAATTTATTTTCTTGAAAATAATATAATGGTGTGTTTAAATTTTCCTAATATTTTTGCTATTTTAAATTACACCTACTCATTTTTGTCATAAATGCATAGAATCCGCAGTCTAATGATAAACCACTGTGATTTAGCAAGTTATTTGACAGGAAGGTGATTACATTTTGCCTTTCTTTTTATATGGTCGATATCTTTTTATAGAGATGTTTTTATATAATAACCTCCGGTGGGGTCAAGGACCATAAATAAAACTTTCTTTTCATCTTTAGTGATTTTAGTGAGTTGAAAACAGCACATGCACATCCTTAAATTCTTCTTTACGTTTTTGTCATAAATGCAGAAAATTCGCAGTCCACTTATTTCGTCCGTATGTTTCTCGAAGTTATGCTGACAATATGTAAACAGGGAGGTCCAAAGACTATTTTAGCATGCTTCCGATAAATGAAAAACTGAGAAAATATATCTTGTCTTTCGCATAGAAATAGGCGTAGTAAATGGACGCGAATCCGAGAAAAAAAGAACGGCGAAGCACAAAGACCAGCGTTAACGAGCAATCGAGCGAGTTATCGCGCTCGATTTACGACCGATCCAGGGATCGCGCGCGATCTACGGACGGGCGACACCACGCGATCCAACACCCCGCTCCTCCTTTAGAAACCCGTCGATTATCGAATGCAGCTAGTTCCTGTTACCTGCTGCACTTTGTAAACGAATTCCGCAGAGCTTATAGATGACGCACGATCGGACCGATGCAATTTTTAGTCGCGCCTTCTACGACGCCATCTTCTTGTTTGTCTAAATCGGACGATGTATATAAATATAGATTCATGCATAAAATATTTAAAATTGTAGAAATATTTCCGTCGTGTCTTTTGCACGATCTGTTTCACAACGATCGAAACCGCGAAGGCGCTTTGACGGGAGAGCAGAGTTGGGCATTAATCAATTAAAATTTTAACCAAGATTGATTGATTAATGTGTACTATTAAAAAAGGTAATCATTGAAAAATAGACGATTGATTCAATCGATTGATGAAGTTAATCGTCAATCTTAGTTGATTAAAAGTTGATTAAAAAAAGAAATCATCGAAAAATCAGAGACTGATTTAATTAATAATTGATCTACAATTATTGTTGAAGTTAATCGCCACATGGTCTATCCATAAATTGTAAAAGGAGGGCGAGAGAGACAGAGAGCGGAGATGGAGAATTGACAGAAATATATCTCGACAAAAACTCAGTTCACATTTTTTCAGTATGCATACAGTTCTGATATTTCATTACGAAATTCCAACAGTTAATCATTAATCAATTATCCGATTGACGATTACAATTGAAAAGAATGTAATCGTTAACCGCAATTAACGACTAAAGTAGGAGTTTAATTGTTAATTGCGATTAAAAAACGATTGAAGTAGAAATTTATTCGTCAATCGTTGATTAAATTTTTGCCCAACTCTGTGGGAGAGTATTATTAAGAAATTATTAAAGTGACTCAATCCGACCGAACGTGACTGCGGAATTTTTGTTCGAAATGGAAAACGAGTTGGTCCGTGCCGATCTTGTGCAAGAACGTGATAGTTCGCGCATGTAAATCGCGCGGATAAAGAGAAACGATTCCTGTTTCACCGATTTGCTACCTTTCTTAGAACCGTGTGTCAACGTCGCGAGTCCGAAGAAACTTTGGATTTATGGGAACGAGCCACAGCTTCGATCGCTTGTTTACCATTGTTATAATATTCCCGCGATTCGCAAGCGAACATTTCTAATCAATGGTGATAGCTGAGAGAGTCATAAGTGACCCGGTATCGGTCTTCCCGGTCGCTGCCGGACACGGTTGGCTATTCGAAGAATACCTTATTTAAAATTTTTATTGCGATTGATTTTCAATAATAATAGTTGCTCGGACAAGGAAGTTTATTTTATTATTTTCCACAAATGAATTTTTATCGATTTAATAATTGGAAAATACGAAATCGGCCATTTGGCCGTGGCAGGTTTAGTGTTAATATACAGTTTCATGAAACATGGGACCAGGGGAAGATTTCTTTTTCGAGGAGCCCCATAAAAAATTTTTATAGAGCCACTTCGTTCGCGAAATTAAAGCTTTAAAACTTATCACTGAAATTATTGGACTGGGGATTTACGCACGTTTATGGTATTTGTAAACTCGTAAAACGCGATTAGGCGTTTACATGAACATTAACGACCACTTGTTTTCGCGTAGATCTCTCAATGAAACAAATTGTTTTTTGGAATTTTTTGGTAGACCTTCGCGTAACGCGATCAAACGATTAAAAAAGATCGTATATACGTGTTTTATGTGGCAATAAATGTGCGAAATTGTTTGAGGAGATTGTACATTTTCTGTCACAGAAGACGCATGTGTACTGTAATGTTTGAACAGTATTCTTGAACTGCTGCGGTCCTCAATAAAACATTGTTAATACTAATGAAGAACTTGTACATTACTAACACTATTTCTACAATGTTCACGAACCGCAAATATCCATACAGCAAGGCTAATCTTACGAAAGTTTTGAACGTAGAAAAACGCAATCGCGTGTTCGCTATGGATCATGATCTGGAGGGTTTAACAATTTTCTATGGCTAATTTTACAAGATTAAGAATGCTATTCGAGTTACGAAATACAGGCTTTCCAAAACAATTAAAAATCCTCAGTAGGGAAAGTGTTACTAACCGTTTCTAACGAAGAAAAACGTGATCGCGCACTGGATCACGATCTAAATAGTTGAACAATTTTCTATGCCTAATTGTACAAGGTTGAAAATGCCACAAATTCATAAAATCCACAGTCGACTTACGAAATACAAGCTGTCAAAAATGATTAAAAATCCTTAGAAGGTAGAGTGACAGGGCATGATCGTTCCTAATGAAGAGGAATTACGATCGATCGCGCTATGGATCATAATCTAGAGTTCTTAACCACTACGCGGGATGTTTTGGTTTGTTTTTACGATCATTAATTTCGGTGTTCCGCAAATTTTTCATATAATCAAAAGTGTTCCCTGACTCCAAAAAGCTTAAGAACCACTGGTCTAGAGAATTAAACACTTCTCTGTGCCCACTTTTACAGGACCAAACAAGTTGCAAATTCATAAGATCCATAGTCTAGTTTCGAAGCACAGACTTTCAGAAATTATAAAAGGCAAAATGTTGGGACACGATCAATTTGGCAAAGAGAGGACACGCAGGCACGCGCTATGGATCACGATCTAGAATCTATAGGGTAAGACTCACCGGAGGGTGGCGGCACCTCTGCCTCGAAAACCTCAGGCCTCTTGATCTCGGACTTGGGAAGGTCCATGGTTCCGCCGTTCTTGTACATGATGTTGGTCACTGAAAAGTTCGACGTCGATGTCTACGATGATGAGAGTGTGGTTTGCGCGTGGCTCCTGCTCGTCGAGCAGGGAGAGGGAGAGAGAGACAGAGAGAACACGCGGTCTCGGTCTCGGTCTCGGGATCGCGAACACTCGCGCTCAGTTCTCGCCGACACTGTCCACGACGGTGCCGAACTCGCGACACTTATTGTTAGCCGCGAACACCTAGCGGACGTTGGCCAATTAGAGCACGAGCCTGGAGCCCCACCGACAGCCCGACTCTTCCTCCTCCAGCATGTACTCCTACCCGCTCCGACCCGCTCCTACCCGCTCGAACACCACAAGTCGATACCAAGCGCCGCGCTCCTCCCGAGTCGACCCGAATCGGCTCGAATCGCCGCGCGAAATCCAAAGGATCAAAGGATTTCGGTCTAATCGCGACTTTCCTTTTATTCCACCCCCTTCTCTCGCCTACTCCCTCCTCGCGCGATCCTTCGATCACCTGCAAACAGGCTGACACGCTCTCGTCGATCGTCGTGATCGACGATCCACGAAGAAAGTTACCTGCGGATCTGTTCGCGTGCGATCTAGACGTGCTATTGCGAAATTCGGGGCTAAAGCCACTCTAAACCGCGAAAACAAGTCTAATTCTGAGAACTTTGTTACGGGAATCTGATGAATAGATTTTTCGCAGTTACGGCGAAAATCGGTGGATATAATTTCGAACAATATTATTAGAATTTAAGTAATTCTATATTTAGTTCCACGCTTTAGCTACCGAGAGCCGTTTTAATTAACTCCCTGGCACCCTTTGATCAATTTGACCATAAAGTTAATCTTCTTTTTATGGAATATCAGCTCTGATACTGATGTTAATGCGTAAGACGACTACTTGAACGACGCGAGGCGAGTTTAATAGGCTCTTTAATGATTGTATTTTAGCTTCATGAGCTTCTTCTAAATAATTATCTCTCGAGGGGAGCTATCAGATTATATTGTTCGAGACAACTTATTGCTTCACCGATGAAATCATTCTGCCTATTGAACATGGTATTGAAAAACCTTCAAATTCATTTACCTTTGATTACGACGACTATAAAACAGCTAGAGTGAGGCGTTGAAATACGCATGGAACGATATTCGGTGAATTTGCAAGATTTTTGTGACAAGTTTGATTACAGAGAACGCGTTAATTACATGTCGAGGTCCACCTTTAAGGTCGGAATTAACTCCGAGCAAATACGAAGCGGTTCTGAATGTCGATGTTATCTAAGCTGGATGGCTCACGACGCCATTTTCTCGAACAGTATCAAATTTTCGAGGCGATTGACTCCTGTTCGGGCGTTCTTTAGGTCGGGCCGCGTGATTGACACCCACCGTCTCCTTCCACGTCGATCTAACGTCGCACAGTATGTTACTTTCCAGCCGGTCGAAAGTCGATCTGAAACATTTATTCGAAACTATCAAATTTTGGTTTCCCAATCTTTTTGTCTTTATTCTTCCAGCTGCTTGACAATACCATAAATCAATAAAAATGGGTACGACCGAACACAAAAAAATTAACAGAAAGATCAGGCAAATAAACGAAAGCGTCGCGTCGCCGGTTTTCGAAAGGTAGCGCCGGGATACCCAGGTGATCCACGAACTTCTCGAAGGAACGAGACTAGGTTCGATAACGGCCTAGATTTCGCGGCGATCTACGGGTCTTCCCCTTGTTGCGCATTCGTCCCCATGACTCTGTCACGTGACCAATGGGATTCATCGCCCCTCGAAATTGAATCGGGAAATACGAGCACCGTTGAAAGCTTTTCCTTTTTCTTACAATTTCTATCGTGTCTTCATTGGAAATTTTCCTTTTCGTGCGATTTCCTTTGCATCTTCCAGCGGGCAGAGTTGGGCATTAATCGATTAAAATTTCCACCAAGATTGATTGATTAATGTGTACGATTAAAAAAGGTAATCATTGAAAAATGGACGATTGATGAAGTTAATCGTCAATCGTTGATTGAAAAAAGAAACCATCGAAAAATCGGAGACTGATTTAATCAATTGTTGAATTTAATCGCCACACGGTCTATCCATAAATTGTAATAAGTGGGCACATAGAGATCATTATTTTAGTATTATACAGTATTATAGACCAAATGACAATATACTTAAACTCAGTTTACATTTTTCTCAATATGCATACAGTTTTGATTCCGTATTTCATTTCGAAATTTCTGCAGTTAATCATTAATCAATTATCCGATTGACGATTACAATTGAAAAGAATGTAATCGTTAACCGCAATTAACGACTAAAGTAGGGGTTAAATTGTCAACTGCGATTAACGATAGAAGCAGAAATTTATTCGTCAATCGTTGATAAAATTTTTGCCCAACTCTGCCAGTGGGCCAGCTTTCTGACCGCGTGATCTCATCTAGCCCGACGAATAGCGTCCACTACTCGATAACGTCGCGTAATGACCGAAAAATCAGAACAATCTATTCCTGTGAGTTAGTCTTTTCTCTTTTTGCAATTTCCTCGGCATGTCCGCGTCGAGTTCGTCCATAACATCTCCAGTCCGTTGTCACGTGGCGTCACCGACCAATAAGCAAGCAGCGGCCATTGCTCCATAGTGTCGCACCGCGGTTCGACGCGTTAGCATTCCAGGACGTTCGAGAACAGCCTTGGAACCCTGTAGCAGCTTCGCGAAAGGTCGCGATTAGTGTAGCGCGCGCGCGTACACCTGCGCAAACAGTTTCGAGCGGAAACGAGAGCGGACCACGGTCAAGGCGAACTGGTTCCGCGAGCGTATCCTCGATAATATCTTCGGGAAACGTCGGGTCGTCGAAAAATCGCAGGGACAATGAGACAGCGGAGGGAACAGGAAAGAGACACAAAGAGAGAGAGAGAGAGAGAGAGAAGAAGCTGGTCGGCTCGTTTAACGACGAATTGGGCGGAGTGCCCCGCCCGACATCTCGCCGCGACCTCGTGGGTGGGTCGACAAACCGTTGCTCGACGGGCTACGCTCTTGGGTAATTATTATTTCGAATCGACGAAGAAAGAGCGATAGCGTACCCATCGATTTTATTTGTTCGCCGAATCGCTCGCTGTTCCCGGAACAATCATTCCCTCGTTAGCGGCGCGCGATTCTAGTGCACGCTTTTTGGTGGGCGCTGTTGGGCGTGGTGATACTCGTCGCCAGCTGGCTGACGTGTCACCGTGACCTAAAGAGCTAGTGGCGGAAAGGTTGAGCCAGGGCAGAGGGGCGGGGCCAAGATCGCGGTAGTGGGAGAACTTGGAGCAGAACTTACAATTTTCTTAGAGGAAAGATATTGTTCCCCAGGGCTTGGAACAGTCAGCAAAACATACCTTCACCTGATTTTTATAAAATGATAATGTCTAATGATAAATATACCAATATGCTTCACCATTTGTTTGATCCGATGTTGCAGTGCAAGGGGCCAACGAGAGGATCTCATTAGGATGTGCGCGAACATTCGAATATCGACACGTTGTTTGCCTGGCGCCTGGTTGTTTTTGACGGTTCGAGCAAACAAAACGGGGTCGGCCGTCACGCGGCCGTCGTCGGTTTTGACGTCAGACGAGCGAATAAAATTTCTGATCCGTTGTTCAAAACGAAAGTCAGCGTTCGAAAGGGAATCTGCGTCGCATGCTCTCGCGCGTCCCGCGCCGGTTCCTCCTCTCGAGCATGCACGAGGAGGTGCGAGAGAACGGGAGCAAAGTCTACGCCTCGCCTTTCTGTTCACGGCGATATCGCGCACCGTTCCATTATTTGTCGCCCGCGATTGCAACGCTGCCTTGTGAACACCCGCGATCCGGCTGTAAACCACCGGCAAAGTAAATTATGGTAATGGCATCGGCCTACGGTGGCCGAAGATAAACGACACCGCCAAGGTGATTGCTATGCGATAACCGCAGGGTCAACGGCGAGATCCCCCGCGAGGAGGGATCTACAAGCCGGATCTGCCGGTGGATTTCGATCGCGTCGGAGAACCATAGTCGAACGTCCCGCACCGACCGAATTCGAAATTACCGCGTTACACGAGCTGACAATCGAAACTACAACATCGACGTTATTAATTTAATTAATTTATCAATATAAAGAATTTTTCCAGTTTTATCTGGTTAAGTAAATTACTTTGACTGTATGGAATTTCTGGGGCTGCTGGTCGGGCAGTCAAAGTGTTGAAGGGAGAGACCTCAGAAACGATATGTGCCCCGAGTGGGCGTGGCTACATTGCCCCGGTTTCGAAGCAGTCCCTCTCATGCACCGTGAGGCAAACTGCGTCATTGTCTGCAACATACAGTACAGTTCGTTCTACCTAGACCGCTTATTAGACTGCAAATATTATGCATTTATAGAACTGTTGATACAATTCTAAAATTGACAATGCTTAAAGGAGTGTAACACGGGATGTATGCATAGAAATGTTTAACACGATCAGCTTGCAAATTCTAACGTCGCACTAGTAGAAGATTATCACTGGTACTGCAGAACTGTAATTTGTTTGAAAAGAAAGACGCGACACATTTTTAAATGAACGCTTGGTCGCCGAATTGGTTACTTTGACAAATCAAGGAAATTGATTAGATAGTGCACAGTCTTGCACAGTCGTGTTGGAAAGTTCTTCCAATTTCTGTAAGTACTCTTATAACATATCAGATGGTCGAAACATTTTTATCTTTAAGAAAAAAACAATGTCGCTCGATATGGGCCGATCCGATTTAAGAACCATTAGGTAGTTCAATTTAGGGGGCTAACCTACGTTTAATGCATAGGTGTATCAAACAAAAGCTGATGCAAGTTTCAGAAAAATAATGTAACAACAGGGAGGTGTGATCTTTCTTAACAATTACACCAATCAGAATGAATAATTTACTTATTAGTGAAATATTATATCTTATCTAAAGGTAAAATTACATCGAGACCGGCATAAAAACAGCAGTTGCATCAAAAGCGGCATCAAAAATCAATTCAGGCTATTTTCCTCTGCGAACAGCAATCGTCCGTAATAGAATTACGAAGAAGAAAACGTTTGAAAACGTTTTTGTGGGGAAAATAACCGGGTAAATTTACTCAGGTGTGTACTCCGCTAAGAATCCGTAGTTCTGTGAGCGTGGAGATCGAAGAGAGGAGATGCAGGAGAGTTTGGAGGCTTGTGGGATCGTGGAAGAGGGAGGCCTTGCGCAAATTTTCGCGCAAATTTTCGCGCAAATTTTCGCGCAAGTCCGGTAATTCTAAGCACGCGTAGCGGATCGGCACGCCACACTCTCGGCTTTGGCTCTTTCAACTCTTTGTCGACGGGCTGCGAGCCTCCCGCTCCTCCTTCACCGCGGACGAACGACCGACACCGACGATAAGACGTCGGTGGGCTCGACGCACGTGTCAATCACCATCTCGTCACGCGACACGCCGATGCGATCCTCGAGTAAGGTCGGATTTCCCCCCTTGCTCGCTGCTCCACGTTCACACCTGTTTTGCGATTTTCTCCTCTTTTCTCTCTCCGCTCTTTTCACTCCTCTCTCTCTTCACTCTTCTCTCCCAGCCGCTTTCCCGGCAACGGCAAATCTCGGGAATCGAGCGTGGCCAAGCTATAATCGTAACATGATATTATCCACGCGTTATCGCCACTCGAGGCGTCTCGAGACTATGTTATACGTCGCAACGCCAATGAAAATTACGGAAGTCGATGGATCCGAGTGCGTTACGAGCTTACCAATTGAGAACAATTCTATATCTCTATGGGCCCTTTTTAGGTAAATCGTCTGTATAAAACCAAAGCCACCTGTTATAAAAATGTTCCCCTGAAATTTCATTTTATACCCTAACAATTGAGATAGATACACTGCTGTGTCTGTACTCCTGTCTCCACTCTGTGACCGGTATAAAGAAAAACAACAACTGGGTCCATTCATTCCTTTACATCACTTACTATTTAGTAAGTAATACTATAAATATGTATGTGGCTTTCTTCAATATTTAAATGTTTAGTAATTTATGAAATACAAATTGAGAAATGTAAACAGTACTTTGAACAATGGTTGTAGCAATTAGACTGCGGATTTGTCAATGAACCCCTTCACTTAATAGTTACAACACGTTTCCGTTTTGCGAACCCTATTTCACCCAGTTCTACGATGATAATTACAACAAGGCTAATTGCAAATGTTAATGTACGATAATGAAACAATTCTCGATGACGTTTGAAAGTATGCAGATATCGACGAAGTATAAACATAGCGCGAGTGTTACAAAAATAATTCATAAAAGACATCGGTGAACGTCGACCGGCGCGTCTCGGTTCATTTTTAGCTTATCGAAACCTTTAACGGAATAGATAATATAATCTGCGTCGACGATCATGTTAATGAATCGATACGGAAAAATCTATATTCACGCGAAGATGTGCTATCTATTTACGACGCCCTCGACCGTTCGTCGTTCTCCCCAGCCAAAGAAACTTTCCGAGAGAATCAATAGGTGCAAACACACCTCCTTGCAAGTCGACTTATAACAATTAAATTTCTTCATTCCCACTGATTTGTAGTTTAGTATGCCAAGTATATGCCACCGGAGTTTCAAAGTTCGATTCCCAAAATTGGCAAAGATACACGCTTTAAAAGAGACAGTCTCTTGTCACAGTCGCAGTGCCACAACATTTAGGCGAGCGAATATAGAGAATATTTTGTTTTCCAAACAGTGGCGCAAATGTACTGAACAAATTTTTAGAACGAAAACTTTGCTTTTGATTAGCGAATATTGTCTTCCATCTTCATTAATCACGAATGATGCGTATAATCTTGTTTTTCATCGTCGGCGGAGAAGGTCACAAAGTGAATTACTTATATCATCATCATATTAATCTTCTAGGGACGGATTAACGAACCGCCGATGACTCGCCAGTCTGTTAATAATCAAAGATTAATAATTGATGGCTTTTTGATCAATTGTTCAAACCGATAGCGATTTCATTCGAAAATCGACGAGTTATCGCTAGTGACGTGGTCTAATCATTGTTTTTGGGGGAATTATCTTTTTACAAAACACGGTTATTAAAGGCTCTATTAATCACTTTCATATGATCTCGGTGATTGTATCAACAATTGTACACTCCACTCAGTACTTCACTATCAGTATTGCCTCGCGTTTGAAACTGCCATCGCTGTTAAAAAATTGAAATCCTCGGCAATCCTCCAAATTGCAGACTTTCGAGAGCTACGAGACAATCGCCGATACGAAAATTGCTGAGAGTTAAGTAAGCGAGGCTTGCCAGAGAGTCGATCAAAGATTCACGTTCTTTTAAGAACGGCTTAGGCTCGTCTTATCGATCGTTTTCGGGGGGCTAGGTATCATCGGAGCTTTCGAATACCGGCGATTCGAGGAACCGGCTCGAGCGGACCATTATTTTCGAAGGCGATTGTTTGCTGCCGGTTGTCAGACGTCGGTTGGTAAATCATTCAGGATCTTCGTTCGTTGCGTGGGCGTGTTTCCGGCGACGTAACTCACTCGTAAGAATCTCGATCGAGTCGGATCGCCGAATCTGCGTTCGAGATGCGGCTAGTTTGGTGGTTGCTCGTCTGCTCGACGATTTTCCGGATAACAGTGGCCCTCGACGAGGCGTTTGCTCGATTAATCGTCGACTCGATCGATCTTCTGTTCCCACCGATAACAGTGTCGGCGCATCTCTGTCGCCTGGGACAAGGTAAGAGAACTGGCCGGACGAAATCGTGGGATTGCGCAACACGATTGCTCGCTGCAAACACGCGATTGCGTAGGCGTTCCAGCTTAATAAGTCTCTGTCTTTCTCTCTTTCTCTTTCGGAAGAGGCTGAGCAGTCGGGAGAACGAAACCAAGTTTCACATAGTTGCCTCCACAGTGCGTGTTCGAATTGCTAGAGCCACCTGCGTATTGCATGATTACGAAAGCTTCTGCCCGATTTTCACCACCGTCACGGATATGCAACGTCCACAATCTTGCAGTTTATCTGAAGATAGTCAAATTCATTGTTCACGTTTTGTTGCCTAAAGCTCACAGCGTAATAATCAGCGATTCCATGGCTTTCTTATGCTAGATCGTTTAACACTAGGTTTACGATTATCGAGATTGCATCCACGAGGAATTATTCAACAAATTTAAATAGAATTAAAAGATTGGATAGATACACTTAGTTTGACAAAGTAATGTGAAGTGACATAGCTTAATTGCACTCCAATAGTTAGCTCTATTTAGAACGTGAATTGCTATCTCGTGGATAAACCTGTTCGATGCAGATGATTCGAGAGAAGTGTAATATGTACCAGTGAAATGGATTAAACGTTTCCAACATTTGGTCTTTATCAAGGAACAGTCATTGCAGCATCATCGGCTCAGCCTGCAAATATTCGTCATACTTTGTGCGCAATTCGGTTTTATTTCGAGTTTGATAAAACCTTTATGGTTATGTAGAGCTGCTCCTAATTGAACTCAGAAAACGTACGTCAGAGATATAACAGAATTGTAGACAATGTCGATGGAGACGATAAATTCTCACCACAGATAAAACAATACATTGTCGGACGATATAAAAAAGCTATGAAGTGCCGAGCACCGCGATACTTTCAGTTGTGAACAGAAGAGATGGGGACGATATAATGATAAATAATCTCATATCAAAGAAGTAAAATGACGAAATATTGGGTACGAATCACCTGAGATTATCAACCCCCAAACCTCTCAGCAATTACTATTCAATTCATACAATTCATTTCCTGCCACATAGAGATAGAATGAAGAAAAATCGTGAATCTTTGAGAAATAATATTTTTCATTGAACGCATCCTATAATTGCGTATTATTTTATATGCGTATTATTATTGCAATTGAAAATCGGCGCAACAACGATTTTGTAACACTTTACTAATCGGTTTCCTATCGATAGGACTCTAGATGACTCCGTGCTATCAAGCAGGAATTTGAAAGTTTTCTTTCAAGCACTTATCCCAGAAGTTATCATTAGATTACATTACTGAAGATGACTTGTTGGTTTCACGATTGAAATTGCTACCGCCACTGAAAAATTCGCTAATTAATCCTTTGATGCGAATCGCTCGATAACGAACAATCTCCTCCCTATATTTTTTCGCAGAGGCATGATAACTTGTGATTTATTAACTGAACTGCATAGAATGGAATTGAACTTTCAGTTCTATGAACAAAGACGATGACGACAGATGTCGAAGAATTTTCCTCGGCATATAAAGATGACTGAACATTCGTATTTTATCATTCTATTTGCGTTGCTGTACAAACATTTCCTCCGGTTTGTTCACAAACCGCAATCCCCAGATTCTAATGTTTTACGATTTCCATTAGAAGATGCAGTCGAGCTATCTCGCCAGATGTCAAAAGCAGGATTGATTCACGAGATCTACAGAGACTCGGATGGATACGACGAGAGACTGCGCGATCCAGAGGATCATCAGAAGCTGCGCGTGCTGGACCTGGACTGCGATTATGCGATTCCGATGCTGCTATCGGTGCGATGAGAATGTTAATCCAAACTTTCTCAATTCTTTCTGGCTTATTTCGCCTATTCCAAAGTTCTTGTAATCTTGTAATCGTTCAAGTCCTGCGTAATCCGATACCGGGTCGGGTATATCGGCGTGAACCACTACTAATCCAATTACAAAACTTCTTTATTTTTCTATTTTACGTCGACGCGGCCACAAAAAAAATAGTATTCCTTTACGATCTCTGTCACAGAAGAAACCGTGCCAACATATTTGGTTTTCCCAATCGCTTATCATCAGATTGCGAATTTTATACGTTCATGATAAAAATGAGTAAATCAAATGCAAAACAAAAGTAAAAACATTTAAAATGATTGAGCCGAGAAATACATGCGTATGTAGCTCCTATGTGTGTTGCAATCAATGCAGATCATTTTTATTTTGTATAAAAATCCGCAGTCTACTTATCGTACTAGAGCAGGTTAAAAAGTTCGAAGTTTGAAAAGGAAGCGAATCAAATAAAACTAGAAACTAAAAGTTGAAACCTACGTGCTCAAGTTACGTTGTTTCCAGGCGAGCGAGATCGAGATGTTCAATGCCCCGAACAGATGGCTTCTGCTTCGAGATCGACGATCGTGTAAATCCTCGGATCTCGCGTCGGTCGCATCGATCTTTAAAAACGCGAGGGTCCTGCCAGACAGCGAGGTGTTCCTAGCGACATCGCGTGCAAATTTCACGGAGATCCGATCGATCTACAGACGGAGTCTGTTCGGCGAGGTGGTGATAGAGGATCGAGGGATCTGGACAGCGGATGGAGGCCTGAGTACAGAAGATCTGCTCCCGACGTCGCGGCGTCGACGGGATCTTTACGGGACTCTGCTGAAATCGTGTATCGTGGTAACTAAAAGCAATTACGTGTGACGTAAACATGCGAATTCGACTCGATTCCGATCGATCATCGGTGATAGAATCGTTTGTAAAAGCGTACGCGCTTCTCGAGATCTCAGATATGATAGGAAATTTGTCTCCTGTGATCAGATAATATGGCGGTTTTTTCTTTTTCTCTGATGTTCCCTACCGCTTGTCCGAATAAACACGAGTATACGAGTCGAATCGAATCGAATGCTCATCGCGTATCTGCACGGCTGTAGCGCCGCGCCGTCAGGATCGACGGTGGATTTACGAGTGTGCGTGGCGCATCGATAAATCAGCCCGGTGCATTTGCGTTCGTAGATCACCGATCCCGATACGATCAACCACTTAACTGATTACGGAAAGAAGAATGCAGATGCAGTAACGAAGGCCAATTATCACTGGCTGTTGATCATGATGGCGAGAATGAACGCGACGTGAGTATCCTTCCCACGTTTTCCTCCATCCTCGGTTCGATCGACCACGGTAATATTGTCTTCGGTGGAATGCACGAAATAGCTTATAGAACTGCGAAACGAGAACAAGAAAATCTTCTGGATTCTCCATTCGTACACACATTTTTACATCTATCGGTACACCACTGTGGTTCGCAAACGCTTACTTTTTAGCATAGACATCTGCATCACGAACTCGTGGGGGTATCCAACCGAAAACGGCTCGTGGAATGGGATGACGGGGATGTTGCAGCGTCGGGAGATAGACATAGGAGGCACAGGCTTGTTCCTCGTCCATGAACGGCTGGGCGTAGTGGAATATATGCAATTATACACGCGAATGCGGTAAGGGCTCGCGCTTCTACACTTTCTGCAATGGAAGATTCCCAACCAGAAAATTTCAGTCTTTCGCCATCCGGTAAATGCCACCGAAAGGTTGACCAAGAGGCTAACTCTTGTCTTAAAATAATTTTCCTATCTCTTACAGTATGCTAGTTAGCAAGATAAGATTGAAAACTAGCCGAATCTTCGGAGCTAATTTTAACCTCTCGGAGGGATTCAGATAGCAAAGAAACATTGCGTGATACATACCCACGTCTGCTCTATGTATCATCACAGTTTCGCAACTTCCTAAATGTCCGAGATGGAAATCGTTCCATTGTTAGTTATAAATAGATTGTAAAATTTTGATCTAATATAAAGATCCGCAGTCTAGTTATAACTAACGATATCGCAGATGGGCCTTCATATTCCGCAAACCCCTGCTGTCGTCGGTGAGCAACATCTTCACGTTGCCATTCCACCGGTCTGTCTGGCATGCGATCGGCGTGTTCCTGTTGCTGGTCTTGATGATGCTGTGGTTATCGACCAAATGGGAATTTTATCGGGGCACGTCAGACTACTGGGAATCGTTGAACCCGACAAAGCAGACGATCAGCGATAACATGATGGTCCTATTGGGCGCCGTTGCCCAGCAAGGTAGGCTAGCTTTAACTACAAGGTAGCACACAAGGTCCGTCTTGGATTGCAACTTATGCATGAGCATAAGAGACGACAAGCCTGCGAGCGTGTGTATCGTCCTTCATACGCATTAAGGAATCTAGAATCGAGACTCGATCCCAAATCCGACAGGCTACTACTACGAGCCATACAGAGTACCGCCCCGCATCGTCACCCTGATGCTGTTAATCGCAGCAATGAGTCTGTATGCCTCCTACACGGCTAACATCGTGACCCTGCTTCAGTCATCTACCGATATGATCAAAACCCCGGCCGATATGTTGGAGAGTCCGCTTAAGTTTGGTGCGCAAGATATCGTCTACGCCCGTCACTACTTCTCGGTACGCGTGCACTTTGCGATTGGTTGGCATAATTTTTAAAGCTGGGAAACCGTTTGAGAGTAAAACTCTCGCGAGTGGACACTGTATTGAGAGCCATACTCAGCACTCTCAAGCCACTCGAGTGTGACACTTAGTACAGAGTCCAATCGTGAGTAACTGTACTATCGAGAGCACCATCTGTGTAATCGTGCTCCGATCGCACAGCAATTCCAAGACCCGGTGAAAAAGGCGATAGTGGAACAGAAAATCGAGCCGAAGGACGGCAAACACAACTGGATGAGTCTCTCCGAGGGGATACATCGCATGAGGACCGAGATGTTCGCAATGCACGCTGACCTGGGTGCCGCCTACAACCTCGTGCAGGACACGTTTCTGGAGGACGAGAAGTGTGGCATCGAGGAGATCGACTTTATGAACAAGCAGGATCCGTTGCTGGTGATTCAATTAGGATCGCCGTACAGGGAGTTGATAAGGAACGCGTAAGATTCGTAGATTGCGTAGCAAAGAGAAGGAGTCCCGTAACACGGAGTCGGCGGGTGAATCGCTTCGGATGGTTTTCAGAGCTCTTCGGTTGCACGAAACTGGGGTGAAGAGCAGGGACGAGCGTTTGGTGTTCACAGCAAGGCCCAAGTGCCACGGGACCAGTAACTTCATCAGCATCGGGATCACCGAGTGCTACTTCGCGTTGGTCTCGGTGGGGTACGGAGCGCTTTCGAGCCTGTTCGTGTTAGTGCTGGAGCTGCTGTGGTTCAAGTGGTATAGCCAGCAATGCACACCCTATTTTCTTTATCTAATCTCTGTTCGCCTAATTTCCTTCCTGACGTTCCATAGGCGACAACGGCCAACGACCGAGATTGATTGGCCACTGGGAGAACCAGTGTTCGATACCACAGTCATACAACGTCCGGATACAGACAAAGGATTCGAGTCGGTACAGTGAACAAATAGAGATTGAAATAAATAGAAAACCTTTCTATGCACGTGGTATGTACAACAGCGGGGGTTAAACTCGGGCCGGTAGAAAGTGCCGATAGTAGTTCTTGGTGAATTCCAGCATCACGTCGAGGGTGCAGTGGGGCAGGTCGTCGATACATCTCGCTGGATTGCCAGCGACCCGCGAAAACGGCGGAACTATAGTCTCTGGAGGTACCACCGCACCATCTTCGATGTGACAGCAGTCCTTCAGGATGCTCCTTCTTCCCTGTATAATGAAATCGTGTTACTTTGTCGTACTATCCACAGCTTTAAATAAAACAATCGCCCATGTACATACTATCACTGCATCTTTTCCTATGTATACGTAAGAACCGACCATTGCTGCATTCACCACGGCGCGTTCTCCCACAAAGACATAGTCTCCCATCATCAGAGGGAAAAAGGCAACCCTGAACAAACAGAAGAAATAATGTAGCAGGCTATATTTTTCAGATTAAAGGCATCATCTGCACGCCAGGTGATAACTAGGCAAAGCATAAGAAGATTCTTTGGCCAATAGCAACAATGCATGCGATCCCGTACTATTGCATTATCGCTATTGGCAGAAGAATCGTCGTGGACTTAGAAAAGCCTTAAAATGACGATACCTAATAATCTTAAAAATAGAGTACGACATTCTACGACATTCAGCTATGGAAGAGGTTTTCCAATAATTGATTCGTGCGAAGGAAAGAGATAAAAGCCAACAACAAATCAGTACGAACCCTCGGCTGAACTTTTTGAACGGTGGCCTAATAATGGCGTTCTTGCTAATGATGCAGTAACGACCCGTCCGAACGTTCGCCAGGTCGCCACGAATGATTGCATCTGACTGTACAATCACTTTTCCATGCAATACAATATTTTGCGAACCGCAAAGAACGGTTTGTCTGCTAACCTTGTTTCCCGACGCCTGAAATTGCGAGGTTATGTTTACCGCACTTCTCTTCACCAGTCGTTTCTTCGTCGCAATTCGTTTTAGCTTACCGTCTCGACGTACTCCGCCTTGCTGTAATAAACGTCCTGCGGTTCCATAGTCTTTATTTTAATCCCAATCGAATCACCGAAAAGGAAACTTTGAATCGACTCCACCTATCTGTCACTGCGACATTTCTGGCGACGAGCCATATGTTGCGCATGCGCTCGAGACGGTTGCTTCAAAGCAAATTGAAACTCTGAAAATCGAAGTGAAATAAAGCTATTCGTCGTGCGTCTGTTATTTGGATTCACCGGTGAGTTTACATTTATATTCCGATACACATACCAATCATTAGCGTACCGAATATTTATAAGAAACGACGATTTACTTATTCCGGATTGCGTTCTCGCGGAGGCCGCCATAAATTTGAACTCTCCCGCCATCTGACGTCCGTGGTGCGAACCGCAACGTCAAATTTGAATCTGGCGAGTTCTCTCGCGTTTCTTTATTATGACATCTACTCACAATTTTGATCATTCATACGTTCAGAACGAAATACAAAATCGTACCTTTTACAAATATTTGCAGTCCAATTATTATGGCCTGTTTTTCGAAGGGAGATGCCTGAAATACGTTCATAGTCGTAAAGCTGTCCATGTAGCTATTACTCGCAATACAAGATTGTAATGGAAGACTGTTACGGGTACGAGCGAATTACAGGCTTCTCACAGGATTCGAATTACTGTTCATCCTCAAGGCCATCGAACGCGCATCCATACTAAATAAATAGCACTTGCTCGGCCTGCATGTTTTGGCGTCGCGGCGCCATGGAAACGAGACGTGGGAGGGCCAGAGTCCAGCAGGGCATGCAACCGAATCGACGTCGACGTCGATCGTCGACGCAGGTGTCCGTGGCTCGTGGACTCACCTGTCAGCGAAAACGATGTCGTTGTTCAAGACGAAGGAATGGTGGAGAACCGCGTGCGGTGCGAACGAGACCTTCGATGGACGATGTCTGCTGGTGTCATCGTTGTTCGGCGAGGAGAAGAAAGACGTGCTCGTGGTGGGCAGCCACGACGGTTACCTGAGGATCTACAGTCCCTCCTCGCAGTGGATCGAGGAGACCAAGTCCCCGAGTAACTACAAGTCCACGGACTCGATGATCGAGACGAGGATCGGCGACTGCATCGTCGATATTCAAACCGGGAAGTTCGTCTCGTGAGTATCTGCGCCGCGCGGAAAATTCAAAAATCGTGGAACAATACGATGACTGGTTGCAGGGGCTCGCAGGATCTTCGTCTGGCGGTGCTGACCTCGACGAAATTGAAAGTCTACAATGCCACTCTGGCGGATGGTTCTACGGAATACGGTTTGCTATTTAACATACATGCTCTGGTATTGCTATATTTTTATAGAAGTGTGACTGACTGAATTTGATAGATGGACCTAAGCTCCCCGATAACTGTAGAGCGGTCTCTTAACATTGTTATCCCCAAATAATTGATCTATCACGCGCAATAGCCCATTAATAAGAAAAATATTTGTGTAGAAATACACCTTGTATAGAAGTAACTAGCGCAACCAGCGGGTTGCCTGGCCAGAGGGGCCCGAAGGAGCTAGAGGGGTTGCGAGGCTAAAGGGGCGCGTCGGGACCGAGCAAGTTGCCTAACTAGAGGGGCGGGAAGAAATTGGACAGGTTGTCTAGCTAAAGGGGCGCGAACTAGACTGACTTCCACGAGTTAGACTAAATTAACATTAACGATCTGTTCGAAGATCGGTACGGTTACGTTCGCTGAGGATAATTTTCTGTCCCGGTATCGTCTGCGTGAACTTTTCTCTTTCCTGGCCGAAGAACGGCCAGGGAATGGCGACCTGGTCTCTCCGTTAGACCCGTCAACATAGATTCATTCCGTGAACGCTCATCCGACAGGGGATCGCTGCGACTTGAAAGTCGCCTACGAGCACCCACTATCGCGGTATCCGATGTCCCTGACCACGGGTCCCTTCGGCGGCGTTCGCGGCAGGGACTTCCTCTGCGTTCAGTGTCTCGACGGCACGCTCCTTTTCTACGAGCAGGAGGTGTTCGCGTTCAAGCAAGTCCTCAGGAACCGGCTGTTGCCCGAGCCCATCGTCTACGTCGCGCGGAACGACTTGTTCATCACCTCGAGCACGTCATGGCTGCTCGAGTGCTACAGGCACGTTCCTTCCTTTCTTAAAGCTATCGTCCACACTGAAACAACATCGAGCGACTTTTTGTTGCCACCTTCTTTTTTATCCAGTAAAAGCAGCGATTTTTTCAAGATACATCAGCTGCGAGTTGCTCGTTGTTGAATTAGCGTGGACACAGCTTTATGCTGCTATTTCTAAACGGGATCCAGTTAGTCTACGGAGCTTCTACAGGTACCAAAGCATGGCGGAGTGGGTTCGAAGCGACGCCAGACGCGGCAGCGACGAATCCGTCGACGACAACGACAACGACCGTCGAATAAGGGGACGAGGTCGCGCCGAGGCGGACCAACTGGAGCCGGACTGGACCTTTAACATTGGGGAGGCGATCCTGGACATCCAGGCAGTTACGCTGTCTAGCTTCGAGATGGGGATCGTGGTCCTCGGCGAACGGCACCTGTACTGCTTGAGGGATAACTACGCGACGGTCAAGTACGTCAAGAGACTCGAGTACAAGCCGCTCTGCTGTCGAGCTTACGTTATTGGTAAACATTCTGACGATTCTAACGATTTAATGCTTGCCAGAGACCTATGATACGCAGCTCAAGATTTCTTAACAAGTTTTTCTATAGCAATGGCTATTTCACTCGTCAAATATTATACTATATTATACTATATACTATACTATTATACTATAAAAGCATACTTTTGGTAAAATACCAGAGCCGGATGGAAGGCTGATGGTGATCGTGGTCGCCGACACCAGCACGCTGATGATCTACGAGGGCACCAAGCTCAAGTGGTCAGCGCAGCTGCCCTTTGCTCCGGTGACCATCGCCAGGGCGCATCTCCAGGTAAAACACGCGCGTAAGAACGTAGCGAGAGGATAAGAGAGACGAGGCTCGAACATGGACGAATCACGCCGGGGCAGTTATCGTTTCGACGTTATCTGTCGGTTATCGCAGCGCGCAGCGTCAAGCAAGGTTGCCCCGTCGTCGTTTTTCCGGAAGATACTAACTGCCGGTTATTAATTGGCTCGATACCGAGAAACGGCGACGGTTCGTCTGCGGTACGAGCGAGCGGCCTGATCCGGTTACGGGTAACGATCCTCTTCAATGCTCCGGTTTCAGCACCTGCAGGGTGCGATCGTCGCGTTGTCGGACGACGGCCGACTGGAGGCTTGCTACTTGGGAGCGGAGCCGGGTCTGTTCGTCGCGCCACCCTTGCACTCGAGAGGGTACGATTACACGGCCGCGGAGAACCAGCTCGCGGAGCTCAGGACGATCCTGAAGAAGACCAGGTCCTCCGGTGAGTCGCCTGGCCAGAAAGAACCCGAGACCTGAATTACAAACGAATTGCCAATGAACAGCCACAAGTGTACACATCAAAATCGAAATATCGAGGGGTCCCGTATGGTAATGATCGGACGCGTTTAAATAGAGGATCGATCCAATAACGCGATGAAGGATGCAGAGCTGATCGTCGTCCTTAACGTTTCGCCGGATCTGGAGGTTCTAGGACGATCCATCCACGACGACGACGACGACGGCAAGGACAAGGATGATCGACCGTTGGCCTGCAAGGTTGCCATAGAGTTATCTTCGTACGCGAGTCTTCTCGACGTCCAAATCTGCGTGGAGGTTTGCGAGCCGCTGATGGTGACGCACGATTTCCAAACCATCCCGAACCTGCGTAAGCAATTGAGTTATTACAGTGAACTAGTCTTGTTTGCACGAAATGATGCACAGTATACTTGGGAAATAATAATGAGGTTGCGTGAGCGTTGTTCCAGCTTCGTAGAAAGCGGGAGCAACGGAACCACGCCCATAAGAGCAAGCCACGCCTACCAGTGGACGTAATGTGTCAATTACCCGGTTTCGCTCAGGTGATCGGTACATCCTAGAAACAACGGTGTACGCGAACGGGGATCTGCCGCCGATGTCGAGTGAGATCGGCGTGATCGTCACTTATCGAACGGACTCCGAGGAAGGAGGATTGCGAACGGTTAGGAGGACCGGCCAGCTGCCGTTGAAGATGATGCTGAAGAGCTGTCCGCCCGAGAACGCGACCACCTTCACGACCGTTATTAAACGGAACGACCCGCTCGTCAGCCTGAACCATCTGTTTCCCGGTAAGCGGCGGACTCTGCCCGAGCCTGGTTCCTCGAAGAATCTGGGCGGCGAACACCGACAGCCCTGGATCCCCTACGGTGTTCGGAAAATTATGATCAGAATCGAGAGGTTCCGGGCCGCAGCCTAATACGATAATGGCTGCCCCGGAACGACTGTATTCGGCGGTCTCTTTTTTCGGTCGGTCGACGTTCACAAGGGGCAGATTAAACCGTAATCCCTATACTTCCAGAACAGGGATGTCTAAACTAGCCTCGACGAGAGGTCCGTTCGCACGGGGTCAAAAAATCCGTTTGGTTCTTTTTACCTTGACCCTGCAACGGGGTAACAGCGGGGATAAGGTTGGATCATTCTTAAAAATTCTTTCAATCTCTGTCATTCGGTCGTGTCAAGCCAGATTGATAAGAAAAATCAATTTTCCATTCTATTAACTACAACGTAGTTTATAAAAAAAAACTCTGGAAAAATGGAAAACAATGCTTTCAACAATGTCTCCCTACTGAATATTTTTAAATCCGGTATTTTTCGATATTTTCAATGTTTCTTTGCGAAAACCGAAAAATCTAAAACAGGTATTCATTAATATGATATGAACGTGATGATCGGATAACTTCAATATAAAATCAGCGATTTTAAGTTACCGGAATTTTTTATTTTAATAAATATTTATCCTGAATAAAACGTAGCTACTGGTTCACAGAGCTGATTACAATCCGGACTCAGGGGCAGAGGCAGAACTTGAACGCGTTGGGGATGCGGCACACGAGAAACGACCACGCGGTCACGATCGTTTCCGGCAACGCGAGCAATCGGTATCGGGTGCAATCCAACGATGGATTGTCGACGACCTTGGTGGTCCAGCAGCTGATCGACAGGTTGGAGGAGAAGACGCCGGGGGGTCTGTCGACGACCATCGGCCAGAACCACCTTCGGCTGACCCAATCCCGAATAGAGGATCACTTTCTCGCTCGCCGAAAAATCGAGGGGATTACGGTGGGGTCGCGATCCCTCTCGCTGCCAGCCTCGCTACATTCAGAAGCTCATGGTTTTCATTTTCTGCGTTAGAACGAGATCGGTCTGCTCACTGTTCAGCTGAGGAACATCGAGAAGAAGATCCTGCGTACTGTGCGCGAGAGGAACACCGGATCCCTTGCCGAAACTGGGCTGCCGTTCCTCCTCGAAGCGACCTGTGCCTCCATTTTCACACGTCTCGAGGACCTCATCGCTGCCAGAGCGGTAAACTAGCGGCAAAACACCTGTAAGATCGCAAGGAGTTACTCGAGTTTCGGATAAATTGCATGTCGCGTTGCAGGCGCGGGACCGAGCCGGCCACGAGCTGAGCTGCAGTTGCAGACTGTTGCTACTGCTGTTGCGTTTGAACGCAAGCCAGGAGAAGTACGCGGCGATCGAGGCTGCGATCGGCTTCCATCCCAGCCCCTGCGACCGATTCGTAAGTAGAATCCTCTGTCCGGAGAGTTCTCGAGAAGCTGACTTTTCCTCGAACGTTCTTCGCCACCTGTCGATTCGTTGCACGCCAGGACTGGGAAGAGATCGCCGACGCTGCGCTGACCACCGTTCTCAGGTCCGTTTCCAAGAAGTCCGCCGTCACGGAGACGAAACCGACCGCGTGGAACGCGATGGCGCCCATTGCATCCATCAAAGAGCTGGCCAGGCTCAAGAAACGCTTGGCGCACGTGATCGAGCGCGTGGACGATGCGAACGGATCCGACATCGCCGAGATCGAACCCGGCGGACAAAACGACCCTACGGCCTCTTAACCCTGCTGTGGGGTCTCATGCGACTCCAATTACGTTCCCTGTACACCACCGACTTCCGTTGCACAATCTTTGCAAATACACAGTGTCTCTTAGAATTGTACTCTTCTATTTTCCAGACTCAACATCCCCTGGAGATCGCCGAAAACGATTCTGCGTTCTCTTAACTCTGCTGTGGGGTCTCTCGCGATCCTAGCAACATTTTCTGTTCACGCACAGCTCCAATCGCACATGTCAATTCTAAGCGAAACCTTATACAGTCATGCGTAACGACGGGTATACATTCTGAGACGTCCGTCGATAAGCATCATAGAATGAATTACGATTGTCTAATGATACGTATATATTTTTCTTTCTACTTTTGAAATTGATCCACTGAAAAATAAAGTACAAACTCTAGGCCTACTTAGGGTCAAGATCATCAATATCGTTGGATTCCATACTTTGTCCAGCTTGGACATCTCCGAAATATTTAATAACGGCCGTCGTATACGCGACACAGTATACGTGACTAGTAGTAAATATTGTCGACTTATTAGCTAAAAGAGTAGAGTATAGATATTTTAATTGATCCGGATGTAGCTACTCTAATACGAAAACATCTTGGCAGACTCTTATAATGTGTCGTTGCAGTTGTGCGAAGCAGAAACTTCTCTCGATTTTTCTCCACGATCTCCGCGCGTCGCCTCCCGATTAAAAATAATGACATCAAGGTCGCAGATGTTGTTCGTCCAAGGCTGGCAGAAGATGCTGCGCCAGCTAGAACGCACGAAAAACGCAACGATCGTGCGATACGGAAAACTTAACACGTTTGCTACCACCATTTATTCCGCTGCCTGCCTTCGCTATTAACACTAAACCTACCGAGCAGTAAAAACGATTAAGATGTTTCATCTTAGAAAAATGACAAGGCTCCATTTATTTATATTCTGTGGAATTTTGATTACGACATGTGCTTGGATAAAGAAATTTATCGAATCAATTTCTATGTAAGCAACTTCATAATTTCAATTATTGTAAGAGGGAAATTATAAAACCAGTCATTTGACCGGTAGGTTTAGTGTTCAAATGTTTTACCAAATGCAACAATCCTCCTCTAAAAAACAGTAATGGATTCGGAGTATCATACTGTGTGCCGCGGCTCTATACACAGTGACGTGTATAGAATTGCTTGCACTATGTTTAAGTAAATTGCGAGATTGAAGAGAAGTATTAAAAGCGCATATTGCTTTCGAAAAATGACGAGAATGAATTTATTCCGATTCCGCGGCATTTTTATCGAAGTGTATACTTCAACAATTTCCCATGGAGGCGTCTCTGTAATTTCAGTAATTGTGAAATAAGAAACCGGTCATTTGACCGTGGCAGCGAACGTGTTAAAGAACGGCGAGCGCGCTTGACTGTATAAAACGACTGTAGAATTAAAACGCGGCGCGATGAAGACCGATCGCAGGGGACGGTAACTTTTATGTAACAGCTCGTGCGTCGCGAACGATCGGATAATTTTGTTCCGTGGAGTATTCAGCGGAGAAACCCGAGGAAACGCGCGGCTCGGCTCGGATCGCCACCGGTGATTCATTCGGCAGCGAGACGCGAGGCGCCGCGATTCTGCTTTTCCGAGGTTAATTAATCGAAGGAACGCGAGCCGAGAGGTCTACGCTCGACAAGGAGCCGGCCTCCACAGTGCCAGCTTTGTCCGCGGATTTTCTTCTGGCCGAATAATGAGCGCGGAACCACCGCCGCCGTCTGCTTGAAATTTTGTAACCCGGCCGGATTCCGACAAACTTGCTCGATCGCCGATTTATTCTGTTATATTATGCATTGCGCGGTCCAATCAAATTCTTTAGAATATATTTAGGTCGACGCGTGAATATTAGTACAATTTTAATTGAGCGTCGATGAATTCATATATGCAAACTTCAAATAAACATGGTCTAGACGAACTTGATATACTGTGGGAATATGAACATTGCTTCGATACGTGAGAAACAGCAATTATATTTTGTAATCGTTCACAGAAACGTCATGAAATTCCATTAAACCTACCGAGCATTAAAACTGGCTAGTATGTACTGCGTTATAAGAATGACAAGATTGAATTTATCCAGGTTTCTTGCTATTTTCATTATAATTAGACCGCGGATTTTTATGCAAAATAAGACTTGTCTGCATTAATTACAAGACATAGGAGCGACACAGACATTTCTATCTTTTCTTAAGTTGCTGGTAGGTGTAAAGCGTATCTTGCTCGATCGCGATCTGTCTAGATCAGTGGTTCTTAACCTTTTTGAAGTCAGGTAACACTTTTGATTATACGGAAAATTTGCGGAACACCAAAATTAATGAACCAAAAAACAAACAAAAACATCCCGCGTAGAAATAAATATATTATTAAATATATTTAACATATTTCGCGGAATTTCGCGGAACGCCGGTTAAGAACCAGTGGTCTAGATCAATCGAACTGATCTACCGATTGAATGTCTCATCGAACGGATCTAATCGAACGACGCGACGTCTTGTTTCGTACAAAATCAAATGCGCAGAGCTCCGCAGCATGTTTCCAAGAAAAAATGCGCTGCGAGGACGCGGTTACGTCTGAGCGGATTCGCAACGGTAATCGTTCCCGCGACGGATCGTTCTTCGACTTCCGGGAATACCGATCGCGAAGCTGCGGTCCGAGGTTCCGCGTAATTCGCGCGCTTCTTTCGCAGGCGGAAACACATTCGCAACGAACGGTAGCGACGCGGCGACAAGAATCATCCGTGGAGAGAAAGAAGAGGAGTCGGAGAGAAGAGAGAAAGAAGAAGAGTACTCTCGCGCGAACGTTCGTCACCGGTGGATGTCTCATCGAGGATGCGGTATTTCCTCTAACGCGCCGCGCCGCACCGTTTCCGACGATGAACGAGCGTTCGTCGAATCGGCCTCGGACAAAAGCTACCGCGCGATAAAACTGCTCGCGATCGCGGCCGAGGCACGCGCGTTTTTCGCGAACCGAACTCGAAACGCGACTGTATCGGTCGGATCGATGGCAAGTCATTCTATCTGAGACCGTTGAGACTGGATTATTCTTGGACGCAGCGTCTTGCTTTAACAAAGCGACAGCGTTAACGAAAGGCTGTATCAAAATAGATGATTTTTGTTGTTTGATTTTGCAGTGTCTTGGCTATGAACGAAGAGCGAGAGAACAAGATAGTTATAAGAGAGCAATACAGTAAGGTCTACAGTCTTTGTTTGCTCCTGGAAGTGCCCGTTACGCACGACTCGCTCAGAATGAACAAAAGTTTGGAACAGTTCCCCTTGGTGTGGTAGGCTTTCCTCTCGAAAACGAATCGGACGAAGAGTCTGAGGCCACGCAACCCTAAACGTCGTTCAAACGCAGCTGTCGCGAGCACAGCGAACGCGTGCTGTTGGTCTCGCGCGCGCGTTGAATCCGCGTTGCAGGCGCGGCGGGGTTTTCGAGGTCGTTCGAACGCGATTCCGAACGACGCAATCGGGAGCGTAAAAGGAAGAAGGTTGCGGCGTGTACGGTACGCTGCTTGTAATCTTGATCGGGTTTCCGGAAGCGACGTATCCTGCCGTGGCCGCGGACGAGGCGAGAAACCGGCGAGGACAGAGGAAACGCGCGCGAGAAAGAGAGCGGAGAAGGAGCTCGGACCGAACGAGGCAAAGAGCCAGAGCCTTTATCGGCCGGCTCTCGGCTCGAAACTAATTAGCGGCCGTTACTGCGTTGGTCTCGCAATCAATTGCTTCCGGACTGCGAACCCGATTCTCGTCGCGAGAAATGGAACAGAGCACGCGGAACGCTTTTCCGCGAACCACCGGGGGTCCACGCAGATCACACCGAGACAGAACTGTGTCCTTCGTTATCGTTTCCGACGATGGAGCTTTCCCTACTCGACTGACAGGATGAGTTGATAATTGGAGACCTTGGTGAGGAAATGTTTCTTGCGCCAATCAATCGGCAATGTCTGAAAATATATAGAACTACAACACGATATATAATACCACTAACAAATGGATTTATTCCTAGAGTCTGCTACCAAGGTCTTCGATTGTTGTATCAGCAGCTGTAGAGTTTGTTGCGATAGAGCAATTACAATAACCAACGTTCTGCAGGAGCGCTGTCCAAAAGGGAAACACCGGACCACCATTCATCAATCTTCTCTTCGATTAGAATATTGGTACAACAGTGCGCCCGTACCATCTGCGAATTGGTAAAATCAAAAAGGACGTTTGGCAAAAGTTTAGTTAGCAAAGATTTATCGTTTGCAATGGCCTATCTTCTCTAGGAGGATGTCGTAAGCCTGGTCAGCAACTAGTACGGCGATTTCAAGAGCACGTGAATAGATTTTTAGCAAATCTCAATTAAATGAAATCGCATCTCGCTAAACTTCGCATTCTACTGTTTCGGATGCTGCAAGTGCATGAAGATTCGAAGCGTGTCGATTAAAATGCAATAGTTCCTACGATCATCGATTGTACACGGTTACGTGTAATTGCAGTAAATTGCTATCAGACGAACAGCAGATTTCTATCATGTCAAGTATACGAGAATTGCAACTTCGGACTTCGTCAATTGTACCGAGACAATCTCGTGTCTCTCGAAGATTCTGCAAGACATTGCAGACAACTGTGTGTCTTTCTGCCAGAATCATTGATGCATCTAAGCAAACAGAGTTTGAGTTAATAGTAATAGTAAGAGTTATCTTACTATTATTTCGATGAGTATAGGCGTGTCCTATCCCGCATGGGCGTGGCTTCGTTGCTCCGAATTTCGACGGAGTCCGGGCACAGTGTCCCACAGAGCAGCCTGCACCTGTGTCAACCCAAGATTCTGCATCTTCTAAAATCAAACAACGAAGATCATGATCTATTCTGACACAAGTTTTCGTTAACGCTGTCGAGGCAAAATGCTTGTAATATGTTCCGGGAGGCAGGACACGCTGCGGAGGGCAAACTCTTCTCGGAAAAGCTTCCGTCGGACTCGTTATCGGCCGGGAGGATAGAGACGGTCGGTCTCGGGCATTCTTTGACATCGAGAATTCCGGCGGTGAACGCAGAAACAAGACCCGCGGGGTTCCACTTGAAGATTCCTCCGTTCCGAGAGCCGCGATCGCGGTAATAGTACATTGGCCGAGGGAAAGAGGGGTGGAGGCATCTTGTCGGCACGCATGATTTAAGAGCGGACCACCTTGCCGAATTCTCCATATCACCGTGAACCGGACCACCAATGGAGCCCGACGAGGACTAAGTCACCGTGAGAGCGGTAATCGGGGATAACGAGGGGCCGGAGGGCCCACGCGGTTAGAAGAATCCTCTCAGGACTTCGTTCCGACCAATTACCTTGCTCCTCGACTCCTACCCTAAATACCTATTGCCTCTCTACTTCGGAGGTCGATATCCGTACAGGCCAGGGCTCTGGCAGACCCGCGGTCGGTTTTCGGGGCCCTTATCCTCGGACCCCTGGGAACCGGCCGTTTCACGCTTTTCTTCGATAGGATGAGCGTTCCTCTTCCACGGCGTGCAGAACGATTGCGCAGAAATTACGTGGTTTGCAGAAAAAGCGCTCGGTTCGACGGATCGCATGAATCATCCCGAGAACGCGTCGGACGGCTCCGATTCGAGGAAAATCGCTGCAGCCCCCGCACTGCGAGCGGGTCCTGCAGATCAATGGAAAGATAGAAGCAGGAAAAGAGGAAGGAAGAGAGAGAGTTGCGCTAATGACTCGTTTCCGCTACCCTCGCAAAATTTATAGCCTGACCTTGGCTCGAGCCCGAAACATCGGTCGTTCTCGACGAGATACGTTCAGGCGTAGGATCGCGTCGAAAATAGATTTGCGACTCTGTTTTGCGCGTAGTTCCCGACTCGTAGATCGTATGCGACCGAACCAACCGGACCCACGTCCACGTCCGCGTCCGTGTCCGCGTCTGTTCAGCATTCGCGGCCGGTTTATTTTCCCAATTCAAACAAACTAGCGGCAGACCCCGTCCCGCGGCCGCTCGCCAGGAGCGCCTGGAACCTGTCCGTCGATGCCCGTATGGTTTTTCTCCGTCGCGTCTAATTGTGACCGAGAAGAAACGCGTCCTGCGCTGTCCAACGTTCCGTCGCTCGCGGAACACCGAGCCCGAGTAGCCCGACGCGCAAAAAGAAGACCAACGAGTCCCGGAAAGACGCGGGGACCACCGCACCGTCGCGGCGCGGCATCTTCTAATCGTTCCCTCAGACCTCGCCGATGCGATTGCTTCGGCGGCCGATGCTATTGGCCCCGGGAACCAGACTGGACAGAGATTGCTCTGTGGGGCAGCACTTTTAGCTCCGCTGATTAGAGGCAGTGACAATAATGACGGCCAAGCACTTAGTAGCCCAGATTTTTAAAGGGTGCAGAAGCTAGATTGGGCACCGGCAGGAAGTGTCTTATGGGGCAATTAGAGACAAGAGTAGCAAAATGGTGAATTCGGAGTGCAAAACCTGTAACATGAACAAATAGCGAACAATATTTCATTCGTTATTCGTTGTTCGAATAATGTCTAGCTCTTTAGACAGGTGAGTGAAAGAAACAGAGAGAGTGCGAGAGACGAAATGGTTGGAGGACGCCGGTGGAATTCCGGCGGCCTTGCGCTCGTTACGCGAAAGCAAAAGCGAACGTGTCCGCACAGTTGGCGAACCCTGGAGGATTCGCCCCCCGCGGCGAGGAACCGCTGCGATCGCCAGCGATCGCGGGACGATCGATCGCGTCGTCCGTGTCGTTCTTCGGATCGACGGTACGCAACGGGTCGTAGCCGCGATAATAAGCGAGCTCCGAGAGCGGCGAGACACAGAGGCGCAGAGGGATCGCGACTCGTGCCTCCTGCCAGTGCATCGGCTTCTTCTTGCCTTGTTCCTGCTTCGCGACCGGTCGCGCGCGCGCGCTTCCACGAACCGGAGAGGACCTAACGAGCGGCAGGTATGCGCTCTGCGAGCCGCTGCAACGGAGGACCGCTTCCACTCGACGAAAGGCCGGGCGGAAAACAGAGGTGGACGACGAACAAGGGACCGAGAGTAGCCCGTCGATAAGCATCTCGGGTACAATAAGCCAAACCGGGAGGATCTCTTTCTCCTATTCTCTTTCCCCGGGGTACTCCTCGGCCTGCGAACACTCTCGCTGTTTCCCGTTCTTCTTTTCACGTCGGGGACACGAATACGAGACATGATCTCCGTTTCTAGGCTAAAAGTGAGCTAAAAGTGATATAGAGTAAGGATCTCCGAATATCGAAGAATATCGAATCTAAACTAAATATGAATGAATCCCTATCGTGTCCCATGGAAATGGAGAGACTATTCTGGGTAGCTCCGTTGCTATCCACAGATCGAGTTAGGCTCTCCATGGCATACGGAGCAAGCGAGGACATCTCCAATGATACTGGGAGCAACAAGGTCGCGCCTATTCTTCCTATTCGCTGAGAAGATTACCACTACTTTGCCACTACTCTAGGTGTATCGCCAGAACTTCGCCCACCTTGCCTTGGGCCGTTCCGGGTCTCTTCTCATGAGACGCGAAGTACTCGTACCCTAATTCTATTGAAATTCGGAGCAACGCCTAGTCGCAGTGCCCTAGACAGGAGAGAAGAGAGAGTGATATAGACGGCGCGGTTTATCCGAAACGTCTCGCGCTATGAAAAATGCGGATTCGAGGGCAGAGAACGCCATGTAATCGTGCTCGGAGCGCGGGGGGACAATGGTCCCGCGGCTAGCGTTGGAGATCGGTGTCGAAACGATAATTGAATTAGTTCGGGCCGCGGTGTGCCGAGGAGCGTATGGTAGCGCGACCGAGTTCGGTGCTTGTTCCTCTCGGTCGTTCGAAATCTCTCTGCTAGAGTTTCTCTCGAGCGCCGTTCTCTTCTCCGGTTCCGAGAGCGTACTACTCTCCCAGCCACTCGCTGGTTCTCCTCCTCCTGCTCCGGCGTCTCCTCTCGCGTCCACACTCTGTCCTCTCCAGCTCCTCCAGTTTCTCCTGCTGTGTAGATATCGGCGGCTCGCGCGCTGCCACCACCGCAACCGCTATTGCTGTTGCTATTGCTGTTGTCTCGACCGCTCCGACCGCCTGGACACGACCATCTCCGCCGTAGCCACCACTCTCGGACGCTACGCGCCTTTCCCCGCCGTGCCCCCGGCGGCTCCACCGTCCACGACGGGACGGGAACCTCGTTACTCCGGCGGGGCACGGTGGTGGAAGTCCGCAACGGAACTTTGGTGCAGCTGCGACGAGCAGCTGACGCGGAATCCTCGGTTAGTCGGTGTTCGGACTCGAGTCGCGAACCAACGCGGCCCGATTTCGTGCTCGTTCGCGAGATACCGCTCTCTCGCGCGCGCGGTCGACGCGTACTCTCGGAGAGGAAAACAACGCAAACGTCGTAAACTCTCTGTGCGTGTCCGTCTGTTTCGTCGGCCCCCTCACGTCACGCACCACCGGTGTTTCTCCCCGCAAGTGTCGCGTTCGGTGTCTGTGTCGAGATACTGTTCGTCGATTTTCGAATTCTGTGATCGGATCCGAGATCGACGGTACAAGCGGCGATTGAATTTGCGATAGATACACAGAGAGTTAGAGAAAGAAAGAGAGACAGAGGCAGTCAGACAAGCAGACAGACAGGGCAAGAAGAGAGGATACAGAGAGGCGTGCGCGTTCGGACGCGTCTCGGGACCTGTGTGCAAGGAGAGCGGGAAACGCTCGTCAAATGAACGGACCAGCCTCGGACGGTCGCGGGCAAGAGAAAGCAGCCTCGTCGACGCGTCGACGCCGAGTGTCGAGGATCCGCGACGACCCGTCGTGTCCGTCCAGTGGTCGTCGGCCGCGCGGACTCGCCCCGGCGGTGCTCGAGCGAGCGCGTTCTCGCTCGCGCTCGCGCGAGCGCCGCGAGGCTCGCTTAGCCGCCATCGTCCTCGTCGCAGTCGTCACCGCACCCGCAACTAGTTCTCCTCGCCGTGGCGAGGATCCCGCGCGTCGTCACCGTCTCTTCTGGTGAGTGGAAAATCGAATAGATGCGGATCTCGCGCGATCAAGGATCGATGATCGAGGAGCGACCCGATCGAGGACCCGAGGCGGCGCGGGCCCGTCTGACAGCGGAGCACGGCTAGACAGATGTCGCGAGCGGCGCGCGATCGAAACGAGCCGGACCGAACCGGCCCGAACCGATCCGAGACACGTTCTCCGTCTCGTTCGCTCGCCTCGGCAGCGCTGCTCGCCCACGTCGCCTCGTAAAGTAGGCGTCCGTGTAAATACAGTGGCTCACGAAAGTATTCGAACGCTCGCTATTAAAAGTTTAAACAGTAAAAATATACATGTTAGCCTTAAGTTCTGAAAGTAATGTTCCTAGTACTATAAGGCGCAGGTATCGAGATCGTATACACAAAAGCTCGACCGTGTCGGATAATGTTTGTAGAAGTTGTGCGGAACGTAGCAAACACGTACCGAAACGAAGTAACGAAGGTATACGGGTGGCGTTAATTATGCGCATTTTTTTGTGTATCGACGCATTACCTGCCGGCAATTATTTCGTAGCCTGTCAGAGATCTATATTTTGCATATACAATCCGGATACTCGTGCCTCGTAGTAGTCACGATGTTGCTACGACAAGTTAAGTTTAGCTTGTATATTTTCACTGTTTTAACTTTTAACGTCGAGCGTTCGAATACTTTCCTGAACCACTGTACGCGCGCGTACGCTTAAGCTACTTTTTCACGTGACGGTCCGCGGTTATCTTCGTTTTTGTTTATGTCCATTTCGCCGGTTTTTTAATCGCTCGCGGGTCACCCCGTGGAACACGGCGGCCGTGCTCCGGGAAACAATAGTGTTTTTGTCGAACCGAGATGGAAGCATCGGCGAAACTTGTCGCTTGCAATGCCTTGCGCGTGATTTCCTTCCTCCTCGCCGCTGGCGAGCACCATTAGCCCCTCGATAAATCGGTAAAGATCGACAGCTAGAACGAACGGGTATCAAGTTATTTCGAATAGTGTTTCTCGGGCTGTGTGTAACATTGAACTCATGTTGCGCGTTGCGTACGCAAAACTGGTACCTCTATTGAACTTGACGTTACAGGGGTAATTTTAACCCTTCTCCTATACTGCAAGATGTCTTCGTCGTTTTATCATGGTAACACCGCGCATCCGGATTGCCTGCGACAATAACAGTGTAAATGACAATGCGTCTTTGCTCCAAATTATATTTGCACTCATAAACAACCGTGTAAAACGGCGGTCATTCAACGCTCGTATGACGGTGACCGAGTCCATTTTGACCCGGTATTTCGGTCGAATCATCTGGCTATTAATCCGGTGATTAATACTCTCGGGATAGTTCAGCGTTCCTCGCGGCTGGATTCAAGCTGTCACAGTAGTTCAAGAACCTGCTGATTCAACCTGCTTGGGCCTGTGCGATCGTATTAGCCGAGGGTGTATATCTTCTGTTAGTCATAGCTATTTTTCTCTCGCTGAAAGGGTGACGCACGTTCGATCGATCGTTACCTAAAAAGTTCACATTTCAGTTAAACGAACCACCATTTTCTAATCTTACACTACCTCCCCATAGCGTTGCTTCAACAGCGAAGGGCTGAAACGAAATTGACAAACAACGACCTAACTTAACGAACTCAAGTGCTGTCATTGGTAGTGCCATTGGAATCGTCTACCTGTCAAGAGTAGATCTCTAGAAATCTTCATTGTCGGACGATTCAGAAGCTTTCTGAGACAGAGGAGAGACGAGCGTGAGCGCGAGCGCGAGAAGAGCGAGCTGTTGCAAAATCCTCGTCGACAAAAACGCCGTGGGGCGACCTTAGCGATAATGTCACGTGAAAACGTAGCTTTACAGACGCGCATACCAACGCACACACGCGGCCAGGTTGCGCGCAAGCCCTTCTCGCTCTACACGCACCTGTTCTGTTGTTGTCGTTCCGGCGCGCGGCGTGCTTACACGGGACAGCTCGTGCCCGTGCCACTTGCCTGCCGTTGCTGCTGACGAGAACAACGTTGCTTGTCCCTCGACGGGGAAACGTTCCGACGTAAAACCTCGTCTCATCATCATCTTTGTCGTCTTCGCCGCTCTTTTTCCTCCGAGGGAATCGTCCTCGCGGTACTCGAAGAACGAGATATCGACCGCGGATCCGCGTGTCCCTCTTGCTCTCTCCCTCGTTCTTTCTCTTCCACTCTCTCTCTCTCTCTCCCTCTCTCTCTCTCTCTCTCTCTCTCTCTCTCTCTCTCTCTCTCTCTCTCTCTCTCTCTCTCTCTCTCTCTCTCTCTCTCTCTCTAGAACGCTTCGAGCCGCTTGCGAGTGCTCCGGTAAACTCGCCGGCGCTCTCGGCTCGAGCACGCGAGGTCGCAGTCTTCCCTCTCCCTCTCGCCCTTTCTCCGTTGACGCGTCTCTTTGTCTTTCGACTTCCTCGGCTTCCCACCTATACGTTCTCCCGTATATACTCTCGCTTCTTCTCGTGGTCTCGCTCCCTCGCGTTTCCCTTTCTCTATGGGAGCGCGTGCCGCCGCCGATTTCGCGCGGAAAAATCATGGAGGACCGCGCGCTGATCGCTGACTACGAATTCCACTCGGAACGAGTTACGCGAGCAGCAGATCGATTAGAGCATCTTCTCTGGTTCCTGATCTTCTTTCACTCGCTGCACTCCTTCGACACTAGTCTCCTTTTCAAAATACTTCTTAATCAGCATTTGGATAGAGGGGAAATTTTTAGCTGGAAAGCACGCGAAAGTGAACACATCATTTACCTATCTCATATTTTTTGGAAGCCTATGGTTCATGGCCAAGGATTTTTTAATAGACCTTTCAATAGCAATAGTGTTGCAAGTATACCCAATGAAAGTGTCGCTTTTGAAGCTCTCACAATATTAAACTCGGTCCTGCGATCTGATGAGGGTTGATCCGCCGTAGCAGCGTACACCGCAAAGCAGATTCGAAGGCGCCGCGCCGTCTTGCGTTCGCGCGACTCCGAAATCTCGCTGGCCGAGCGGTTCTCCTTTATCCTTGTTCCTCTTCTGGTCCATCAGCCACATTCTTCCAACGACTCGTTCGCTCTGCACATCGAAAAGAATTGGTGCTGGTAATAATGATCAGATATAATGATCAGACATTTATATTTCTTTCCTTAAATCATTCTAATAAGTCGAGTATAATACAACAGTATCTGTAAATTCTTAAATATTTGCATCGTTTTGCATTTGATATACCCATTTTTGTCAAGGATGCATAAAATCCGCAGACTGCCTGTTAACTTATCCACCAGCATCGTGTAAAGATGACGAAGGAACAGCAACATTTGCTTCGCCAATTGTCCGGTCGACATTGCTCGTAGCTAAAACACAAACGAATTCGAAAACAGTGTACCGTATTTCTTCATTTATCGCAGCTCGAACATGGCGTACCTATAGACCGATGACCGCCGTTCTACGATCCCACGGTCGAAATCGTAGATAAACGAAAACTGGTCCGGTCCATTAGGCCGTCGAAGTAGGAGGAGGATGACGATGCTCGGGCTTCGCAGCGTGTCGCATCGCGTCACGATGGTCGAAGGCGCCGCGCCACGAGAGGAAGATGGCCAGGGCCGAGAATCGATCCGGGGGCCGAGTGGAAAATTTCGCTGGACTTTCTAGGCTCGGTGTTGCGCTCGTAGGATTGGTCGCATTCGCGTTCGCGGCGGCCGTAGGAGAGATTCGATCCGCGAGACGCGCGGATTATATGCAAATCCTGCGCGGTGAACACGCTCGGCGCTCGTCGGTTGAGCGCTTAGCGCCCCCGGAGACCGCGAGAGGATCCTTGAGCGCTGAAAATCTCGGCGCCTAGGTCTGCTTGCTGCGATCGAGAACCGAGTCGAGCCGAGCCGAGCACCGTGACGGAGCGACGCGCGAGCATGGAAATGCGCGAACGAGAGAGCGAGAGACAATGGCGAGGGAAAATTCCGTGAATCGCGGTCGAGAGCTCGGATCGATCGCGCTCGAACGATTGCGAAACCGAACGCCTATCGATCGCGCTCGCCGTTTGCGAGCCGTTTACACCAGCCTCGCCCGCTGATTTCCTTATCCTCCGACTATAGTAAACCCTCCTATAACGCGGTTTCCTGGAGCAGAAATTCAATTCAATTAATCTAACACGGTACGAATTAGTCGCCTTACAGGAAGGTTGAGTGTAATTATTCTCGATCGGTTCCCGCGGATCTATCTACGCCGCCGCGCGCCGTGAAACTCGCTTTCCCTCTCTCTCTCTCTCTCTCCGAAGGGCGAGTCTTTCTCGGAAACGATAGGCCGCCGAGACACCGGCGGTTATGGCTTTTTCGAAGAAAGATTCCGCGGGCCGCGCGTCACTCGTCAAAATATACACCGATCCAGCGCAAACACGCGCCCACAGACGGAAGGTTACGACGGCGAGCGTCGTCGTCGTCGTCATCGTCGTCGCAACGCAACGGGAGCGAGCCAATTCTTCGTTCCGATTCGCCGAGCGTGGACGCAGGGTGGCTGCCGAGGGTGCGCTGTGAAATAGTTTTGATCGTTATTCGTTGATGTGCCGGGCTAGTGAAACGCCCCTCGACGAACGAACGGGGAAATGAAATGTTAACATTTTATCTACCGGAACCCTTAGTACTCGAGTGGCGACTCCGAGGCTGGAAATAATTGTGTTGTACCAAAACGAAATATGAAAATCTTCATTTACATAATAATACCGAACGAAATGATCAGATTCATTAACCGGGCGGGACTGGTTGATTTACGATTGAAAAATTCTAATTGAAAGATATAGAAACATTTATGGTTGTGCTGCCGAAGAAAGAACCCTCGCGCGTCGTCCTCGTCACTTCCGTTTCGAGGCGTACGACAAGGCTATAAAGTGGAGTCGTTCATTTATTATTTATCGATGCGCGCCTGGGTGAGAACACCCCACGACACCAGGACGGCGAAATGATATAATAAAATAGGTATAGTGTTTAGCTGTGCTCACCGTTGAGAGGACCAATGGCGTCGATGCTTCCGCTTCGACTCGACTCTGTGAAAATTTTCATTTGTTAACCCTTCAGGGACGACCATCGACTATCAGTTTGCTTCTGTATGATCGACGTTACTCTTGATGACATCTAGACTTCCCGATGTTTTCCTTGGCTATCTTGCAAGTCTGGGAAACGAACAATAATGCATCAATCAATAGACTGCATATATTTATGCAAAATAAAAATTGTGTATCGATTGTAAGATCCAGGACAACTATACATGGACATTTCTATTTTGTTTCAATAATTTTAGTGAGCTGAAAACCACACGGCAGTATTTCCAAATTTCTTAAATGTCCATATTCCTTTGCATTTGATCTACTCAGTGTTTTCACAAATGCATAAAATCTGCAATCCAGTGATCAATTCTGAAATATTCCTCACAGTCAGTGCAAGGTCCAGACGTCCTCCCTGAAGGGTTCATGTACGAGCAAAGTATAACAACTGTTTGGTATATGTGTTCAGAGGATCGTCGCCGGCAAGAACGAAGGACGAACAGGTTGCGTCCATCGCAGACGAGGATGGAGCCGAGGACGCAGTTGGCCCTAGCTCTGACCCTGGCCTTGCTGTCGTCACTCGCAAGGTGCAACGCCTCAGAGAGCATTATAGGTGAGTCGATATAAATACGTTTTCGCCCGATCGATTCGGCGGCGGGCCGATCCGCGCGGCCCGACTCCGTCCTGATCGCGTTCTCCGCTCGCGAGCGCGTCACGCTCCATTTGCGGGTTTTCAACGCTCTATTCTTAGTCTATCACCATTATCTCTGCATCTATTTGCGTCGGGGCAGGCCGAGTAGAGTGGAGTAGATTGGAATCGCATTAAAACAGAACAGAGTGGAATAGAGTCGAGTAGTAACAGAATAGAGTGCAGCAGAGTAGAGGAAAGAGGAGTAAGATCAATCAGAGCCTAATAGAGTGGAATAGAGCGGAGTAGAGTCGAGCAGAGTAGAATTGAGCCTAGTAGGGTCGAGTACAGTATAGTAAAAGGGAATAGAATCAGAGTAAAGTAAAATAGAACAGAGTACTGTTACCGCTCGAATAGAATCGAGCAGAGTCAAATAGAGTCGAATAGAGCCTAATAGAATAGAGTAGAGTGGAGGATAGAATCGCATGAAATAGAATAGAGCAGAATCGGATCGGGTCGAGTTGAGTATAATCGAGTTCGAAGAGCAAGCAATTGGATTTGGTCAGAGACGTTTAGCGATCGAGGGGCGGGTCGTTCCGGTTCCGGGTCGCGCGGGTCGAGAGTCGCGGGTTTCGCGAGGGAAAGAGGCCTCTCGCGTTTCCAGCGCGCAGCGAAACCGATCAAAGAGGCACGCAGAAGAGAGAAAGAGAAAAGAAGGCGAAGAAAAAGGCCGTGAACACCAACGCCGCGTCCTTTCTCGCACGCATTCCTGCGCGCTTCGACCGCCGCTGAGATTCTCGCGGCGCTTTCGATCTCGATCGCAACCTCGAAACGCGTCGGCGACGAGTCGCGGAAACCGTCGAGAACAGGTGCTCTCGTCTCGAAAACTACGACCAACCCGTGTATTTCTGTTCCTTCTTTCTCCCGTGTTTCCACGTTGTTCGTAAATTATTGTTACCGACGCGAAAACAAGCCGAAAACGTAACAGCGAAACTCGTGTGCATCAGTGTTTACAGATCTCGGTTAGGTTCCTGGAAAAATTCGTACGAATTGCTTATTCTCCGACACTCTGGCGCTCTGGTTTATCGAGCATGTGCTGGCACAGCCAGCATCAGCATATTTTTCGCGCAGACTTCAATCGGTAATTCCACATAATCGATTGCACAAGTGTGGATAATACGATGGTATAATCAAACAAGAATAAGAAAACTTCTACCAAGAAATACACAGATGAAAAAGAGACTGACCGACGCAATTATTTTCCGGAACCTGATAGTCTGTAAGTAGAAAGGATGCACAATAAGCAGACACAATCGAACCGATCTATTTATAACAAACGAGCTCCAATAAGGAATTGAGTGACCAGAAGGATCACTTGCGAAGGAATTAGCACCTTCAATTTTGAGTCTTATCCAGCTAATGTGCACTCTTACATTAGTGATACTGTGCGACGGGATCAGGGGAAACGGGAGAGAGTCCAACATCGACTTGGACCGTTTGCATTGTGCACCCCGACGGCAGAGACGTCAGAGTTGGTTCGCGAGAGCGAGCACCACGCTCGCCGGTTCACGTGGAACGCGAAGGTCGGCCGTCTGAAACGGTCGACGTCGTTGCGAATCGCGGTGCCAAGGTATGGCGTGGATTATCTCTTGGAGAAATCGATATCGTGCGACCGCGAAGCGCGCTGCGCCGTATCGCGCCGATTCGATCCGATCCGTTTCCACGACGGACCGCCGCGCCGCGCCGCGCCGGATTCAATTCGCTCGTCGGTGATGCTGGATCACCGGTTACTCGCAGCCTCAGTAATCTGTGTTTAGGAACACACTTCAGGTGTTAAATGGTTCGAAATATGCTAACATTTTAGAATGCAGCATCGGGAATGAATTACTCGAGGGTGAAAAGTACAAATTTTGCAATGTTCAAATGGATGCGAAGAGTCCAAAGACTTTAATCTAAGACAATTTCTTTTATTCCGCATAGTGGAGGAGTTATAGCGGAAAATAACTTACACTCGTGTAAAGATATCGAAAGAAATGCATCTATCAAGAAAGCAAAGTTCAGTCGCTCGTATGTGTGTACTAAGATTTCAGAAGTCGAGCTACACAAATTAAGTCGCTCGATATGTAGGTGGCATCCTTTCCACTCTTCAGAAATTCACGCCTACGTACAATGACGTTGCAGAAAACCATTTGCAATAGACTTTGTCTGCTGCACCCTGCACAGATCTCCCAAAAATCGCAAAACGAAGAGATTAAAGTTCGAACCGTTGTTTTACAAGAGGTTTGAAAAGTATAAGTACCCGGTTCGCTTTCGCCCGGATTGCAATAATGATTAGCGTCGCGGTTTGCTTTCAGGGAGCCGGGAGACGTGCGACGTCGAGGGAGAAGATTTCACCGTCGACAAGATCCCGAACACCAAGTGCTTCAACTGCATATGCAAGGTAACGTTTGCGATTGCGATCCATCGGCTCGGTCGCTGGTGTTTTCGCCGCGACGACGCGCTATCTGTAGACCTATCGGACGCAAAAATGCTTTCGAGTATCGTCCGCGACTCGGCTCGGCTCGGCTCGACTCCGATGGCAGCTTGAACTGTCGGCGAACCGGCAATTATCAGCACGTTTGGTTCGTTGACTCGCGACGAGAATCTCTCGCTCTCGGTCGATCGGGTCGCGAGCGCGAACTCGATTATCCGCAGACTTAGAAATCTTCGAATCGCGAGAACAACATTTCCCCAAGATTCTGAATTGAGTACAGTATGGTACAACATCTTTGGGTTTCCCACCCCGATTCTCCAGAAATCGTGTCCTCGTTAAACTGTTCCGCGCGAGTCCGCTACGGGCCGAGAACAGAATCCGCTTACAATGCACTGGAAGGACCCCAACTGTCCCACTTTGATTCTAACGAGCTTCTGTACAACGATAGCATGCAGGTCAATGATGCTACACATGAAATATTAGCCGTAGTTACTTGATAGTTCCAAAGATATAAACAATTGAAGTCACAGACTACTTTATACGCACACATTAGGTCATCCCATAAGTCGTGTCGCTTCTTATCGCACTTTGCATATATAGACGTCTTGCTATTCAACTTCTTTTTATGTAGCTTACCGACATGCGACAGTCTAAAATGTGCATTCGAATATTTTCTATTTAAATGAGTGAAGGGACGAGTGTGTTAACGAAATTCTTTCTCGGCGTCGCATGCAGTGTGAATTCAAAGACGGCGTCAGATTCACTTTTTCCTGAGGAATACGCAGACATCGACAGAGATCAAAGTCGGACAGTTCCTTCGCTCGTTCGTCCTGACGGCCTCGCCGTTCGTCCTTATTCGAGGAAAAAACGTAAAGATCCGTTCTCGTCCGCTCGTTCACCGGCCGCGAGCGGCGTAATCTTTGTTATTTTCGAAAGCCGCGACCTTCTCGCGCTCGCTGCGCGGCTACCCGGCGTGACCCGCGTTCAATTGCCGCTTTACGCAATTCGGCCACGAGATAAATCCCAAGGGTTTAATTATAGGTCGCGATAACGCGTCGACCGCGAGAAGCAATTGTGCACCGGGAGAATCTCGGCGATAGTCCGGTCCCGATAGTGTTCTCCGGCGAGAACCGACTATTCGGCCGCCGTCCTCTCGTAGCACGGAATTCTTCTCGCCCTCGAAAGCTTTCCGTCAGTTTTTCTATTTTCTCTTCTCTCTGTGTGTAGAACGGCTTCGTCGAGTGCAGAAAGCAGCATGAGTGCCCCAGCATCGAGGGCTGCTACACACTCCTGGAGCCAAGGGAAGACGAGTGCTGCCACAGGTGCAAAGGTATGGACAATCCAGCCGGGATTATCGCTCGACTCTAAACGCTGACCCGTTCGACGAAAACACGGTGACTCACGGTTCGGATCTTGCTCCCGAGAAAACTGTAACACGACTCCACGTCGCTCGTAGATTTTTCTGAAAAGTGTGACAAACATTAGTATCACTTGAAAATTGCGAATACGAACACGCGAATACCGTACTGTTAATTTTCGTAGATAGATGTGCCATTCTTGTCAAATAATGGCCAGCCATAAAAGTAACAGGTGGCCTTATAAAAATGATAAAAATGACAAGATTCAATTTATTTCGACTTTGTGCGGTTCGTATTATGTGTGCAGTACTAAATATATTTATTTACTCATTTCCCACGAAACACTCTCTTTCTACCGTGTTTCCGGGATAATCGCGCTGCGGTCACCGGTCTTCTTCGTGCCTAAATTGTCATTATACTCGGTGGGAGTCCGGTGGGATCACGGCGTGGTCATCCGGGCTTCCGGCGTCGGACTCGAGCGTGTCCGTGCTTTCACTGGACCTCGGATACGCTTCGGCCGTCTCTTGAACAAACGCATCTCCTTCTCTCATGAGAATTCGTGTCGTTCCTCGTAGCGTTCCCGTCGTCCCGAATCGCTCCAATTGCCTCGAAGCTCGCGCGAACGAGGGTCACGAGCGCTCACGCGATCCGCGAAAACGAGCAACATGGAGGAGTTTCGGCCGAGAGGAATGCCCCGGGGCGCGGAGCATTGTTCTCGCGGCACAAAGCCGCTTCTGTTCGCCGATACGGCCGATAAACCCGAGGAACTTCGGCATCGCCGCCGTCCTCTGAGCAGCGTGTTTACACCGGCCTGTCGTCGACCGACAGCCCGACAGATGCGCTCTCGGCCGTACCGCGACCGCGGCCGCGGCCTCCTTATCTCCGGCTCTATTAATTGGGCGACGCTCTGACGCAAAACAACCGTTCCAGTTCGCGCGACCCGCCAACGCGCCTCTTCCTCATCGAAAAACCCTACAGCCGGCCGTTCATGGAGCATAGATAGCTTTGTCACCAGATACTAAATCCTCGAGTAAGAAACATGCCAGCTACCAGCCTGTTAGCTTCCAGCCTAGATGCCATTAGGACGCGTACTAGTATACTAACTAATTCTCCAGCCCATCTTCATACTCTTCCTCATCGAATTAACCAGCAGTCTTCTCGGCTACTAGATGCTGCAACCACAAACGTTGAAGTTATCGAACTAGCTTTGAAAAGAGCATAAGATTAGGATACCTACGGGAACACTGAAATGTTGGGAAAATAATTCCTCCATGTCTAGGCTCACACCCGGAAGCGTCGACAGTGAGAACTGTATAACGCCGTGAAAGCATCGAATCTCTAAAATAACATAGGCTTGGATACGTACTGGTAGGTCGACCGATTTTGCGATCCCCGGTTAGCGGATCGAGCGCCGAGAATCTTCCTACTCCGGTGCTTTCGCGATCTGGAACATCCTCGGTACTTTTCCGCGCAGCTCGCTCGCGCGCCGTTTGTTTGACCAAGAATCTCGAGCAAATCCAAGAGTCGACTTCTGTCCGTTATAATGCACCAATCCTCTTGTCGACAGGATGCTTGAGAAACGGCGTGTATCATGAGTCCGAGACCGAGTGGACAGAAGGGAACGACCCGTGCCGTGTGTTCACCTGCAAGGCTGGCGTCGTCACGGAATCTCGGCTGCACTGTTACACCCCCTGCTCGAAGCCGATACCCGCTCCACCTGGCCAATGCTGTCCTGTCTGCGCCGGTAAGAGTCATACAGATTAGTCTGATCGTCTTGATCACGCTTGTCCGCGATATTAACACTTTACCTACCGAAATACTATTAATAGGATTTTCAGTAGTTGTACTGTACCGAGAGGAAGCTTATAAATTTGACATTATAATCTGGAACAAAATTGTTGGATGACGTTAGATGACCCGCTAAAAAGTATTTAACCTTGCACCATGAGCTTTTAAAAATTCTGAAATCTAAACCGTAGAACAGGTGCCTATCATCCGATTTCGATGATTTGTGAATATGTTATATAACGAATCTCTTTTCCTTAATTGTCTTTTGGTCGCTCGGCTGTTCACAGGATGCCACGTGAACGGACAGGTGGTGACCGCGGACAGGTCCGTCACGACCACCGAGGACCCGTGCGTGACTTGCAGGTGCAATGCTGGTCGGTTGATCTGCGCGAAACGGGCCTGTCCGGTGCTGCACTGTCCTTCCTCGAGGATCGTCCGCGATCCCGGCGAGTGTTGTCCTCGATGCAAAGGTAGGTGGCCGAATGTTATATTGTATAAGAGCGAAGAAGGGAGTTTTCGACAAAGGCGAGATGCAAAGCGATAGTAAATGATAATGATAAAATAAAAATATTCTAATAGAAGCATGTTTCACGCGCGAACAGGTAGCGGAAGACACATGTCGCCGCCGAAAGGCGCGTGCTTGCTCGGTACCAACATCTACAACACCGGAAAGCAGTTCTTCGCGGACCAGTGCACCCGATGCAGCTGTTCGAACTCGGCGGTGACGTGCGTTAGGGAGACGTGTCCGGTCCACGACTGTCCCAGCGAACACCAGATCGTCCTGCCGGGTCGCTGTTGTCCCCAGTGTCCCGAGATCGAAGAGGTCCGGCCGTCGTGCACTTACGCCGGCAAAACCTACGGGGCGAGTATTTCCAGAGTTACTTCAGGCTTGTTAGAATTAGGATAAACATGGGCCATAAAGGCGTATAGTATGACCTTGATTATCTGAAACCTTCTATTTATCGTACAAATGAATAAACATTGAATCTAGCATTATAAGCTGTTCTGATATAATCGAGGTTCATAGTAGAGAACAATAGAAAGTTAACGTTGACGTATAACATCCTGATCGTTAGTTCAAACGTCCCTGTTTGCCCTAGGCAGGATGGCGAGACTTGGAAGCTTGACTCGTGCAAGGCTTGCGCGTGCACGCAGGGCAAAGTGCGTTGCGTGATGCCGATGTGTCCGCCGTTGAACCTACCCTGTCCGCCGAACTCCAGGCTGGAACACCCGGAGGGCCAGTGCTGTCCACGCTGCGTTGAAAGTAATCATCTCGTTCGATCAATATATGCAGTAACGTACCCGTTGGTCGACTTACGCGCGGAATCCACCTCTAGGCTATCCTATGATCATGATACGCGAACGATGTTGTTTCCTGTTTTTGCATAGGCGACGGGGTCTGCACCGTCTTCGGGGATCCGCATTACCGTACGTTCGACGGCAAGTTTTACAGTTTTAAAGGCGCCTGTAAGTATCAGCTAGCCAGCGACTGTACCGGCCACACCTTCAGCGTCCGGGTGACTAACGATGCCAGATCGACGAGGTTCTCCGCGTGGACCAAGACGATTGCTATAAAGGTGCTTGCGTCGCGTTGATCGAATAGACTTGCTCTCGTTGACGATATTCGAGGCATGACCTGCTGACCAGTCTATAACCCCTAGGTCGGTGATCTGAAGGTGAATCTCGGGCAGAAGATGCGCGTCAAGGTGAACGGGAAGAAAGTGGAGGTGCCGTACCGAGTGGCGAACCGACTTGAGGTGAACCGAACGGCGGACAGCATAGTGGTGTCCACGCAGATCGGGATCAAGGTGTTGTGGGACGGCATCAGCTTCCTGGAAGTGTCGGCGCCGACGTCGTATAGAGGCCGGTTGTGCGGTCTCTGTGGCAACTTTAATTCCCTGCCGAAGGACGACTTCGAGAACCGGAAGGGGCGGCTGATGCAGGACCCCCAACAGTTCGGTCAATCATGGGCGGTCGGGGCTAAGAAGAGCTGCGTCCGACCGCGACCGGCGGCCAATCTAGATCGCGAGAGACGCTGCAGAGGCCGCAAGGATCACCGGTAAACTCTTTTCCCTTTCATCTTCTGAAAAATCGAAAGGAATAAGTTGCGATTCGTTTCAACGAACACGCGTCTTTCATATCATCTTAACACTTCCACTGCCAGTCTAGCAGCCTCAAAAATTGCATAAAATCAAAGTAATGCATTGAAGGAAATTAAAATTTAAATGTTAAGTCTTGTGATATACTGAGAGTACTCTTCCAACCTTCTAGCATCTAGCAGACGATAACATTAACGGAGAAATTCATTTATAAATCTAGACAAATTGGTAAACGCATAACCGTTCGATGCATGATTGCAGGTTGTGCAATCGGCTGAGATCGCAGATCTTCGACGCGTGCCACAAGAAGGTGAACCCGACGATGTACTACAAGGCTTGCCTGCAAGACATGTGCGAGTGTCCCGGGGAGAACTGCTACTGCGAGTCGTTCACCGCGTACGCGCACGAGTGCAAGAGACTGGGCATTCAGTTACCACACTGGCGGAAGTCGACCAGGTGTCGTACCGGCTGGGACCAGGTCGCCGCGGGTACCCCATTACTCGGCACGCGATTCCCTTGAGAATTTCGCATCGAGTCGCGTCGCGTGGTCGCCGTTCACCGTCTCCGCAGTCTCGAACGCGCATCCTCTCGGCTTCGGTCTTCAGGAGAGAGAGAGAGATAAGGTACGGTTGCAGAGATTGTTTCTAGAACGGCATCCTATGGAAGGTGCAATGCACGTGTAGCAAAGTGCACAGAAACCAGGCTCCATTGCGAACAAAGTCAATGAGAATTTTGTAATACTACGTGCATACTACTCCACTCTATAGAGTACTGTTCCACAAGCGATTTCTAAAGCTGTATCTTCCCGTTGCGAGTCGCAGGTATCTGTTCCCCGTAGCCTGTCGACCCTCCACGAGCCGAAGCGCGAGATGTACGCTCGACGAGAGTGTCCGTTCTACTAGTCACCCGTTTCCCTGGGAAGATCGAGATATCTCGTAAGATCAACGACGATCGTCGATCGACGACCGCCCACGGGAACGGGAATCATCCCGGAAACCCGACCCGCGACCCACTTCGACGCCCGAACGGTTCCGGAGCACCGTGCAGTATTTCGGCCGATGAGCAGGCTCGCGGCATAGCATCTACCTAACGATCCTCCGTTTCGTCCTCCTTCTAGATTTAAGAGAAGCGACCCCCCAACGTCCTCGTACAGGGTATTCTGTGTGTATTCCGAGCGAGCGAATCCAGATCGGTCGATCGGAGCCTCGAACCACGCTTTCCGGTCCATGATTGTCGAACTATCTGTAAGATAGAGTCACCCTTCGTTAATGCCAATAGAACGAAAGTAATGGCGTATGTATTTAACACTAGGTTCACGCGAGCCCTAAAAATGTGTCTATTCAAATTTCTAGCCATTTTATTAAGTAATATATATCCAAAGAAATAAATTTGAAATAAAAAATGAATCAAGTAATAAGAAAAGTAAATTAAAAATATTAGAACCCTTCAATTTATCGAGTCCCGTGAACCTAGTGTTAATCAATTTTTTGTAACGACCGCGCGCACCACGAAAATTGATTTCCGTTGTAACACGTCGTAGAGTCCTTCTCTAGAGACGCCTCACGCGTGCCACGATCGTTTCTGCTTCATTCTGTATATAAAATATTTAATTGCATCGATATCGTTGTAAGAGAAAGACCAGTAAAATTAGGGACCAATGAGGGATACATTTTTCTCGCTTACTTTTTGGCGAGAGATTTAAATTTCAATATGGCCGCATGAAGGACCGCAAAGCGTTACCCTCGACGAACCGTCTCACTGATCGCGTGTACATAGACGAACGGGACTCGGCGAGAAAAATTCGTGTCCCTTTTCTACGATTACTTTCCTTGTTCGATTGTGCTCGCCACTTTCCACCTTCCTTCGCTTCGCTTTTCCAAACCCTCTTCCTTCCTCGTGTCTCATCCTTGACCTTTCCCCGTTTCTTTCTTTCTTCCGGCTTTCTTCGGATTTATCTTATCTGTTCCCTCGTAGAGTACAGTGCGCGAGGATCGAGACGCAAATATCCTTGCGTCCATGCGTTCGATTCTGTATGTGTGTGCGTATGTGTGTGTATGCGTGTATGTGTGCGCACCGTGTCGATGTAACCGACAACGTTTCGCAGAAGAACCGCAAATATACTTGATAGTCCAAAGCTTTAGCCAATTTTTAACGACTATACATAATAGCGTAGAGATACTCTGGTACGGACCGAAACACGAGCAAAATAAACGACGTATATATTCGTAAGAACGATTCTTGTTTGATTTCATCGCCGAAACCCGTAGAATCGTAAGATTATTTACATGTCACCTCGTTCCACTCCGCTTTTCGCATAGGTAAGTCTGCTGATTGATGAAATGATTTAAAATTTAAAAGTTAAAAGACCGAACCGGAGAGGACAATCGCGGCACCAACGTGCTAAAATTTAGCAGCTAAACAAACGTCTATCGTTTACGCGCGAAATATGAATTGATTTGGAATTGAGGTGCACAGCAACATCTATTAATCAAGAGATCAACCATCCTACCGTTAAGTTTAGAAACGAACCTTTGTCTACCACCGTCGGTATTGCAGCTGGCTTTCGAATCCAAAAGGGCGGCGGGGATCTAGCTGGATCTAGTGGCAGAGAGGGAAGAGATGAACTATGCAAGCACGTGATTGGTCTAATCTTATGCATCGTCTGTGATACAGTTGTCCACGTGTACAACGTTGTCTTACGTTGAAAGTAAAATATTTGATTAATTCGTAACAGTTGAACAATATTTTTCATCCATCGCTGTAGTCGGTAAGAATTCTTTGATAAATTCTTCGCGTTGTCAAAGTCGGTGTTGTTAGTTTAAATAGCATGCAGCATTGAAAAGACAATATGGCCGCGGATAAGATCAGTCAGTTTTTCGGTGTGAAAGACAACTTTCTCATCGGTAATTATCAAGAATGCATCAAGGAAGCGCAAAAGATAAAGGTTTGTGTTATATTTCATAGTATATCGAATATTATTCTGCTTGCTTGCTGCCCGGTTTAACAGTTGTGTGCTCCGCGTCAGCGTCTGTCAATTCCGAAACAACTGGTTGTTTAAGAATATGATTTTTTATTGCAGCCGTCTACGTCAGAAATGGCGATAGAACGAGATGGATATCTTTACCGCGCGTATATAGCACAGAAAAAATACCGCGTTGTGCTGGATGAGATCAACAGTTCGTCACCAGTGGCACTTCAACCTCTAAAAATATTAGCCGATTACTTTGCCAATCCCGATCGTAGAGATTCGATACTCATGCAACTGCAAGAAGGTGATCTCTCGAATTGCAACTTCTTGATCGTTGCGGCCACCATATATTACCACGAGAATAATCCAGAGGCAGCTCTTTTGATGCTCAAGGATACAGAGCACTTGGAGTGCCTGGCATTGAAATTAGCAATTTTCTTGAAAATGCACAGAGTAGACCTCGCAAAAGAGGTATTGAAAAATATGCAAACAATAGACGAAGATTCCACTGTGACTCAACTGGCTCAAGCGTGGCTGAACATTAGTGGAGCAGACAAGTTACACGAAGCTTATTACATACTACAAGTATATACAGAAATATTTTAGGAAATATGTATATACTTCCCCTGGATGGCATTTTATATTTGTTTGTCTTATTGTTGTAGGAAATGACAGATAAATATTCTCGTACTAGTACAATGTTGAATGGACAAGCTAGCTGTTTTATTGGGCAAGGCAAATACGATGAAGCAGAAACAGCTTTACAAGAATCGCTCGAGAAGGATAGCAACAATCCAGTCACTTTGATCAACATGGTTGTTCTCTCTCATCATTTAGGAAAGCAACCAGAAATTATTAACCGTTATCTGAGCCAATTAAAAGAGTCCCATGCAGACCATCCATTTGTTAAAGAATATTCTCAAAAGACTTCAGAATTCCAAAGGCTAGTGAAGCAGTTTTCTGTGTCTGCCTAAACATATTGTATCAGATTATTCTATGAATTTTTTTGTATAAAGAGACACATTTCTTATGCACTCTTTGCAAAATATTCATATATTTTTCTTAAGTTAATTTTCATAAGACAAAGGAACATTGTCGAAAGAGACACACACAATGTTTGTAACAACTTTTACAAAAAGTAAAAAGATATATAAATATATGGGTTAGTAAGTTTATAAAAGCACCTCGCAACGATTTACGGGATGCATTAAACCCATCCGATATTTATATCGCGTACACTCGTTATGAAAAGATATATTTGAAATTCTGTAAATAATATGAATGAATCTTTAAGCAATAAAGATATCAATTTAAAAACAAAGATAACTTAGAAAGATTTATGATTTTGTTACAATTTATCTCAATTGTACAACGGTTGCACCTTACCCTGCTTTCGTCAAATATACTCGTCACCGTTTCGGAGTAAGCGCGCCAGCACGCGCTTTGAAAATTTAAAAAGAAGAACGAGTTAAAGATTAGAAAATTGCTGTCCGCGATCCATATGAAGTGATTTGAAATTGTGAAACGACCGGCGAATGTTCTCTCGGTTCATTCGGTAAATTCCGAATTTCCGTCGCGCGTCTCGCCATCTGACGACGGGTTCCGCAAGCGTCTAGTGTCAAGCCGAGGAACGTCTATTACGTCGAGGAATTCGAAAATTTAAACGGACAAGTCTCGTAGTTGCTCCGGATGCGTTAAAAGTGTCAAGAGCCCCGCGGAAATCCCAAGGACGTGTGTTCGTCGCGAAAATACTAGACTCGACAGAAAGGATCGCGAAACACCGGTGGTCCATCCAATTCCGGCGGGAGATACGACTGCAGCCAGCCAACAATTCGAAACATCTTCCTCTTGGTAATAGCGTGGAAGCGACACACGAAATCCATAGTAACTATATTTTGACAAATAACCGAGCGATAGATCAAACGAACACAGATCCTCGCAACATGGCGACACGAATTTGGTAGACGATCACACGACGTTAACCACACTTCGAAGCTACGATGAATTCTGTAACAATTCTTTCGGCACCGTTGATCTATCGAGATTTTTCTGTTATTTCACAATTGCCTCGTTCCGTTCGGCCAGAACTCCGATTTTTTTTCGAGTTATTTATGAACGTTGTCGTGAACGTTAATCGCCTCGACAGGTAGATTTTTTTCCTGCAACACCTTTCGATTGTAACCGATCATTGTAACCCCACGTATGTTTACAATGCTGATCTCGACGCGTGAGCAATAAGTTCGAAATAATTTTCTAATTATACGACGTTACGATGTTAGTCTCACGTAACCTTAACACATTCACGCGCGCACACGGATTTCTATGGTATACACAACTCACGTATATTCTAACAATCCGCTTTAGTCTGTGTTCATAATTTCTTGTATTTCGTTGTTTGCAGGAACGCACTTTGCAAATTGTAGAACATTGGAGAACACGCCGAGACCTTGGGATATAGAAAGTTTTAACATAGAACTTTGGCTCTTGAATAAAAGCACTGTCTACTATTTGGGATTATACGGCGATAAGCAAGACACAATCTGAAAAACGAGCCTATGTATATTCAAAGTAATTTATAGTTGCGAAGGAATGAAATGCATTGAGAAAAGAGATACATGGTTCATATTTAGTTTTTCAAGAACATTATCAATTTATACATTATTTATTTAATAGCTAGCAAGATATATACGACATATATATATATATATTTAATAACTTATTTTCTTTACTATTGCTCATTAAAAACAAACAAACAAAAAAAAAGACTACCTTGTATCTGCACTGAGAGGAACGTATGGGAGAAACAAAGAGATTTATATACACAATTAATTTTGTTTCATGCCTTTAGACACATGAAAAGGGCATAAATTAATGTAACTAACATTCAATATATGGATGATTTTCCACCGCGTATTGTGACAGCTGCACCATTAAAGATACAAAGTTTTTTTTATAGATTTAAGTAGTATTTTTAATACAGTTCTGTACATTCACTTTGACTATGTATCACACTATGTACCCGCCGCAAATAATGGTGCAGATAATGGGTGGCCAACAGGCAAATGGACAGTGTCCACCAGTTCAAACGCACGCAATGCACATGCACGGTACAAACGCGTTCCATCAAGCTGATTACACAAAGTATCGACCAGATGCTTGTGCACAGAACAGACATCAGTTGGTACAGGTATATCCTTGCACGAATAATGTCGATGTTCCATTATCTTACGGAGTACAAGCAGTATTCTTGCAGACAGGATCTTACCCATTGGAATTATTGCAATTGATGGGCGTTGAAATCCCTTCACTGCGACGCATAGAATACGTGCAGTCGAATAGCGGCACACCTTTGGGAAATTGGCAGAGACGTGTAAACGCATCGAACAATTCGCCTATTATACCGTCTCCTCATGTCGCTTTTAGACCAACCAACAATGGTTTGATAAAGAAGTCAAATTGGTATAGTAAACCCGGTAAAAGAACTTCGTTCAGAGAAACGTTTGGAAACAACGAGAAATACGGTAGCGATAGCGGCTTTAGTTCACGTTCACCTACACCAAATAAACACCAAATCGATAATAGTCTAACAGAAAGCTCAGATGAACGGGATTCTGTAGTTTCTTCTGTTGAACATAACATGAAGTAAGTATTTTCTATTCGGTAAGAACAGGATGGGTAGTTTCCCGAGAATAACTCTCAAGTATTATAAATTAGGAGCCCTCTTTCTTTTACAGGAAACCACAGAAACCTCATCCAAATAACGCTACAAATAATAATAGAGCAATGCAGTACGGTGTAAATTCAAACGCCTCTACACATCAATTTTATCAAAATCAAAGACACGTTAATTGTTATTCTCCTGCGATGTCAACATCTAGGTCCCAAGTACAGAACTATCAAAATAAAAGGAGATACCACTCAGGTACGTTTGTGTTTACAACAACGGTCGTATCCTTTTCGCATTTGTCTAACGAACAATTGTATTTGCAGGAAGAAACAGTCCACCTCCCCAAAGACTACAACGAAGCAAAAAGTATATAGGATTAGTGTCGCCGAGTTATAGCACGTTTCCGAGACACGGAATTGCTCCAGACCGATTCCTTGCTAGATCACATTTGGTCGAAGTCACTCGCACACCGGATGACCTGCTCAATGGATCGATTTGGGATAATCTCTCCAAAGACATTTGGTCAAAGTTTATGTTGAATCAACAGACTGAAACTGTTTACAGAAACAAAATGATGCTGTGGAGATACCTCTATATTTATATCAAAGTAATAGAAATACTATTTCACTGTATTGCTAATGCTTAATGCAACCGATCTATCAACATTCAAATGTTTCACGTTTAGACTGCATTTCCAAAGTACGGTTTATTTTTGGTTGGATCCACGATGAATGGATTTGGATCGGATAATAGTGATGTTGACATGTGCCTGTTAGTGAGACATACAGAAATGGATCAAAGAATCGAAGCTATTGGACATTTGGAACAAATATTTAAATGTTTGAAAAGATGTGGTATGTTGATTTCAATGATACAATTATATTATTGGTGCACGCTTTAGCTAAATAACACAATGCATTTCGTACCGACAGATTTCATAGAACAGCTGGAACTTATACAAGCAAAAGTACCGATCCTGAAGTTCCATGATTCGATACAGAATTTAGAAGTGGATTTAAATTGCAACAACGCCGTCGGTATTCGGAACACTCATTTACTCTACTGTTATTCACGAAGTAAGCTTCCTATAGGCAGCGAAATACTCGATTGAACGTGAGATAATTCGATTGGGGATTAATCAATTAATAATTTCACAGTTGACTGGAGAGTGAGACCATTGGTTCTCATTGTCAAACTTTGGGCTCAGTCTCAGGATATTAACGACGCGAAAAATATGACCATATCAAGTTATTCCTTAGTTCTCATGGTTATTCATTTTCTGCAGTGTACGTAGAACATTTCGCATTTTGCTGCAACAAGTTCGATGCATAGCTGATATTATTCGTTTATTATTTCAGGCGGTGTCAGTCCTCCAGTATTGCCTTGCCTGCATTCTCTTTACGAAGGTAAATTCACACCGCACACCGATATCCATTGCATCGATATGCAAGAAGAAATAGACATTCCAGCTGCTGTACTACGGCCTAAGAATCGACAGTCGTTAGGGGAACTTCTAGTTGAATTTTTTCGATATTACGTTATGTTCGAGTGAGTATGGAAACGTATTAAACTTGACAGTGTCAAGTACAGTACTAAACCAATGAAATTTGAACAGCTTCAACCAGTACGCGATATCTGTGCGGCTGGCTAATAAGATTCTCATTGAAGAATGTCGAAGAGCGAGGTCTTACAAAAATGATCCACACCAATGGAAATATTTGTGCATTGAAGGTAATTTATTTGCAGCCAATATTCTCCGTCTAACAATTTCATGAGACTTTCTTGTACTTTCACAGAGCCATTTGATCTAACCAATACGGCAAGATCGGTGTACGACCCCGACGTTTTCGCGAGGATCAAACGCGTGTTCGACCGCACGTATCAGAACTTGAAGGGGCACCACGACCTGGCCAGGATATTCATCAAGGTGGACTCACCTGCTTCCTATATCGTTACGTAACTGTCGTTTGCAGGCTAGTACAGAAATTTGTCTTAGTTAGGGTAATTTTCTATATGGGAGCACTTTATTTTTGCAACGGGCCTCGACAAACGTAACCACGAGGCAGCCAAACTGATATCCTTGCCACAAGGAGATGTCGAGTACACAGAATGTGGTAGTTCTCTACGCTTACTTCGAGCTAACACGCTCGTACCTTGTGATAGTAACCTGCGCTTGCGTGCAATGGCTCACCTGTTGCGTTTTCCATCGTCGAATTTTTCTTCCGTTTCGTTTCCGTGTTTTCGAATTACTTTTTCCTGTTTTTTTTTTCAATGTGCAATGCCACTTACATTACGCACGTTTATATTACACGAAGCGAAACAAAAATCTATCGATCGCGATCATTATTTATGTATTTATGAAGATTACTCGACAAATATTCTTCTTTGAATGAAACGTGCAATAGTCTCTAGAAGGATCTTGAATTCGATCGAGAATTTGATAGGGCGTTCTTCTCGCCCGAACATCATTTCTTTTTCATGAATTTGATTTCTGATATGTTCTTCGCGATCAAATTTCATTTCTTTTCGAATACATATATGTATAAGAACATGGTGCCTTACGATTATCAAAATACTAAATTCGACCGTTGAATACACGTAGCTTCATGCTGAACAAGATGAACTATTTCAGTTTTTAATGATGATTATTCACAGCGAAGAAATGAATATTGTTAGCCTAATATGTCGGGAAAAAAGAATTTACATTGAAATATTCAAGAACAACACGTCAATGAATTTTCGTCTATATCAGAGATATTCATATACACAAAAAGAGGTACTTAGTCTCGATCAAAAGTCCTAATATAATCGTAAATTTATATCTAAAAAGTAATGAAAAAAAAGTTTAAAAGAGAAAAAGACAAAAAACTATTGTTCGAAGAAAATAATAAGAGAAAATTAAAAAAAAAAAGTTTAAATATAAATCGACAACATCGAACTTCACTTCAATCAACGTATCTTATTTAATATTGTTAAAGAAAATCAAATTTACTAAATGAATAATAATATTACGTACGTCTTATCGTGATCAACGTTTGGTCATCTACACTGCGTGCCAAAGAATGAAATTGATTTCGTCTTTCGTAGGTGAAGAGATATATCTCGCAATTTAAACATCCTACTCAACGCGTATTTTCTTTAAAAGAAAGAGGCACGCCAATCAAATATGCATTTCGGAATTTAAGAAATAGACTGAAAAGTACTATACTACCATAGAAGTAATTCAAATTTCATCGTTATCTTCGAAACTCGTTATGTAGTAACCGAAGTTCCTATTTTCGATGTAAATGTGAACACTGTCTTTTGATTCCGTTTCTAGTCTACTGTTCACGTCAAAGTATAATGTAACTCGTTGAATGATACTTAGAAAACAGAAGGCTGTGTTGACAGTATAAACATTATTAACCGAGGTATCCGATTGCTAGGCCTGTACTCTATACGAACGAACCTCGACGAAACTTGATTGTCCTAAAAGATGAAATCGATGCCTCGTTAACAATTATTTCCCAAAATTACTTTGTCAGATTCGTTCCTTGCGATGCGACGTGACGAGATGCGCGCGACAATTGTTATCTTTAGCCAGGCCTAGCAAATTTTTCTAATTAATAATTTACTTATTTTTGTACGAAATGTAAAAGATCTAACAGACAGAGAGAAATACCTTGTTATCTTCCCCCCCTTTCCCAATTGTCAATTCTACGCACATCCAACGCCAAAGTTTAAAAGTAATAGTATATCAGACTTTTGTAACTTTCATTTTGCTGTTAAATAAAAGAAATATTTATATACGTTTAAAGTATCGCGCCTTAATCGACTAGTGCTCCCTAAATGATCGGTGTGCGACATCCTTCGGTTAGAAGACAGAACCACCCAGTTCCTTCGAATTAAATTTTATTCGTTCCATAAAGTTTCACAATGAATTTCCATATATTCTGCAGTTAGCGGTGCGCTGTTGGTCGGAAAGGAAAAAAGAAAACAATTTTGGGTTTCCTGTTTAATAATGCTGTTCTTTCCATTAGATTTTTCTTTTCATTTTCTGTTTATAATCATCTCAAATTTATTTGCCTCTGTGGTCAATTCAATTATCGCGAGAAGCCAACACAGACAGAAAAGTAGAAAATTAAAGTAGCAGGGGTATTCGTGCGTGTGTGAACGTACTGTAAGAGGGTAAACATGAACGAAACAAAAAGAAAGCGTGTCAGAATTCAAAATCAGTAGATACAATGATATTTTGGTCAGTACATTAGAACGAGTAAAATACGCTGAACGCTAAAATGGACTATTCATACCGTTCTCGGCAATGAATGGAACGTTCCTCGAAATTTTCAGACGCGAACTCTGTAGATCTCAGAACTGCATCCACTGCGTTTTGTTGGGTGTTGATACGACGCTGTGTATGCGTGTGTATGTTATGTATCATCGTTGGTAGCTACACGGGAACCGATCTTCGCCCGTTCCACGGTGAAGAAACCACCGTAATTCCTCTCCGCGTTTCAAATACATACATTATTGCCATATTTCCTCTTTTTCTTTTTTTTTTTTAAATAATGTTCGACTGTCATAGTCCTACCAAAAAAGAAACATAAAATACGTACATATATATCGAGAATGAAATATACTGGTTTCGCCATAATCGCGCTCTGTCGACCCCTGCAGTAAATAAAATATATACACATAGTGTACGCGCGGTCTAACCAGAAAAATAGAAACTAAGTAACATGATCGGAATTAGGTCAATATAAGATTTCCTTGCTCGGTCAGCATAATCGTCAACATCACGCCCCAAGCCTGCGAGAAGGACTCCATCTTCGTGATGATATTTTTTGGGTGTCGGCCTCGTACTGTTCGACGACCAATTCAAAAGTTTGGCGACTTTCGATCGACCGATGTTCTCCGTCGGTAAAAACATGTTCCTCTGTCCGAGTTCCCCGGCGTGTACACGCGTTATTGTCACTCCCATCAACGGTTTACGATCTAGGCGAGGATGGAAAACAGATGGTACGAGCCACCATGAACGACGCCAACATCTCCTGGCTTCGGAATCTCTTTTTTTCGAGCCGTTTTCCTTCGTCTATGTTCGTTTCCAATTCTGTCCCCGACTCGGGCAGGCAGTCTCCGCGCGCACGCTAGGTCATGAAGATATTCGAACGCTTGCAGCAGCAATCACGAACCCTCAACGAACTCGGAAACAACGCGCCGATCGCTCTGGAAAAACTTCTGAACGCGGTTTCTTTTTAGCCGCGATACTATTCGAATCAGCAGAATAGCACTCTCAAAGATTAAAGGCCAACCGACCGAGTCCGCGAACGGTTACGAAACATTTACTATAAACAGACGTTGTCTAAAGGTCACGGAAGAGAACGTACACGCGTGTGGACGGCCCGGAGTAAGAGATTTACCTTTTTGCAACACCGTTCCGAGAGTCCTCGTAACAACCCGTGCTTATAATACATGTTCCTCAACGTGTCTACCAAGCGTTCGCGTCCAAACTACGCTTTCGACGACTCAGATGTACCCACCGAAACATCTCGCATACAATGCTTCTTTTGTGCGTCGTCCGTCGCGATTCCTTCACCGGAAGTGTTCGAACACTTTCGTGACCCGTCTAGTTGTGTAGCCCCCCTCCCCCTGCCCCCAAAGGGAGATCGGTAAGACACGTAACGCGCGCATCGATATTCTGATATACATATTATTTCCAATTCGTCTCATTCCCATTCGATTTCCGTGAACTATTAATATTCGCGACGTTACGTCTTCTCCTCCCCTTCATCGTGCAGAGAGATTCGTGCGTTGTCGTACGTTGAACTTACTATATTGGCACACTTTGTCGTAATCTGGTCGAGTCACGAAGCGCTACGCATCCCGTCGTTATCCTCTTTTCTCTTTATTATTGATTATCATTATTATTATTATTATTGCTGCTTTATTTTTTTTTATTTTTCAATATTTTGACGTTTTTTTGTTTTCGTTTGCTTGTTGGTTTGTTTGTTGGTTCGGTTGTTGTTGTTGCTCCTGTTGTAATTCTAGCGTCACTCGATCCCCGCGATAAAACGGTCCGTTCACGATAAGCGCGTGTCACGGTGAGTTGGTGGTTTTTTTCTTCTTTTTTTTTTCCCGGTGGTGAATTGTGTGTCGTCTCCCAGTCTGAACCCCCTTTATTTTTGTTATCGTTTGGCATGTCGCCGCACACTGTTCCATCCCCGACGATGTTTTGCCATTCGTTTGTTTGCTTTTTACGCCCCTGATCTTCAATGTTTTTTTTCTTTTGTTCGCATCGACGGTTCGCTTTCCCGGTTCTTTTTTCCCCCATTTTCGTTTGTTTCATTTCCATTTTTTTCTTTTTGGTTCTTTTTCTTTTCGCGACGAACTCCTCTCTGTTGTAGTTTGCTGTTGCTTTTTTTGTTTGTTGTAGATTTTAAAACCCTCTTTAACGCCGACGACTGCGTGCATAATAATCGTACTCGATCGCCTCGAGCCGTTTTACCGTTTTGCGCAGTTAGTGATTTGTGGTTGGTTGGTCGAAGAAGAATTTGTCGAACGAGCCTTCAGTCGCTCCCGCGACGCTGCATAGCAATTGCGTTGCTCAGCCGTACGGTCTCGGCTCAGTATGGCTGGGAGAACTGTCCCCCGGCTTGTGACTGTCCTGACTGATAAAAACCACTTCGATCACCTTGGTAAGTCGAGTCCTGTGACAACAAGCCGTCCATCTGCGACTGGAACTCGCCAACCGCAAACGAGTCCTGCGAGAGCTCCGCCTGGCTCAATCCAGGCTGAGAAAGACTGAAGCCCGGTTGAGACATGCCCTGAGTCGTGCCTTGGGTCAACGGCAGCCCCGGCTGACTATACGGTTGGATGTTCTGCTCCGTCTGACTCAGTTTGCCCATACGCGGTCCCTGCTTGTTCTTTGACAGAGCGGTTCCACGACGGTTCCGTTGGTTCTGCCTAGCTTGCAGCGCTTGTTGATGCTGATTGTAGAATCTTGGTGGCACATGAGCCATGTTCATGAACATGCCCACCGGAACCGGCACGTTGTTCATAGCAGCCTGTGCCCTCTCTGGACTGATGTAGCTGATCGTGTCGTGAGTTCTGCTGAATATATCTAGTGGTACGTTCCTCTGATAATACGGATTATGGTTCTGCGTCCCGTTCACCTGGGTGCCGGACCTGTCGTACACCGAACCCGGTATCAGAGCCTCCCTGGCGTCGTACATAGATGTGGACATGAAATGCGAACCCGGATTCGCAGCATTGACGAGTTTTTTTGGCTTGGCGAATTGGATCATCGACTCCTTCAGATTGTTCAACGGTCCCTCGACCAGCACTTTCTGTTCCTTATAGAAGCTTAACAAGTGATTCCAAAGTGGTTGCTTCGACAACACTTTTGGGTTTCCTACAATGATTATCCCATACTTGGCTCGCGTCAGGGCGACATTCAAACGTCTCGGATCGTTCAAGAACCCGATGCCTTGGTGTTCGTTCGATCTCACACAGGACATGATTATTATATCCTTCTCTCGACCCTGGAACGCGTCCACGCTGGCTACCTCGATCTCTTGGTAGAGCTTCGAGTGCAGCGAGCCCTGGTACTGCATATACTGCACCAGATAGGCTCTTTGTCCCTCGTAAGGTGTTATCACGCCGATCTGCTCGGGTTTCACGCCGCAACGTAGGAAACGCGTCGCTATTTTCTCGACGTTCGATGCTTCGGTTCGATTCAAGTAGGATGTTCCGCTGCCGGCGATTTCTTCTTGTCCTTGGGTGACGTAGAAGAACATGGGCTTGTCCGGTGCGGGCCACGGGAAGTCTATCTTCAGCAACTTTCTCTCGTCGGCGCACACGCCGTTCTGCAGAGACCCCTCGTAGAAGAAGTTCGACGGGAAGCGCGATAAATCTGGGTGCATACGGTACTGCACCTCCAAACGGAAGGGTCTGATTCCAAGGACAACAAGCCTTTCAAATAGAGACTGCGACAAGCCCGCTCTGGCGGCCTTCTTGCACATAACTACCGGTCCTAATTGACAATGATCGCCAACGAGGATCAGCTGCTTAGCTCCAAGCACGACCGGCACCATGCACTCGGGCTCCGTTGCCTGCATACTCTCGTCGATCAGGATGGAATGAAATTTCAGTCTGTGCAACCTCGGATCACCTGCCCCAACGCAGGTGCAGCAAATCACATCGGCCGCTTCCAGCAGTTCCTTTTCCGCTGCTTTCTTCAGCAATCTGTAACGTTTCTCGTCGACGCTCGATAATTCTCCCGTCTCGTCCTTTAATTGTTGTAGCTTCTGCAACTCGGTGTTCGTCTCCATGTTTTTGATCTGATTGTGCAGAGCTAGGAAGCTCACAGGAGAGTCGATCGCTTCTCTCGATTTCGCACAAAGTCGCACCACCTTCAGATTTGACTTGTGTATCTTCTCCGTGAGTTGGTCCACGGCTGTATTGGAAGGAGCGCACACCAATACGGGTCCACCGTTCTGTTTTACCAATTGGTAAACTATCGTCGCACTGGTCACAGTTTTCCCTGTGCCAGGTGGTCCTTGGATCAATGACAACGGTCTCTGGACCGCGTGCTTCACGGCGTACACCTGAGACCGATTCAAGTCGGGCAAATTCGGGGCGCTAAAGTGTTTAGGCAAATGACAACGGAATAGAACCTCCTCCACTTCGTGGCCCAATAATCTGTGGTAGATATAAGCGGACACGGAAGTGTCATCCACAGCGAATTTCCGTAATGCCAACTGCATGCTACAATGGAAAAGCGTTTGTATATTATACGATCGAACCGAAGAATCCAAGATCTTTTAGTGTTACTTACCGGTCGAAGCTCGTACTCTTCCAAATAAAGTCAACAACAAAATTACTGATACATTCCGTTGGAGCCCCAGAATTGTTCTTCAACTCTATACCAACTTCCTCGCCGTAATTGTCAGGGATTTTGATCACGTGCCCAATGCCTGACCAGGGCTTGTGCAGTTCGCCCAAATAGCGGAGTCTCAATTCGTCCCCATGCATCAGTTTCATATCACCGTCAGTTTTGGCCAACATAAAGTAGGCTATGGTCTTCTTGTTGAGACCAACATCCCATCGAACTTCGATATTCTCCTGCGTTTGAGACTCCTTCAAGCGTTTATCGTAGTCTGCTTCCAGCTTTACAAGAGGACCGAATATATTCTGGTATTGATAGCCGTCCTCGTACCGCAAAAGCACTTGCTGTGGCTCCTCATCCACTCCGGGTTTTTCTAGATCTTGGAAAGTTGCGTCAACGTTGTCGCGCCATAATTCTTCCAATTTATTGATCTGTTGTGCAGAGATTTGTCGAGCGCGCAGCTGTTCCTGTTCGGATGGAATTTTCACCAGCCACGCAAGAAAGCTGCGGTCTTCGATCAAAGGCTTCCATTGTTCCTGGTCCCTAAAAAGCATGATGAACATTCAGAATCGCAACAACATCGTTACACGGCGACTCACCTAATAGATCAAATACTCTTTAAAACAGGATAACTTTTTTCAAATTCGAACGAACGCCTTGAGCTTTTTTTAGAAGCTAGAAGAATTAGTTCACCAGATGATGTGTACAAAATTTGATCGATATTTTCTTTACACATCACCTGGTAAACTGTCGCTCTATATTTGGAATTTTTTTCTTCAAATCAACAATTACCAGTTCATGTCCTTCAAGGAACTTTGAGCCGCACACGGTTGTCTACAGAGTAGGACAACAACAGAGTCTGCTTTTGCAGGAATGAAGCCAAGAACAAAAACATTTCTAACAGCGCAAGAGTAGCATTCCAGAACTGTTTCTCCAAGGGGACCATCCCTGAATATAAAAGAAAAACATGTAGTATAAATGTAAAAATGTCACTCGAATGAAGTACACAGAGTAAAACACAATACCTGTGAAGAGTGACTTCCTTGTGCTTTGCTCTGACAAGATGATTGATGATATGCGATCCGGATGTATTACCACGTCCATTGCAAAACCATTTGCGGCAGACATTACACATAACAACGCAAGATGCTTCGTGAATTCCACAATATTTACAAGCATGTTCAGGTAAATCACGATTATAATATGCTTCCTCCTCCTCTTCTTCAAACTGTAACTCGGCGAGGCTCTGCGCAGCCCCAGAAATTTTTAACTCCAAGGAAGACCCACCGCTCGTTCCATTAACCTGAGAATAATGATAAATTATTTCCAAATGTTAGTTCCCCTTCTCTTTATTTAATATACAGGTACTAAAGCACGAGTTTATTTCAATTTCCCGAGACAAGTTAACAGAAGTCTACTCGGTTTCTATCGTACCAACCGACACGATTACAAGTACAATCGTTATCATTAGACTGCGGATCGTTCTGCAAAATAAAGATTGTAAGAAACAGAAGTTACATTACTTAGAATAATTCGAATAACTCCAAAGTAACGTGAAACAACCATCATTCGATTCTTCTAATGCCTTCAACAGTTCTGTACTCGACACTTAGAATAATTCGAATAGCTTCAAATTAACATGAAACAACCATCATTCGATTCTTCTAATGCCTTCAACAGTTCTGTACTCGACACTTAGAATAATTCGAATAGCTCCAAATTAACGTGAAACAACCATCATTCGATTCTTCTAATGCCTTCAACAGTACTGTACTCGACCAAGCCATCTTTGTCATAAATGCATAAAGTCCGGAGTCTAATTATCATGCTTGACGCAAGTGAAAAAGCTGCAACGCATTACAATTCATTTTGCATAACAATGCGAAACAACGTTCCTCGTCGGAGTATCACATAACCTCTCAATCCCGAGAAAGTTATTCTTAAAAGTCTGGCTTCGAAATGGAACCACGTTCTGAAGGGATCGCGGCGTGATTAGCGGACGTTGGCTCGACGGTGCGTCACCGGATTCGAGCGAAAAGACACAAAAAGAACCGTTCGGGAAATGAACGCGAGGCGTGAACGTGTGTCCGCTGGTTCTCGGTCGCGTACACGTTAAAATTTAAAGAGTCACTGAAACGAACCGGACCAAGCGGTTAGGTTCGCGTTAACCGCGAGTAGACGGCTAGATCTCGACTAGAAATTGATCGTGCGGATAGGTTAGAGGTTGAACTTGAGAAACATATGACGAACCAGAAAACCAACCTGTACGGGCTGGCTAGGTTGACTTTGAGCAACATCGTGCTGCGAGGCCTGCGTCTGACTCGGTGAGGGTAGGGTAAAATCGGTGAAGTCGAACTCGCTGCCCTGCGTGTCCGCTCCGATCAAATCCGCTTCCTCCGGGTCGAGGAACGTGAGGGTTTGACTGCTGGGACCGTACGCGTCGACGCTCATGCTGCTGCGATACGCGACGTCCTTTTTGTGTCCCTACGATAAATGGACTGTCTCTCGCACGGTTTGGTGAACACCAGAGAACACCGTTGTCGCGCGCGACAACTCTGCGTTGCCGAAGAACGCTACTGGAAAACGTTTCTCACGGATAACGGCAAAGACTCGACCGCGGTTCCTGTACGAATCAACGGTTCAACACTTTCGACAAAACTGGCCCAGAGAGAATATCCTACGCCATACTTCGTCTCGCGCAAGTCTCGCGCCCACCAACACCGACACCAGTCGCACACACAACTAACTTTCCTCCTTTGCGCCTTGCTCGTCGCGTGTTACGTCATCAGCTGATCTCGAACGTGAGCTCTCCGAGGACTCGATGTGAGAACGTCTGCGAATTTGACGATTTCGTTAATTCGGAAACCCAGAGACCCGTGATTTTCTCGCGATTCAATCGTTCCTCTCGATTTTTCTTGAATTCTTTATCGGTTAGACTCGTCCGATAAAGCACAGATTCCGTTCCGTGCCCACAGATGGCGGCACCCGATCGGTTCGACTTGTGGCGGCCTCCGCGAGAGGGAAAATTTGAATAAACCGTTTCTCGCTGCTACTCATTTACCTCGTCAGTTTAATTTTCATAATTCGAATTGTCTTCTTCTTTCTTCCACTCGTTTCCTACCACCCCTTCAGGCTGAAGTTCGCCAAGTTCCAAATGAAAATTATGAAGAAGTAAAGGATGCATGGTACGACATTTAAATTTCCCGCGCGTTACGCGGCTAGTACACGCACCGCGAGAGGGCGATAGCATCGTGTTAATAGGAAAATCTACACGATTCTGCTCGGTTACAGAGATCCGTTACAAAGCGATATTTCCAAGAAAATGTTTGAGAAACGAATTGTTTAGTTCGACGGCATACATTATAATGTAGATCGTTTCTTATAATACCGTCCGGATTACTTCATTTCACTTTCGACACTTTCGAGAAAAATGTCCAAAAAAGGTGCGTTCAAGGTATTAAATTGCCCAATTTCCCTCTTTTTCACCAACAGGAAGTTACGCATTATTCTCTCATGTCTTCCATTTTTATTCTTCTCGTGTCTTCCATTTTTATATTCTGTGGTTTCAACTATTAGGACTACTAGTCGTAAGATTCAAAAAATCAGGGTCAGGTTCAATGAAAACGTTTGTGAGTATTGATGCAATTTTCGTATGTATTTTATCAAGTAATTAGGAAACCATATTTTTGTATATTTTCTAAGTCGCTTTCGTCGATTCGTTTATTGTCGAACTTGTCTGTTTACGTACTTACATACACGAACGCAACAGTGATCGTAATCTACGCTATACGATAAAAAATAATAAATACAAAGTTTAATATATATAATATGTACAAAACACTTGTTCTCGTGGGTTTATCGATAAGCAATGTTCACAACACGTTCGCGTCTTGATAACTCGCTTTCTTAATATTCTTATCAAATACCAGCGTACATCTCTGTAATTGATACGGCCCTAGTACACAAGGTATCTATATCGTACATTTTACTTTCGGAAGTCGCGAAAACTTTCGGCCTCATTCAATCGAGGTTGTATAAACTATAAACTGTCCTACGATATTCTCTAATGACGATCGTTCGATGCGTATGACTACTACCAGTATATAAAAAGGTAATTGATCTATTTAACAAAATGATTGTGCGAGATCAGTCTTATGACAATACACCATTTACGAATCTAGTCAGTATGAATCGATTCAGTTACCATCGTTCGATCAAGTCGGGTAAACCAAATTCGAATCACGATCGCAATTCGAGATCATTCGTTCGTCAGCCATCTTGGAAGACACGCAACGACCTCTCTCACGTTCACATTTCAAATCTCCCGCGCGAATTCCGGCGGGAAACGTTCCATTGGCGTTCGTGATTCGAAATTGAATATCGATTATTCAACCCGTTGACTGCCGAACAATCACCACGAAATCAAAGTAATTTCATTGATTAACCACTTGCCTTACAATTAGACTGCGGATTATACATTTAAGACAAAAATAAGTGAAACACAAAATAGTGAAAATATATTCGATAGATAAAGAAATTCAACTTTTGTTTTTCTTTTAGTATCTTATGAATGACGAAGATATCGACAAGGATAGCCAATCGATCGGCAATGAACGTGTCAAGGATCGAAGATAGTTCGTCCGACTCGAGCGAAGTATAATCGTAAAGTAGTGCCGTCGAATTTCACGTGTAATCGCGACGAATCTCAATGGGATAAATGTTTATGGTAGACTTTTGGTTTCAGGTCCGAAACTATCGGCTCGACGAACAGCAATAAGTTGCCGTTCTAAAGTGGCCAAAAGTTCCTGTGTGCGAAACATCATCAAACATATTCGCACGGTCGCCAATAGATGTTCTCCGCGTTCCGACACGTTCCAACGGTAAGGATTTACAGTAATGTCTCGATGTTTGTGAAAACCTCGGGATCGAAATGTTGCTTATACCATGTACACACACACACGAAGTCTCTCTTGTTGACTCATAGTCCGCACACCATAAGCGATCATTTTCAGGCCCGAGGTTGGTCCATTCTCGGAGCGAATACTGTATCTCCTTTCTCTCATCACATAGAAAAAAAATGGCACACGTGGATGTTTCTTAGCAAGGCTTCGACCCGATGCGAATAAGCATCCAGCCGATCCCCTCATTCTGTCAGAACGTTCCAAGCCAGAGCGACCGTTTGCGATCGCACGGTCCGGAACCGTCTCATCAATCAACGCCTCATCGACGGCTGCCAGTCTTAGTTGGTCCACCGACAAGGTCGCATTTATAGTCAGTACTGCGGATTCGGTGAGTTCCTTTGGAAGTTTTGTTGACCCTGTTGCAAGGGTCCAGCAGGGCTGGGTCTGCCTTGGTCTCGGTATTGCGGGGGGCCTGGGGGTCCGGTGGGTGGACCCGGCGGGCCTGGAGGGCCGGGTACTTTCCCGTAGTTCCCTCTGGTGGAGCCTTGGTAACTGCCATACGCGGAATCGTCGCTACGCCTGGAAATGTGACCGTACATACTTTCCGGTCTCCTAGAATTAGCTGTGTTTTCAGTATTGACAGTCAACTGCTGCGGTTGTTGTTGCTGCTGCTGCTGTTGTTGTTGTTGCTGTTGTTGGTGGTGATTCTGTCCCGAGTTCTGTGCACTCGGACCCGATGGTGGGCTCTGGCTGGCCGGCGGAGGGGCAGGAGCGCGCCCGTATATACTAGACCCGGTGGATACGCCGTAGATCCCGTTCTCTCGGGTGCTCAGGCTGGTTGAGATCCCCCTGATCCCGTAGATGCTCTGGGTGCACTGTTGCAGCTGGTTCTGCATGTTCTGATTGGTACTGTTGTGGTTCTGGGTGGTCTGAGCCGGGCCACCGGGCGCGCCCTGCGGTGGTTGACCTTCTCTCGAGTTTTGGGACGCTGCCGTCTGCCCTATTCTGATCGGGTACAAGCTCTGAGCCGGTACCAGCGGACCTGGCTTTGGAATCATTAGGCCATCCTTGGTCCCAGTAGTCGATTTCGCATACACGCTCTGCGAACGATTCAAGTTGGCACGGGTCAACGGTGGCGACTTGCAGTACAAGGATTTGGTGCCACCGTAAATCGATTCAACGCGTTCCAATGCTGTGGGCGGCGCGCTATAGATGGACGAAGAAGCGGCCCCTGCTACAGGACGGTAGGTGGCGTACGCGCTAGGGAACTTGGGACCCGTGGGCTTGTCCAGATCGTCGTAGGTGTCCTCGTCGGATCTCATCGATGAATTGTCCCCGTCGTCCATGTCCCGCGAGTCTCTGGACCGTTTAGCGTTCAATACGTACTCGTGTAGCAACGCGGCAACTGCGCTACCCGACAACGGACCCACCCAGAAGACCCAGTGGTTGTCCCATCGGTTGCTGACGAACGCCGGACCCAGAGCTCTCGCTGGATTCAGGAAGGGGCTCTGAAACAGAATGGATCGAATGATTATTCTGCTCGAACTAGCCCAGAACTCCTAAAAAATGTTAGCTTAAAAAAGAGGACGCGGTATTAACACTACCGTGAAGGTTTGTACACTGTTCAGTGGATTAAGTTCACAAGCTAAAAGATAGACCTAATTTCATCTCTTCAGATCAATTCCACCTATTCTATGAAAATAGCCAACAACGTGTCGTCTCGGCCAATGTCTTCGGTTACCAGGAAGAGGTAAAAAAAGGTTCGACTACTCGTTGCGTCATCGGTTTCGAATGGATTAGGAGGATCACCGCTGCTCCGCTTTTGCTCCACTACCTAACGATCAAGGAAGCGAGCCACGATTCCTGGTTACACGATCGATTAATCGATGTCACCGGGGTTTAGGCGATACTCCACCGGGTCGGAAGTCGTCATCGGATACTCCGAGGACACCGGAGCGTCGGGTGCAAGCGTTTCGGCGCAGTAGTTTCGCGCTTCTTTTTACGGGTTGCATTGTACACACACTTTCCGGAGCAGGTGGCATCGAGATCGAGTTCTTTCTTCTTTTTTCTCTCTCTTCGCCGTCTTTCTCTGCTCCCGGAGCCCCCCCCCCCCCCCTCTTGCACTCTCCAGCCCCCCGTCTGGCCTGTTCGTAGAGCGCAGGTGCTCTTTAAAGACGCGGACGTGGGTCCGATTGAAAGAGATCGAGAGAGACGCCTCGGATAGACCGGTTAGTCCAGAGGAACGGGGGAAAGGTGGCCGCTATCACGGGATTCCGGTGGGGATCTCGTGGTTTCGGGCTTCGGGAAGATAACCCTGGGCCTCGTTAGCCCTTGCAGCAATAGCCGGGTATCCGGGTACCGACTCTCAATTTACTTTTTATCCAATTAATACGTCCAACCTCTAAAACACCTACGCTACTCGTTCACGGCGTATTCTGATTTTTCATCTCGATTATTCTTTCTTTGCATTCTCATTAACTCGTTCGCATCATTAGCGTACACGCGCAATCTCGTACTTAGCGTGGAGAAAGGAGTAGGTACCTGAAGCGTTAAATCTAGCTGAACAAATTTTTCGGAAACAAGTCCTCGATGAATACCATTTAAGGCCAAACACGATTTCTTTTCAGTGGAACGCGTTCGAGGCAAGGTTTCACTCACCGAAACTAAGGTGGCCGCCGTGTATGCTGCGGCCAACACGCCAGCTGGTTTCGAGGAGATGGACATCGGCAGCGTTTTCGCAGACTCCGAGGTAAAGTGAGCGAGAACGATCAGCACGGACAACGCTAGCTCCACGAGGAGCCTCTCGATGGCACCGTTCAATCGGCCGGGCGATGTCAAAGTTTGCGTGTTCGATGGTGTGGTCACCCTGTAACAGAAAAACAAATTATACATATTTACAATTTCATTATACTCTAATTACAGGATATCGGCTTGCAACAATTTATTTAGCACACTCCGTATATTGTACAGTCGAAACTCGATTGAGGCTCGTCTAAAAGTTGAGCAGCAACTCGCGGAGAGGATTATCGATTGGCCTCGAGATATCACTGAGCGACGCATATGGCGTCGTTTTGCGACAACTACGCTGTCCACGACACAATGCACAGATGATTTTCCCATTGAAAGCGACACCAACTCCCGACACCCCGTGGCGACCCGGTCCCCGCAGAGTAATGTTTATATTAGCCGGTGCAACCACGACCCCCTGTGTTTCCTTTGCATAAAACCCCGTTAATTTTCTCGCCTCTTGCAATCTTATGGGGTCACAGGCACGTGACCCGTTGCGCCACTTGCGTTGACCGTGATGAGTTCACCGATAGCCTAAGCGGGCTCCAGCCTGCCGCAGAATATTTAAGCCATTGGCTAATTTGTTGGTCAGTTAACCCTTATGGCAATAACGAACATTTTCTACGATATTCATCGACGTTGTATTTTATAGGTTCAACGCATATATTTATGAGATTATTATAAACAAGCAAAGCCGCTGAGTTCCGTGTAATCGCGGTTTTGAAAAGTCCCACGTGCAATTTCCACGAGCCTCGAGCCCCTCGAGCTATCAAAGGACCACACACCTGTGCGGAAACATCTCTCCGATGTCGGATTACCGGCTGTTCTTCTCTCTAAACGGGCAAAGATCACGGTCGTGTCGCACGATCAAAAGCTCTCCCTTCGGATCGATGCAAATGAGAGACTCGTGGGCCCCTCTGCTCCCGTTAACGTTAACGGCGCAATCGCGTCACGAGAGAGAGACCGAATTGATGGAATCAGAAATGCAGATCATGACCACACAATTGGGATTAACTGCGCGTCGTCCGTGGAGGACGAGGGTGGACCCACGCCAGAAGAAAGGAGAGTCTTCCTTTCGCGAGTCTGTACCATGATAAGCGAGATTTTATTCGCTTTCACCCTCGCTCATGTCGTGTGCATACGTAATAATGGCGGCATGGCTGAACTGGATTTACGATGATCGTACGGAGATATCCTTTTATCTGTAGACTACACTAATACTAAGAAACCTAGCAGAAGTTTCCTTCTTAATTGGATACATCAAGTTTGTGCAAACAAAAATTGTGTCGATCATATATGACCGATGTGGCACTGAAAGCGTTAATTACACATTAGTTGTAAGAATAGTCCGCCGTCCGAAGGTTAAGATAATGTCTACCAAGCCAGTTCCACTGTCTAAGACAGGGGTTCTTAAACTTATGTAGTCCGAGGCCCCCCTCTTGAACAACATTCTTTTTGCGAACCCATCCCAACCCTAGGCATTTTACATCGTTCTTGAGATTTAATTTCTGGCTCAATAATCTCATAGGTACGAAAAGATGGGGGATGTAAAGTTAATGTCAAAATTGTTTCAGTTTCAGAACCTATGGTCTAAGATGTATCTGTACACGGCATGAGAGTCGCTCACGCAAGAAATGTCGGAAGTTGCTTGCTAGTGTATCTGCACGTTTAAACTGCTCGTAAACGAGTGCACGATTCGCTGTGAAACGTGTTAGTACACGTCCATCGAATCGTGTCGAAGTGATCCGACTGAAAGGTGGTCATCGAGTAAATCGCGCATCTGAACTTTCCCAGAGGGCAAGACTTTATAATGGAATCGTTCGTGGATCTCCGATCGCCGTGTAATCGCATGTGGCGGTTTTCCTCGACGGGAACCAGGGGTGTGCTGAGAAGCGAGGGGGTGTCGAACGGGGTCCATATCACAGACAGGGGTTGGCGCACCCGATATCAATAGCTCATTAAACACGACAGAGGCGCGCACCGCAACCGACATGACCGCTCTCCACCCCGAATTGAAATTTATTTAAAAGCATCGTGTAATCCCCCCGGGGGCTGTTTACAGGCTCCCCTCGCCTCGGTGCGAATATGGGGCACAGGTTGCACGCGGTGCTCGCTCTCGAGTCAAGTGCACGAGGGATTAAACGGTCTTCCGATCGACTGATCACGCGGATCTCTCGGTTCTCAGTTCTCGCCGACGCGCTGCGCTGCAAAACGTGAGAAAACACCAGCGAAACAATCGCCGGGGGTATCGGATGCCCATGCGAAACTGCATGTACGCTACCTCTGGTCCAGAATTCGTGTAACAGGTTCCCAGATGCACAGCGGACCGTTTCCATAAAATAGATGGAATTATTTCAAAAATTTTTATATTATTATTTCATACATGTTTCAGATATAAATCTAGTGATGCAAAAATTCTCTTAACACTAAACCTACCACGGTCAAATGACTGGTTTTCTATTTCACAATTATTGGAATTATAAAATCGGTTTCATAGGGAAAGCCTAACCCTCATACGTTCCTCAGAGTGAAAATTCTTCACATATTGTAAAACGATTGATTTTTTTTGACTGTGTTGTAAAATGTATTTCTTCGAAATGTCACGCTATAATCGAAGCATAATTCGTAGATTTGGAATGTGAAGTAAGAAAGGGTGAAATATTATTCTAGGATCTTTTATGCAACTATATTTGAGGAGCGTATGAGGGTTAAGCAAATTCAATCTTCTCACTTCTGTAAGGCGTTTCACTTTTATGTTTTTAACTTGATTATTAAATAATTCCAGGTTCCCTGTATCTGCCTGTAAGAGTTTGTTGAGATTCTTGAAACTCACATTTCAAGGCTCTGCAACCGATTCCGAGGATTTTTCACGGGTACCTTGCGCGTTTCCTGCACGAGAGACCCGCCGCCCGTGGAAGGAAAGAAATACGAAGCGACAAAGCAGGGGGGAAGGACTCGTTTTGAAAGCAGGTCGGATCAGGATTCTATTCCCTTTTCTGAACGGGAGGAAACGGCCGAAGAAAGGCAGTAGGAAGCTCGTACACCCACGAGCGATTCTCCGGCTCCGTTTTCTTGAAGAGCAACCGATAATAAGCCCTGCGAGCTCTCGACGAAGAGTAACCCAAATTCCACGAACTTTTCTTATTCTTAATCACTGATAATTAGCAATATTAAAATTGTCTGCGTTACTTTCAGAAGGTAGGAGCTACGTAGAGATTCATTCCTTTTCTTAATAATCTTAATGAGTTGTTATTAACAACACCGATCGCGTGTATGACTGAAATAGGCGAAACTTGTGTGAAATTCATAAAATTCGCATGACAGTCAACGGTGATGTTGTAGCCGAATGCGGATTTTCATTCTTCCTTCCTACTGAAGGAGAGTCAGAAAGAGTTTACAACGAGAAGTCTCGGGGCGGCTGAATGAATGGTAGGATCGCGTCCGGGAATTTTCGGGCGGCTCGTAAATTTCCGTTCTGCTTTTTTTCCCCAATGCACCGGTGTCTGGATGATCCACCGTTCGTAACGGATCGACGTGTGTCTACGAAGGCGGAAAACATCTGCCGGGCCGGTCCGCGTTCGATCCTCTTGGCCGAAAGGGAATCATTTATGGGCTCCGAAGGTTGCTTTTGTGAGCCGCAGCAGCGATGCTTGAAAGGAACAGGACCACGGGGCCGCCTGGATATTCCTTTTGTGCAACATGTGGCCGGCACGTGTTTCTCCGTAGAAAGCCACGCTGCCACCGTCGCCGACGTCGGACTGCGATTTAGAATCCGCCGGAGGAGAAGGATCCGACGCTACGATCTACGGACAGCTGGCTCATCTCTCTTCTGCCTTAACAGGTCAATAGAATCCTTTCATCCTGGAATAGCCGCGTGAATTATCGTCACGGTTACAGAAATCTGGTCTCGTGTCCCGTTCTTGCAAACTCTCGTCCGACACTGTTGCATACGGCCATATGTCCCTTTACAGTAACAATAATAGCAACGGTAACCGCAGGACTAATTTGTACGCTGATTTCAGAGGATCGAAGTAGACCGACAACTTCGAGGAACAAACGGCCAACGCGTCAAGTATTCGGCCCCGTTAAGAGACCAAGAGACTCGATCCCCATTTAAGGAAGGTCGACACGCCGCTGCTCGAAAAGCCTAGCGCTTAATTACGTTGGTCGTTAACAGGCTGGCGGCTGCGCGTGCATCTAATCGCGGGCAGCGTACGATCGAGGAGCTCGAGAGATTCTTGAGAACGAACACGTGGTTGCGAGACCATCTGTTGGCATCTAGCTCCGGCTTGGAGCACCGTATTCGCTCCGCAGCCGCCGCCGCGCCGCCCCCTTTCTTCCCTCTTCGGCATCGATTCTTTTCACGTCTTCGCATATAGAACCGTTTTTCAACTACTACCTACTTCAAAAGCGGATCTACGACCCAGCCTAAACAGCCCGAGTACACTCAATGGAAACGGTGCAGTACTCCCGCGAATGTTTCCTCGAATCCTCTAAATTTTAAAGTCCAAAGAAACTGGGAGATTTAGCACCGGAACGTCGCATAATGAGAATTTGGAAGGAAAATTACTAGACTGTGGATTCTATGAATTTGCGACTTAGAGAGGAGTCTTGACATATTGATGTACACTTCTCAATTGATTCAAATTGTTAAGCTTTGCTTCTGTATGCTATCAGTAGACAGCCGATCTTTATGATTACTGTTGAATGATTTTGTTTAGAAATCCTCAGCAGTGGATCATAAGCATTGAACATCTATTGCAAACAGCATCTTTAATCGACAAGAGGTTCGTCGCGGTTGTTTTTACGGTTTACGAAGCTCGAGCGAGAGGCGTAAATTTTCCCAGCGGTCGACTTAAATATTTAGTTTAAGAAGAGTCACCGGGCGTCGGTGGTTTAAGAGCTGCCCGGGAAAGTAGGGCCACGTGTTCCAAACGCTTCTCTGTTTTTTCGCCGGGTGACAAATTTATTTTTACTAACCGGAGTAAGCGAAAGAGTGAGAGAGAGAGAGAGAGAGGAAAAGACATGTGAGCTCTCTCGGTGGACGCATTTTCCGAGGCCTGAAATAACTTACCGAAAGAGGAACAGTGGCGTTAGCAGCCGGAGGAGAGGCAGGGGAACACGGCCGAGGCTGTAAAAGCTAAAATCGCGACGGCTCTTTGTGCGGACGGTAAAAGGTGTTCCGTGGAGCAGGTAAAGCATTCCTACTGAAACGGCTCTACCTGACCCACCTGGCTTTCACGCTGCATTTTCGGCCGAACAACAGTTTCTCTCCTTATACATAAAGGGAACCAAGCGCGGCCTACCCGTGCGCCAAATCAAAGAATATGTATGTATTTCCATGCCGCGTTTCGTCGAGCTTCGCTCTTATAACGAAATAATGCTTGCCTCGTAAAAATCCCTGATGCTCGCTCCGTTTCTCTAACTCGATCCATTTTCTCTCGAGTTTCCTCTTAGCCAGTGTTTGCACAGGGATTCAGATAGTGCCATGACAATATTTGTCGTCGTCACTGCACTGTTCCAATGGACACTGGTTTTCAATGAAAATGGTAATTATGCAATACTTTCCACAAATATTAATAACGAATGGCAACTTTTCTCTCACCCTTTTCCCCGCAGGCTCGGATGTTCGGCGATTCGAGTGGATACCTCGAGCCTCAATACCAGTCGGAAAATCGAAAACCTCGTGATGAAACGCGGGTTTATGTGTGTTTGACCGTCGACGGAGATCCAGGAGGTCGGCTTATTCAAAGCGGGACTTAAGAATCCAATATCAAGAGGCTCTCCAGAGAAAGGGAACTTAGGATATTGCTGGCCGGCTATGAGTGTCCCTATGTCAGACTCGCTTCTACAGACACTTCTACGAGCGACGAACACTCGATAGTCAATTTGACTGTTAGGAAATTGCGAGGATCCAAAGAGTTATGGAGCTTTTTTAAAAGATTTCCAATCTGTACGATTTCTCTAATTTTGTGGATACGAAACTGATAATATAATGAGTATACTGCGGATCTTTATGCAAAATAAAAAATGTTTGCATTGATTGCAGGACACAGGAGCCAAATAAAAATTGTATTCTTCTTTTAATTATCTTATTAAGCTGAGACTACTACATTAATGTCCTTAAATATTTTTAATATATGATTTTTGTCATAATTGCATAAAATCCGCAGTCTACTCATGAGGCATGAATACAATACTTGAAAGTAAAAGGTCGAGGCTTCGACTGACTATCTGATTGAAAAAATGTTTAGGAAAAGAATACGCAGCCAATACAGGGGGCGGAGGCGTGATTTTGAAAGAAGAACGCGTTGCCAATGATTCGAGAGGGCAGGAAACGCGCGACGGGGCTGTCGCCTCGCTGGACATCCGGCGAGCCACGCGCACACCGTGTCTGGCTCGATGTCACAACACACCTGCTTCCTCACAGCTGTTTCCTCGGTCCGTGGTGGCAAACTCCCCTGACAAATAGGTTTATACCTTCGCGTTCTTCTCCCCCATGGAACTCTGGCTAATTCCTCCGGAAATCTCGATGAACGCGTCTCGGAAAATCGCGGTTCTTTTCTACCACTCCTAGCTTTATTCCATTTATCCTTCTGCTCCCTTAACGCTAGAACGACCAAGCACTGAGAGCAGAAACGTGTTTCTAAAATATTTCACAAAAGTGGCCCATGTTCAAAGCGTTGTAACTTCATGAAAAAACGTCTCGGCTTTAAAACGAGCCATCGGTGGATATTGTACGATTTTTTTAGCCGAGTTATTGAACATTGAATGAAAATCATGACGCCAAATATACTCCCCGAAAAATCGTCTGGGCTCTAAAAAAAAGAATGGCTGATCGTTGGGTCCCGCGCGGGTATGTAATGGGAAAATCTTGTAGCCCGGTGATAGTAAATTCTTTACGGATGGTTAGACTCTCGCGGTTTCCGATTCTCCCATAATATCTGGTTACCCAACCCGCCCCAGTGTTACGATTTATCGGCTCCGGGCCCTTTTCTCGTCTCTATTTCCCTTTTTATTTATATTCCAGGGTGCAAGAGCGGGCTCTGTCGCAGCGGGGGCAGCGCATCAACCCCTGTCGTTCGGCTGCGACGACGCAAGGATACGTGTTTTACAAACGCCGCACCGCCGCGGCTCGTTCGCAACAGATGCAAGAATATGGGCGCCAACCCTCTCCCTCTCTCTCTCTATCTCGCCCCGACCGGTCGTCTTTTTTGCCTCCCTGGTCCCCAGAGAGAGAGAAACTGCATCCTTGGAGGGATGACGAATTCGACCGGTTAACTAGAGCATTGTTCGATTATTATTTCGGTACATATCGCGCACTTGTTGTCTCTTTGTGCGGTCGTATGGTGGTCAGAGGGTGGTTCTCGTCTCTAAGGGATGACTGGTCCACGATGGCAAACATTCTCTCCTATTTTTTTTATCGCGATATCAACCCCGATACGCGAATGCATAATTCTGTCTCGTGCGCGTTAACATCTTTATTTATAGTTATGTCAGTTTAATCTAATGTATTTTTAGGTACCGAGAACCGGAAATAGTCTTGCAACATCTACCAGATAAAGCTCAATGGATTATCCAACTTTCCAAGTGTTGGATTCATAAACTCTTTGTTCTAACTTTACTGAACGTCACAATCGAACTTAAAATTTATCTATAATCTTTTTATCATTTTTACGCGTACGATCACCTGTTCTCCAAAGCGTCACAGTGTAACCTGTGCACTGAACCTGCAGCGGGTCACAGGTTCACGCAGGTTGCGCGGATACTCGCGGACCCCAGAATACTCGGATCACAGGAGGGTTGCAGTGCACAGTGCACACGCCCCTATACATTCGGGACCCCACAAAATTTCATCGATACTCTCCGTACAGAAATAACAGGCATATAGGGGTAGTCTATAAATCTATAAGTCCAGATTTTGAACATTATTTAACACGCTAGCATTTCTTCTCTTGCTCATCTTCATACAGCGGCCGGAAAAAAATAGAGCGCGTACATACTTTGTAAGTACGTACACGAATGATGCAAATGGGTTAATTCCGATGTTGCAAGAGCCAGAAGTACGGATGGAAACAAGGGAACAGTATAGGAGAGAATGAGATGGAAGAAGCTGAGAAGGAGGAGGGGGAGGACAATGATCCTCGGAAACGCAGGGAAACATCTGCCCGGTCCCTCCGGATCACCGCGTGTCCTCCCCTTCAACGAGCCGATCGCGTCGTGAAACTTGTCCCACCTTGGCATGCATAGGTATTCATTATCTTGGTCTTTGGTGCACACACGCTCGATCCCTTGGCCTCTCCTCTCGCCCCCTCCCTTCTCTCTCTCTCCGGGCTCACCTTCTCGCGGATCTTTTTTGGTCCACGAAACATCTGCGGCAGCTGCGAAGCGGTGGCCTGCCGCAGGACTCGAGGAACGAGGCAGGTGCTCGGGCTTCGAAGAAGCTTCTCCCCCCCCCCCCCCCGGCTCCCCCCGCTTTCGCCGCTGCCAATTACGCGTGCCTCTTTCTGCCCATTCTCCTTCCTCGCTTTTGCTTGCTCTTCGATTCCCCCCCCTCTCTGTCTCTCTCTCTAATCTTCTCGCTAGCCTTCCGCTTTTTTCTTTTTGTTTAAATCGAGCATCTGGAACCTCGCGCGAGAAGCCTTTCGACTTTAACCCTTGTACTCGGCTCACGAAATGAATGATCCTGTTCTATGTAAGGCATATTTTCAATTTTTAGTATCAGGTCTTGCGAGTTGCACTGTTTTTAAGAAACTCAATTTTGTTAAGAAAGTCCCCTCTGTGTCCAAGCGTCACAGATACGTAACGTCCATAATTCTGCAGTTTACGCTCGAAGGGGATTGAAATTTGTACACGACCCAATTAATTTTCTCTAGACTAATAAATTCTTTTATTTGTTTTAGATTGTTGGCTCGGACGGTTGTAGAGGGCAGCGAGGGACGAAATCAATGGTAGCACAAGCCAAACTGTCGGCAGGTACACCCGGAGGTCGGTGTTACGAGGAACGGGGGCAGAGCCGAGGATCCGGTCGTGCCCCCCCAGGGCTCCCCTTTTTCTCCATTTTTCTCTCGCGATATTCGACGCACGAGCGGGACCACGGCACGTGCACGAATCGAGTCGCAGCCGCGGGCCGATCCTCGGAGGAAGATCTCGTTCCGCAACATGATCGGGACCGGTCTCGATCGTCCAATTACGGATTCCTCAGCGGGGCCGACAGATTAATAATACTTTGGCGAAATTTCTTATACACCGACCAAAAAGATCATCAAGACATCGCATAATGCTAACGTAATTATGTTATTTTTCCACTCGTATAAGTAGAGAGAATACTTGACAATCGCGTTGATATCGACATTGGAATAAACTTTATTTAAAAGTAGCAAAATTAGGCATTGCTCGTCGAAAGTTTGAATATTCGAAATGCTCCGCGTACGTTGCTTCGATCGAGAAGCTGAAGACACAGACACCCTGCTAAATATATGTACGATTGTTTTTTTTACACGAAATGGAGCGGCCAAGAGTCCTCGACTGCCATATCTGGCAGCTGCTCTCTCGAAGACCGCGTATCTCGCTTTTTCTTTGCCATCGGACGTCCCTTCCGCACACCGCAGTCGAAGAATCCCTAACGTTCCGTTTATCTCTCGCCCGGAGACCCCTTTACGATAAGGAGTCGTCGCGCGAGCCATTTTTCACGCGGTGTCCTTTCCAAGCTTTCAGGAAATATACTCGTGCCAAATTCCGAACTAGACCACGAATCTTTATGCAAGATAATAATTGTTAGCAATAATTAAAAGACGCAGGAATTTATTTCTCTCTTCGGTGGTTTTATGAAGTCGTAAGAAATTCATTTAGTTCTTTCACTGCACGACGGTGGTTATTTATGTCTAGCAACTCGTGTGTAATTGCGTTCGAAGGGTGTCGGTGAGCGATAAGTATGAATAGCGGAACGTGAAAGGAACAAGATAAGAATTCAGTTTGTTTTTTTAGGTGAACTTACCCATAAAGCATGGCAGCACCGGCTATTCCACCTCCACACTGTGCAGCGATGTAGAGAGCAGCGCGGAGCAGAGAAATCTTTCTACAGAGAGCGAAAGACACCGAGACAGCTGGATTCACGTGGCCACCTGCGTGTACAACCGTTTTATCGTTTTATTATCAGTTCACGGGCTCCGAGTGTCGAAAGCGACGATTCTCGCCCCTGTACGTCTCATCTAATATTTTGGACATATTTGCTCTTTGTCTTTACAGAGCAAGCGTGGACACAAGAAAAATTTCGAAGCTTGCTACGGTATAGTCTTGCTATAGTCTGTACGAAGCTACCGAAAAATTTCGAATAGAACTCTCCAACGAGTGACTAGGTCTATTTATATATGCGAATCGCTGATGCCACGCCGGAAAGGCTGAATCGGCGTTCCAAGGGGCTATATTTCCATCGACCGCTAGAATCGGTTAACGAGCTAATCGAGACGAGCCATCACGACCGGCTGCGTACGCGACAATTGCGATCTCCGTCACATTTCCATCAGAAGACTCGTCCTGGCGTCGTTAACCGATATCTACTCGAGCTCTACAAATAATGTCGTTTATAGCGTTTACGGTTCTGAGTACTACAGAAACAGAGGCCCACAACTACTTTGAACCTCCCCGAACCATTCAAGCGATTCATGTGGGCTTTTAATGTCGGTTTAAAAAGCTGCTCTATTTCAAAGGATATTTCATAAATTAACCCTTTGAAGACGAATGGATGACATCAGAACTTCACATCAGTACATTCTAGTTCTTTGAGGCACATGTTCTTAGTATTTCAAGAAATCTTTGCCCGCCAAGTATTTTATAGATTCTGTTTGACATTCTCACGAGTCTGTGAGCGATTATAAAATTGGCACAGGTGGTGTCTCATGCTCTCTCAGATTGTTCAGAAAGAACGACATTATTTATGGAGATAGATAATGCTAGAGCTAACCTTTTGTGCTCGAATGACGACTCCGAGGCGCTGCTAGAAATTGTCAGGCTAATATTCAAGCCTCTATTTACGTCACTAAATCTGTTTTTGTCCAATACATTGTTTTATATTAAAGTCTTTAATGAATGAATATAAAACTAGGGCCAATTTCACGTGTTCAACATCATAAAAATCGTTTAGAACCGTTAATATTCTAGATCGGATGAACCATCTTGGTTTCGACGTTAGAGTAGCTTCGAGTGCAAAGGGTTAAATGAAGGGGAGGTTGGTTACTCACCGCTGATGTGTCCGAAGATGAGAGAAATTGCGGCGATGGCGAACCCGGAGGCGACAGCGGTGGCAAGGACGGATAGTCCGCTACCGGAGACCGCGGAGGACGCGGCCGCGCCGGAAACCACCAGGCTGAAGAGGAAAGTGGCGAAGCACTCGACGGCGACCGCTCTCCAGAGCTCGAGGCTGCGCGCCTCGATCGACATCGGTGCTTTCCTCTCGGTTACGTCCGCGTTGTTCTCCTTCAACGCGGAGATCCTCGTCAGCAGGGTGACAATGTGCGCGTCGAGCTCGCGTGACAGCGTTTCTGTTGCCATGGTCTCTGCACGTTGCTCTTCTCCGACGAACTACCAAAAAACTCTAGACCTTCTTCAAAGCGTCGAACAATCGTATCGGTATCGTTCAGCGTTCGGAGATCGTCAGAGCATTCTTCGTAACTGTATCACTGGTCCCGTCGCACTCTCGGTAAACCGTGAAATATGCCGGACACTCCGAAAATCGTGGAAAGTCGGAAGAAATAAGCACACTGTTTCGTTCTAGAGTTTCTCGAGAGGCGGTTCGCGGCTGAGAGACACGGGAAAGGACCCTGGCGAACGGACACGACCGATGTTGCCGGAATGGCAACGCACTCTCGAGTGACAAGCCGACCTTACGACGAAACAAGTGGGGCCCCATCGAGCCGCTCCGCCACCGCCGCAACGCCCCCACCCTTCGACCACCGGTGCATCTGTGCCTTGCTTTGCACGCCTGCAGAACCCGAGGAACCCGACCACGTGTCGGGGATGCGTCGCCCCTCCCTTGATACCCTAGACCCGGCACACTCGCTGATCCAAAACCGTAAAAACCCGGATTTCGAGTCACCGTTCACGCATCCGCCGCCGCACAGTAGGCCGTTTTTGTAAAATCGGTGGAATTGAAAAATGTTCGTGTCATGAAATAAGTTACATCTACATATGTAGGTCTGTCGGTAAGCTAATACTTGATTCAGATAGACTGAAAGGGACACAGACTTGTATCTCATCTTATTTCTTAAATGAACAATCGAACACGCTGGCCGTCTCGAAGATGGCAATTACGTCGACGTTCTTATTCCCACGCGTTCAAAGACCACTCCACTGTCGAAGTTCCCATAAAAGGGGGATGTACGCACCACAGGACACGAACAACGAGCATAATAGCGCTCATTTAAATCAACTTTCCGCGGACGTCGGACAAGGACAGAGGCGCGATTCAATCGAGTTCAGGAAATTTGCGTTTCTCGTCGAATCGCAAACCTGCCTCCGACAAAAGCGAACGCTTCCATCGAAAATGTTCCTGACGGGTGACAAAGGATTCCGTTTCTATAGCACGCGGACTATGGTAATTGACTTTTACAGACCGATCTGAATCGTTGATGTATGGTTTTGGATAACACAGGTATCAACTTGGTATTTTTCAAGTTCTCCAGAGACGATTCAGCGATCTTTCTTTCCGCGCTTCTCGGTTGCCAGAACCGAGACCCCGGTGCTCGGACCGTGACGATTCCAAGGGGATAGCGTGTAATTAAACTCCGCTCGGTTCTTTACTGGGGCTGTACACGCGCGGCCATGTAAGTAAAGTCGAGTGGGGAACGGCTAATAAATCCAACAATTGCTGTAAATTGGAGAACTCGCGCGGGGGAGATGTGCGACGCCGACCACCGGCAAAAAACTGTTTGCTTTGTCCTGCTACCGCGCCGGTTGGACTCCAGAAATTCTTGGGAGCGTCTGTTCTCGTCAAGTTTCGCCGCTTGTCCCATTACTTCTGCTTTTCACCGATCGGTAAATCAATTTACATTTTTAATCCTTTGCAACTCGACTCGCAGACGTCCTAAAACTAGCCGGCAACTTGGACGGATCCCTTCCCGCAGGACGGTGAAAAGATTGCTGGCAATTAGGATACTTAAGAGATCGAACAGATCGCGAAGAGTTAACAAATCATTTTGCGGTCACGCGAAGCAAATTCTGGTTTTCGCGCCGACAGTCTCGGAGAAACGAAAGGGAGAAGAGTATTGTTACGTTGAGAACAAGCGTTCCTATTAATTTAAATTTCTCGGCTGTCTATTAACTCTTCTCGTGTAATTTCAGCTTGCCGTCATCTTCCTCTTCAAACGATCCAGAAGCCAAGAGGACAGCTGCGCGTGCAGTAAGGAAAACCGGAATGGAAACATGAGTGTGACAGACAGAGAAATATTCTTACTCAGAAAACGGACCTTCCCTTCCTTTGCGCAGTTAAAGTTAGTTATAAAAATTGTTTAAGTACAATTATTTATTAACATCGATTATTACATAAAATGTAACATCTGCTTTATTTGAAACAATTCACGCATCGTCAGGTTCATCTTTCTTTTCGCTCCGGCAATCCAAACGATGGCCAGTCCACCTACAATCATTTAATTCGTTAGTTCAATAAATGATAAACGTCCGGAACACGCAGGACAAAGAACTCTCATATCAATGCGATGAGCATCACTGTTCTAATCTCACCAGGTATACTCATTCCGATAAGCGTGCCCGTTACTCAAACCAGTAATCTCTGTAAAACTGTTAACGTACTGACGGTAGTGTACAGAAGTGCACGGTTTTCTTCAAACTAGATTTCCACCGATTTCCGAAGAATACGATTCATAGTGTTTGTTCAATGCATTCGATCTGGTTCGAGCGAAGGGCTAATTAGTAACATTTTCTGCACCGGATAGAGCGTCGGCACACCGACTCATTCATTCACGCGACGACATACTTCGACGATCGCAGGCAGCCGTGGATCACGCTCCTCGATCACGTCGCAACTATATATTTACTGGCTAGTGGGCGGCCGATCGCTGCGTGTACTTGCACGCGGCACGCGAGTGTTGCCTTACCGTTCAGTGGCCACGAAACGTTGGACCGAGCAACGTTTTCCCTTGGACGATTCGCTGGAAACGCTTTTCCCGTTAAAATGACGCAACGAAACTCTGGATAACGTGCCAACGGGATCACCGATCGATACTACAAGTCATCGGTAAGTTACAGTGAACTCCAGAGTTCAAATTTCCCAAAATGTTAAATCCATTGTTCATCTATTAACGGAACTCTTCTAACTTGCCCCTGTGCGCAGGCAACCGGTTCATATTCAAGTAAGCATTTCCTTACCTAATTTTCTATATTTTCCTAAACATAACATCGTTACGAATGTCCATTCCTTCGGCAGTGTTACATCTATTTATGGTTTACAAATAAGTTGATAAGAGACAGTGAACGTCAGAGTTTAAATTTTCAATCCGTCAACGATAGTTTTCTATGTGCCCCTGTGTGTAGGCAATCGTTTACGCAGGCGTGTATTCATCACATTTCTTTTAATAATTTCCTATTTTCTTCTGAACATATCACAAAATCGTTTCGAACATCCCTTTGGACATTATTACATCGATTTATAGTTTTAAAGTCAATATTTATGCAATACATACTGGTTGCCTACGCAAGGGGCCACCTAAAAATTCTCCAACTGTATCTCGCTGCGGTCCTCGATTACGTTGCCCTTATGAAAGATTATTAAAAAACCAGTAGGTATATTAGCAACAGTTTCCTTACATTTCTCGAAATTTAAAATCATGTTCGACGAAGAACTAGCTAGGTCAACAACGATTACTCAACCGTGACAGCATTATAAGGAAACGAAAAAGCGAAGGGCTTCAAAGCGACATAATTAACCCTTGTGTAGTCAACCGAGTACCCATTTACTGTATTTCTTTCAACAATTTGTTAATGTTCCTCTAAAAAATATTACAAAATTTCTCTGAACGTCCATTCTTTACTCGCTAATATATTGATTTATAGTCTTATAATGAGAATTTGTGCAAACATGTTAAATACTGAATGGTTTTAAATAATCTACTAAATGTATATACACTCCCGCTCATAAGTTTTAGGATACTTCTGGTTTTTAGTAAAACTCTGGTATTTCGTATAGATTATGAACCTTTAACTGTATCAACTACATAATGTAAATATAATGATAATGATCCAAAACACATGTAATAGTTCATTAAAAATTATGAAATGGCCACCCCAATCACCAGATTTGAATCTCGTAGAAAAATGATGGGATGAACTGGATAGACAGGAACGCAACTTTTGCCCTACTTCGAAAACACATTTATGGAATATTTTGGAAGGAGAATGGAATAATTAATATAGCAACAGAAAATATGAAAAAATTGATCACGCGAGGGCCAAGAATAGTGGAAACTGTAATAAAGAAACGTGGCGGATTCTTCGATGAAAAGAAAATATAAATATTTTTTACTTCTTGGTAAGATTTTTGATATATGAGTGCAGCATCCTTTCCTTGACATGTGAACCTTTAAATAAGGAGAAATTTGTTCGAATCCTTCAACGATTATTTCATTTTTACAGAGTTGAATACAAATATGATCATTGTCCTAAGAGACTTATGAGCGGTATTTCGAATCTCAAACGGTGTTTTGGATCGACGGGAACAGGCCACGGCGAGAGAAACGGTCGTTTTCGATCGTGACGGACCACGAGCAGGGTGTTGGCCCGTTCGCGTGCCGTTCGTCGATTTCGAAACGACTGCGCTGGGTACCGTTCGGTCGTGTTTCTCCCCGTGGAAAACACGTTCCTGGTGATCTAACCTTTTGCGAGGAACTCGTTGCAGTTCCTCAATGAACGTACGTACGGCGCGCGTCGTCTACGTGTAGGATTTTACTTTCGTATCGCCTTTCCCTTTTCCCCAGTTTGCGGTGAGTTTCTCGTCGAGACCGAGTTCCCCGGTTTGAGCGCGAGCGCGATCGTGTTTGTATGGATGTGTCACGCGTCCGTTCTCTCCGCGGCCGCACACGGACATACCCCACCTGTCCCCCACCATTTTCTCTCTCTTTCTGGTTTCAGTGAAACGGTGGTCCGTAGCACGGGACGGCATAGCACGCGGTAAGATGGCCGTGTACAGACTGCGCTGGCCGATCGTTCGCGTCTGCTTTTCCCTGTGGTTCCTCGCGTCTGCCGTGCTGTGTCAAGAACAAATATCACTCGGCAACCGGTATTATGGCCGAGACGGTGTCTATGTGCCCCCTAACGGGCCCGATCACAGGACCGACACCTATATTTACAAGGATAGGAGGTACGGGTACCGTCCCAGTTACCTGGACCCTGTTTACAAAGGACCACCGAGACTACCGGACGACCGATACCATTTCGAGGTGAGTCGTGCACAAAACGCCCGTGGAAAATCCGCCAGGTGATCATTGTGAACTCGTTTCCGCGAGGACGTTGCATCGACACGCCTCGGAATCGATGACACGCGAAGCGCTCGCATACTGGGTCACTCCTATCACTAGCGGTGATGTTATGCTGCGCTGGATGCGATTTTCGATCGCGTGACGCGATGACGCTCGTCTCGCTTGGTCCAACGCGTTTCAAGCTTCAACTGCTCTTCTAAAGACAAATTGAAGCGATAGGCGTCGTCCCGCGAAAATACAAAATTGATCTGCGTTTACGATCGAACACGAACGATACCTCGTTTGTCCCAATGCGCTGTCGCAAGAGCGGTTCGGTCGCATTAGAGCGAGCGAGATCAGTGTGTGTTGCACGCGATCGAAAATCGCAGCCAGTACGACCGCAGCCTATCGCGATCTTTCCCGAGATAAATGTACAGTACGTTTCAAAGAGTCGTCTGACCCCGATTTTATAATCTACATGCATAAGTCGTTGTATTTGTCCTAAAACGCCCTGGCAGAATATAAATAAAAAGACAGGGTTGAGCTTCGTATCATAAAAAAATTAGTGGTACCAGGTCAGCCCCTTAGAGATCAAAGAAACTTCATCGGAAGAGCTTTAAAAAAGTGTTCAATGCCAATTTGATCCATTTCGAAGACACACCTTATCCCATTTGCTTGGAACATCCTATACAGATTGTTATTGTTTTCAGGATACCACGTCGAGACTACCACTGCCTGGAATACTGGGAGGTTGGCGGGAGGACCTTCAGGGTAGGGAACGGTCCGACTCAGAAACCCTGGACAGAGACATTCTTGTTACCACTGCCTATGGCCAAGTGCAAGGATTCAAAGTTTACTTGTACGACGACCCACAAGCAAGACACAGGCCTTATAGTCTGCCGGTAGAGAGAGTCACGAAGTATGTCAATGTATTTCTGGGCATTCCGTACGCCATGCCTCCTACGAGGGAGGGTCGTTTTAGGCCTCCGAGACCTCACAGAGGTTGGCAATTGCTACAAGCTGTTGATTGGGGACCGGCGTGTCCCCAGCCGAGCGCATATACTGGCGCCACTAAAGGAGTCAAAGACGTGGACGAAGACTGTTTATACCTAAATGTATTCACACCGTACATCGGTTCTGGCGTAGCTCAACCGTATGCCGTGATGCTTTACATCCACGGTGGAGAATTTACTCATGGAGCTAGTAATTTGTTTCCTGGCCACATGTTGGCAGCGTTTTACAATGTTGTAGTGGTGTCCATTAATTATCGGTTGGGTGCGTTGGGGTTCCTTAGCACCGGAGATGAGAACAGTCCTGGGAACTATGGGCTCTTGGACCAGGCGATGGCGTTGAGATGGGTGCACGATAATATACGAGCTTTCAACGGCGACCCCGATGCGATCACGCTTTTTGGTCCAGGTGCTGGTGCTGCTAGCGCCGGATTGCTTATGGTTGCTCCTAGAACGAGAGACATGGTCTCGAAAGTAATTGCTCAGTCGGGTTCTCCGTTAGCAGACTGGGCAGTTATAATGGACAAATATAGGGCCCAGAACACATCCAGAGTATACGCTGAAATGCTGGGCTGTAGCATAGAGAGCAGCTGGAAATTGATTCAATGCTTGAAAGATGGACGAAGCTTCCTCGAGCTGGGTAACTCCCAGTTGAAGCCACACATTGGAATGTTCCCATGGGCACCCGTTTACGATCTCAACTTCACAGTGCCCAGCGACAATCTCTACGAAGACTGGAGAAGATCAGACTGGCACTTTTTCACCGAAACGCCGGAAGACAGCATCAAAAAGCATAGGTACAAACGTAATTTGGCGTACATGGCTGGCGTGACCACGCAAGAGGCATCGTACATACTGTGTGAGTAACAAGTAGCGAGTGCAAAGCAGAGATGGGGAAATGTTGTTTCGAATGACGAATAATGCCCAACTCTGCTACAAAATACATGCGTTGGCAGTGTATTAATGTTTTCGTGATTTCAGATAACAACGCCACACTGGCAAAGAACCAGTACACTATAGATCCAGAATCGTTCGACCAAAAGCTCTGGGAACTTGTGCTCCAGTATAATTACACTCTGAACCCGCAGGGTGTATACGAAGCTATCAAATACATGTATACCTACTGGCCGGATCCTAATAACGTTACGCACATTCGCGATCAGTATGTGAATGTAAGCTAACCGTACTGCAGCCGTGAGAGCGTGTTTTAATAGGAATAATTAATGATCCTATCTTTTTAGCTGTTGTCCGACTTCCATTATGTGGCACCGTTTGATAAAGTGGCGAAACTTCTGGTGGAACAGCACGTGCCTACATTCTTGTACGTATTAAATACAACTATAGAAGCGTTGAAACTGCCACAGTGGCGAAGGGTACCTCACGACACTGAGCTCCTTTGGCTCACAGGAGCGCCATTCATGGATGTTGGTGTGTATGCGATGTAACGCAGCCTAAAGGTGCGAATACACTAGCAAAACATGTTACAAGTTACTTGCTAGTGTATCCGCACCTTAAGAAACTTGTCCGAACAATCTTCTAACAACGAAATGCAATTTTATAGAATTCTTCCCCCAGAAATGGAAACTGAAACGAGACATGTGGACCGATAACGATCGCAATATGAGTCACTTCTTTATGAAGGCGTATTCAAATTTTGCAACGTTCGGGTACGTGTTTCATGTGACTTATAAAACGCGTTGTAGTCCAATGTAGTGTAGAGATCACGTTACTTTGTTCCAGGAATCCTACACCATCACAAATTTTGGGATTGCACATGGAAGTCGCCAGACAGGGACAATTACGGTATTTGAATATCAACACCACCTTCAACAGTTCGATTCTGCTGAATTATAGGCAAACGGAGAGCGCTTTTTGGTCCATGTACCTGCCCACTGTTATTGGTCGGTTGGTGCCTACATATCCGCCGGTTACCGAGGTGAGATCACACTCGTTTACTATAATGACTAATTGTAATCAAGAAAAATGCAAGATAAAATACCTTTCTTATCAATTCCTCTGTCATATGAGTTACTCTTCACACGAATAAAAATAAGGACGAAATTACAGTATTGGTGGGAACCAAAGCAGCCATTGCAAATCGCCTTCTGGTCAGTCTCCACAGCGTGTCTGCTGCTGATCGTGCTATCCGTGGTGTGCTGCATGCTTTGGCGTAACGCCAAAAGGTAAGAAAAGGTAAACAGAACCAAACCCATATGACGACTACTCCAGGACTCTGGTAGGGCTTGCTACCCGATAATCTAGTTGTAGAGCATGCGGGACATGGTTCTGGTTTTACATCTACTTAAACCGTAGACTTAACACTCATAGAATTCCATTTACTAATTCAACGGTATCTCTGCTTACTATTCACGCAGCAAAACCAAGGCTGCCAGAGTGTACGCAGGTAACTACAACAGCACCTGTCATGTAGTATTCAAGCACTTGTGCACACTTTCGAAATTCTCACTGTTTTAAGAATTCATAATAATAAGTAGACTGCGGATCTTTATGCAAAATACACATTTGTCTGCATCAATTGCAAGAAACAAGAGCCAGATATAAATTCGTTTCTACCTCGAATAATTCTTCGAAGTTGAAAGTGATGTGTCGATATTTTTCACTCCTTCTAATCGTTTTAATTTTTTGTATCTCTGGCTTAATTATTTTTGTCGTAAATGCATAAAATCCCCGGTCTAACAATAAGTTCCATAACTCTTTCGGATCCCGGTTGTAAGTGGAATTGGAGAACGGTACTTGATTTTCTAATACGTTTGTTCGAAACAAGATACTAATAGTTGTTTTAATGCTGGTTGTTTCTAGACAATCTGATCACTACTATAGCGGGGACATCCTGATGGTTCGAGACGATGAACCCTCGGAGGGAATCGAGAATCTAACTCGCTCCTCCAAGGAGAACGTGTACGAGTATCGGGACGCGCCGCCATTGAGGTCTAGAGTCACAAGGCAGAACGAGGCAAAGATTCAGGATCGATTAACGCAGAATCGGAAGTTCAGCTCGACTCCCTCGCTCAGAAGCAACTCGAACATCTCGCTGAAAGATATGCGCTCCGAGGGATTCGTTACCAGTTCGCCGAACGGCCATCCCAAGATGAACAAAGCGCTGAGCCAGACCTCGTTACGCAAAAGCCGAACACAGCTTGTTCAGGGTGTCCCGCAGACAGCTGTATAAAATTCCCATTCGCAGGTTTCTTATTTATTTGAGATAATGCGCAGAGAACCACTTTCCGTCGAAGACGAGTGACGGCGCGTGACGACTGAATTTTATTACTATTAGAAGATTCAGCTAAATATTTCATCCGTCCATAAAAACGTTGTTGTATTTGTAATGTACATACATCGATATACAGTGACCGATCAAGTATCTTTTAACCAGAATAACTTTTTAAACACTATTGTTAAAATTGAACCAAACGACTTGAGAATTCTTGAAAAGCCGGAAAGATTAGGTGCCGCGCAAAGAAAATTTTACTTAACTCGCTTTCTACAGGTTATTCTGTTTTAAAAGATACTTGATTAATTACGCGAGCCACTGCACTTACTTTATACCATTTTTATACCGATTTTAGGTTTATAAGGATCGACGTTGTGCCTTGTAGGATATACGAATAACCATTCGCGAGAGAGCAACATGTAATAGTAATATATTTTACAATAGCGTAAGCTAAGACACATTACTTTACTGCAACGAAACGAATGCATTTTTCATGTACAAATATGAATAATTTGTACACAGCTACGTGCGTAGTATTATTAGAGGACCCGCGTAGTTGTAGTCAAATCGATCTCATTCTCACCGTCGACACCGTTCATTTAGACATATTAGTTTCAAGCGTCCAGTAACACGCACAATCGAATTATATACAATTAAATATATATATATCTATATATATGTATATGTATACACACGTTATTATACTGTGCGAGAGATTTTATATATTTTTTAAGATTCACGAAGTACACGTCGAAAGTATTTTAATATCAAAGAACACCGTTGAGTAAGTTTTTACAGTTTATATCGTTCAGATATGTTGATCGCGGCCATGTTCATTGTACACATACTGTTTATCACGTGACGCAATGTAAACGATTTTTCTGACATTAAACGAAGAAACATGGGACCGAAAAAAGCAGAAGTAATGATTGTCGTATGCTCGCTGCTCTTCTCCTTTACAGTCTGGTTGTTTCTCGAAACAGAAACATTCGGAGAGAGGAAAGGAGCGCGTAGACCGCGAGGAGCAGAGCAAGTACAACTTCGATCCTTTTCGTCTGGAAGTAAAGTATCCTGGGACAGCGATACTGCTCCTGAAATGCCAAGAACAACCTGTACTCTTGGCGGCGGCCGCCGCTCTTTCCAAATACGGCAGCAAAACCAAAGAGAATTTAGAAATGTTGTTCGATCTCGACATCGTGGAGAACGTGATCCCGTTGATCGAACACGAAGATTTATTTATCCGAAGGTTTCGTTTAATTTTTAACGCTAGGACGCATTCAACTAATTTATTTTTTTTTTGGTATGTATTAAAAAAATTTGGATAGACACATTCTCGTTATTTTTATAAAGCAATACAAAATAGTCGCTTTTAGTGCTCCGTAAACATATTGTTAATCGATCTATCATTGAAAAGAACCGTTCATTTATTATTTACATAGATTTGCAGCGAAGCTATTGGCAGAAATGATACTCATTCCCAACGTGCGCAACTTTTTAGTGGAGACCAATTACTATATCTGTTACTTCGCCAAAGTGCTGATCTCCGACAAGGACCTGTTCATGCAGGAATTTTCTTCCTGGATATTAGCGGAAATCTCGGCCGACCTGTTCGGCCTGGCACAGCTGTTAAAAGTGTGTCCGCAGCTCCACTTTCTGTTCGAAAAGCTTCAGTCGCCTGACCCGGATGTCAAGAAGAACAACTTGCAGATCCTGTACAACTTGTTGCAGGACCCAGTCGCATCGAAGGAGGTCCTGGATACAAAGGTGTACTGGGGTGAACAGTTAAACAGAGGATTTTTAACATTTCTCTAACGTGTCTGTTGCGTTCCTCGTTAACATGCTTCTTTCATCCTTTCAGAACTTTAATTTGAGCCTTGTGTACGACCTATTCGACTCGTCCTATCTTCAAATCCAAAAGCTAGCTCTGGATGTAGTAGCCAATATAGTGAACAGGAACCGGGATGAACCGCTACAGGAAATTTTCAGGCTATCGAACGGTCTCCAAGCTTTGCTAAGGTTCCTAGATGTAAGACAGGATTGCGTGTGGTCCTGTAATATTGAAGGGGCTACATATACCTTGAAGCGTGAAAATAGAATTTTTATTTCCTGAAAAATCATTTTCATTACAAAATGTGTATGTATATCTTGAAGTACACACTTTCAGTATGTACTTCAGGAGTACAGTTTAAATGTCCTACGATCGAATAAAAATATTTTTAGAAACTCGAGTTTTTTTTGGTCCACCAAGGTGTATGTAGCCCCTTAATTCTGCATCTCCCTTGGTTCAGAACGACAAGTGGCAAGATCTCCACGCGGAGGTACTTAGAGTCCTTTGTTTGGCGTCCGATAACGCCACGACGGTGGAGCTGCTACACGACATAGGTGGCATCGAGCAGATACTGAAGTATATAGAGGACGCGGCGCACTCGGAACTCTTCATAGAAGCTTTGGACGTAGCGATTCGCCTTACTCACACACCTATGGGTAGAAAGGTAAAGGTTTCTTTGCTCGACGAAATTCCGAAGTTCTTGTTTCCGTGTTATTATTCGATTGGATGCTCGTTTGCTTTGTAGGCACTATACACTCATGGTATCGTGAACCATTTATTGGGCGCACTCGAAGGCAGCGTAACAGCGAACTTGTACGAGATCAGTTGCCACGGAATCGGCATGATGACGCTTCACACCGAGGCGGCCAAAGAACTGACTGCCAGCAATTGCATAAAACATATTTTAGGTATAGATGTTAGCTACGTTCCCCTGTAATCACTTTCCTAAGAAGCACATATACGTATCCTAGATATATTAAAAAACGAATCGTTCAAGTGGAGTACCAGGAAGATAGCAATGTTTGCTTTGAACCAGCTGCTCAATTCCAACATAAAGAATTGCCAACACTTCTTAGACATGCAGGGCCAGGTAGCTGTTTCGATTAGGTCTAGTCACAAATCATTTCTCTTTTTGAGGGAAGGCTAAAAGAATTCGTAAACTACACGAAACGGTTTCACGATTCTTCAGAATTATCTAATATGGCTGATGAAACAATCTGAGAAGATGCCCGCAGAAATTTTGGTCGGAGCCATCCAATGCCTAACGACGATAGCGAGGAATCAGTCGTTACGCGATGCTATTGTCAATACGGAGACTATGGACGTGCTGTGCACGTCCTTTGAGGTGAATCTTTGGACAGCAAGCATCGGCACATTTTTGCGAATTGTAAGCGCTAATGAAATAATGCTTATAATTTTTCAGTTGACGTGTCCAAGGATGTCCGAGTACAAGATCGCTTGCTGCAACGCTCTCGCTATCCTCTGCATGGACAGGATCGGAAGATCCGCTTTTCTGAAGTGCCGCGGGCCAAGCAGATTATATAATCTGTTATGCGACATCAACTCGGTTCCAACAAGGAACGCAGCCGCCCAGCTCATTCAATTGTTATGCGCGGATCCGGTTCTGGCCGACGCTTTCGTGAACGCTAGATATCTGAATTAGTAAGCGAACTCCCCCCCAGACTCTTGGTTTGGTATTCGAGTGAGAGATTCGCGACCGTTCTCGATGAAACTAACCGATGAAAATATATCGAACAAAGCATGCTGAAGAACCGCTCCGCCGCGAAGATTGTGCCGTCCTGGAACACTTGCATCGACGCGCTCTTCGACTCCCACCTGCCGATCAAGTTCGCTTTCACCGGACGACTTTCGTTGCACGACGTCACCCAGAATGGATTCTACGCTCTACGGAGAAGCATCTGCCCGTAGGACTTGATTCTTACAAAACCCTCTAACCGGATTACAGTAGACTCCCTCTTAACCGGCGTGTATTTCTGAAATTGTCTCGATATCCGGATTGCAAACAGGTTTCCAATATTGGACGACATCTTCCGTTTCAAGTTCTGCCCCGCAGATCCCATTTACGTGGTCAACTGCACGCGGACCCATTCGTCGGAATCCCAGGATACGTTGCGTAATCTGAGCATAGAAGGTATGGTCGCCGATTCTGGCGTGATCGACGTGAGTCACGCTACTCGACCTTGCAGAGGATCGCAGCATCGAAAGAACGGAGAGTATCGTCCGTCCTCAAATATTCCTGTCCGCGCAAATAAAAGGTCTCGAGATGGAAGCGAGATTTAGCCGTCTGCAAAGCGACCCTTGCCTGCACGATTACGTGGAGCTGTTTAAATGCATGGTCGTCGCTGCGGAATCGAAACGCATGTGCGCATCGTCGGTTAAAAAGTTTTACAAATATTATTTACTATTCTTCGATAACCATTGTACATCGTTCGCGCAGAGCATCCGAGACAAAGCGGGGATTGACAAACGTGAGCTACGTGGCATCGCGCGCTCAAATGTTGGCGAAGTTCGTGGCCAAGCAAATGTCGGGACCCGATCAATTCCTCAAGTGCATCGACCATCAGCTGGAAATCCATTTAAAAGAGATCAAAGCCACCATAGAGACCAGCGTGATACCGTTAGGGATCTTGCGGATCGGTTCCTATCTTGAGAGGGCCCTACTGTTTAAAGTAATCGCGGACAGAGTGTATCTACCCGCTGCTTTGGTACGGGGAGAGTACGGGAAGGCTTGGATCGAGATAGCTGTCCCCGAAGTAATGTCTGAGATTTCTTGATCGGACGCTCCCGGTCAGCTATACAGGCTGTTCTATTTGAAAAATTTCACACAGCAATGGAAGTCGGGCAGGAATTACAGTAGAACAGCCTGTATGCTATACAACAGGCTTGGACAACTAATTGCTCACGAGTTGCTGAAGCTCGAACCGCCACTCCCACTAAGAGCGCGGTGGTGAGGGTAGTGCCTTGAACATCGGCAGCTCGTGAGCAAGTTGCCGAGGTTATACGACGTATAAAAAGCTAATAAAATAACAACATTGTAGACAAGCGATCCAGCCGAGGAAACGTTGTTCCATCATTATATAGAGGGGACCCCAACATGTCCAGAGTTCTTGACGTTCCAACAGCTAAAGCCGCACGGATATCAAGGGAGCTCGATATCCGTGGATCGTCATGGAACGACGTTCCCGTCGAAGCTGCTCAAGCCGAATTTCATCGTCGAATTAATACACTCGCCCGGCGACCTCATCCCGATAAACAGTCGTCGGGCGAGGCTGTATTGCGAGCAGGAGACGGTTTACCAACGGGTGTGCTACGACTGACGCAGAACCTCTACTACAAAATCTGTTCTTCTCACTCTCGCGCACTCTTTGGATCGTAGAAAATCAAGAAACACCTTGTAAAATTATCGCGGTAAAATAGAAAAATGTTATTCAAAGTCTCGTCTCGGTCATGGGATCTCCATGTGTATGTCTCCGAGTTTGACTACCCCAAGGAAACTGTCGATGTCCTCGAGTATGGCGCCCCGCGGTGACTCCTCGATCTCTTTCAAGGAGAGGGAATCGTTCTTCCTGAGGAGCGTCACCTGGGCCGAGAAACAGGACTGGTCGATCTTCGTGCCGGTTCTCGCCACCTGGAATCGTGCGATTCGAAAAATATTCCACGCTGACGTATCGCGGACATTGCCGGAGAACGAGTTCCACACTCACCGAGCACTGCAAAATGACACGATTGTTCACCTCCAACCGGAATCCGGCTGCGTGGACCGTGTCGACGTAGTGGATCTGCGCGTACACCAAATACAGCCCGTCCCTGGGTATTATGAGACTACCGTCCTCGTGCATGTTGAAGTGTTGGTCCATTAGCGCCCCGTGCATCCAATCGGTGGCTCGCCACGCGGTGAATATCCTGTCCCTGTGACATTGTCCCACCGCCGTCAGGTTGCAATTCCTGCATCTGTGCCGGCAATCGCTCACACCTGGCAGCTTGCTATCGGCGCTGTAGTGAGCGGCGAGGGCGTGCCCGGACACCTGCGAATAGAGATTGACCTTTTAAAGGGGCAGCCTGATGCTGCGGACACAAAAGACTACACATAAGCCGCCACAGCAACGTTATTTATAGCTCTTTCGCATAAAAAATAATTGATTTGGTTACTGCAATAACTTAATTTTCTTTCTTGATATGTTTAATAGGTTGAAAATAATATAACAGTATTTTTAAATTCTTCTAATATTTGTACTGTTTTAAAATACAACTACTCATTTCTGTCATAAATTGTTTTTAAGCAAGTCAATAGCGCCGGTCACTGGCGACCACAGCAGTTTACCGGGTCAAGTCTACGACCGCCTGTTGGTTGATTTCCCTGTGTACAGCGGTGCTTCTACAGTTCCATTAGCAAGCCTGGCGATAGCTATGCAAATACACCGCCGTTCACCGGGTTGCCGCTAACAGGCGGATCGTAAAATCACCCGGCACGATTAGCCATCGTATTACCTGCAAGCCCTTCGCAGAGTCCATTGGCTGCGCTTGATAGTTCTGAGCGTCCGAGTCGTGTTGATTTTCCGATGCGGAATGGGGGAAGTGTCTTCTGGACGAGTGCCTGGCCCTAAAGAAGGAAATAGTATCTCTCACGCTGAAATTTTACTCTCCAGCTACCAAAAGAAAAACCTTTGCGAAAAATTGACCTGCGTCTTGTAAATCCAAGATCAATCATCTTTTAAACTTTTGTCACAGACTCCCAAGGAAGCAGTCGAGTTCCGGAACACTCACTCCCAAAAATCCCACAAAAGCAAAGTGATTTGACCATCGTAATCAAAATTGATTGACCGTATTAAAAGAAGCTTGACCTTGGAACCGAAGGTCAATCTTGCGAGAAGGTCTCCCGCACCTGACGTGTCTCGTCCGGCTCGGTTTTTTCGGGGTCTCGTGGTCGTCGAGGTTGCGCTTCTGTTTCACAGCGGCTCTCCATTCCTGCAGTCGGGTCAGCGTCTCCTTAGCGTCTGGAACGTCTCTTTTCCGTTTAGTACTCAGTTTTGGTTGGCCCCGTTGCTCTTCGGAAGACTTCTTATGATCTTGTTCTTCCAGGTGACGGTCCTTCTCCGCGTTCCTGCGACTACCGTCCCTAGCATTCGTCTTCGGTTCTTGGCCGTGCTTGACCTCGGCCTTGCGCACCGCCGTCAACAGTTTCATCATGGCTTTATCAGCGTTGGGAGGATCCGGTGGAGATGGTACCGGCGCGTTGGTCGACGGGTGATCTGGGAAATCGGAGGGCCTGGCCCCGTTGTTCGGCGGAGAAAACAGAAAGAACGGTGGAGCGTCTTTAATGATCGAGGAGGACACATGACGTTCCGACGAAGCTGTGCTACTATCGTCGTTGCCGACGTCGTAGGCGATGTCGTAGTCAGCGTTCTCGATGTCCGCCTCCCCCGGGTCGTCATCGTCATCTTCGTCGTCGTCGTTATCGTCATCATCGTCATCCTCGTCGCTCGGCTCACCGGCGTACAACTGCGCTCAGAATGATTTTCATCCGTTTATTATATACTTCCTCTCCTAGCATAAAGCTAACCATAAAAGTACAGCAATACCTCGCTTCGATCTCGGACTAGAAATCTAGAAACCTCCTCGTAGCTCGATCGATGCATGCTCGATTGCCAGAAGGTCTTCGAGCAAGGTATTAAGGGGGTAGACTCCTTTCATTAAGATCATTAAGATTTCACGGGGAATTGCATAATCGCTTCGATACACCGACCGAGCTACGTTTTCTCGGCGATGGACGGGTCGTCGAACCGTTTAGGGAGCCAACAAGGAGCACGTGGTCCCTCGGCCTATCATCGACCTCTCGTGTCACGCGTACCACTCTCGATAACCCTTCTCGTTTTGTTACATGTGATTCAGGCTATTGCGTGTAATTAATATCAGAATTCACGACCACCGTCACGACGATCCGTTTCTCCTGTCTGCGATACGATACTCCCCGAGCGACATACGAGGGCACTCTGTGGTTCAAGTGAAACGATATACCACTGTTATAAATAATCTCGTTACCTGAGAAATTATTAGCTAGGTGTACACACATCGCAGAACGGGTATTCTGCATTCCTAAACCGACTAGACTGGCAGGATAAAAATCGTCTGCATGAATCACAAGATACAGTAGCTACATACATATTCATTTCAACCCGAATAACTTTACACAGTTGAAAACAAAATCAGCGATTTGTATTGTAACTCACCTGCTCCTCGAACGCCTTCAGCTCGTCCAGGAGATCTTGCTCGAGGAACCGATGCTTCAAGGTCTCCACGTCCCGCTTCAGCTCCTCGATCTGCCTCGCGTTCGTCAAAGAGCATCGCAGCTTCCATGTTTCCAGGCCCAAGCAGAGAACAGCGATCACGAGCGCGAGCACGCTTAGAACGGTGTGTCTCCGAGGACGGAACCACTGCTTGTTGAAGCCCTGCTCGAGCTCCGACTGCGAGATGCTCAGGTTCTCCCTCGAGAAGCTGAGGAAGGAGCGCACCTCCTCTTTACCCGGGACGTCGTTCATCAGCTTCTGCTTCAGCTTCACGACTCTGCTCTCCTCTTCCGGTAGCACGGAAGTCATCTTAATCGGTACGATTCCCTAAGTTCACCCGAGTATGCTCCTCAGAATCTCGACCGGCGGTAGCTTACACTGTAGGAGACTCTTTACATCACATCCAACAAGCACATGTTGGAAGATAAGTGTGTGAGATTAATTTATCCAATGTCGTCTTCAGCCACCGAAAGTTCTAACACTGAATATCCTCTTCTTTGTATATACAGGTCTCAGGCAGGTGGTAGCTCACATCGCACGTGAGAGATCAATTCCTCCAATGTCGTCCTCGATCACCTAAATTCTGAAGATCCTCTTCTCTGTACACACACAGGCCCGATCGAACACTGTGGCCGAGTCTTTGCACTTCGCAGAAGCATGCGGGAAGATAAATGTGTGAAAAATTACAGATCCATCTAAACACCGGAGAGTCTGTCCTCTGATCGCGCACAAAGCCGGCCGAGGTTACGAACGAGTCAAGGAGCCGCGTTCCTCTAGCATCGATGAACCGATTAGGTCGACGAAGTCCATGCTATCTGTCGCCGGGTTGTTATCAACTGACTTGACCGCCGGACTTGATCAAGCGTGTGGCGGCGTGTTCGCGCGTTCGCGTCTGTCGCTTCTCTACGGCCCAAGTCGGCGATAACACAATCGCTAAATGAGCCGTGATAACGAGCACCGCGTGCTTGCACTTTCTCCTTCCATTGGCGGTCCACTGTCATGGGACGCCAGGTACGCCCGTGAAAATGATCTGTCGCCTTAATGATTTGTCGCGCGCCGCCTCGCCCGACCCCACAGATCTCGAGACACCGCGCCGCAAGGATCAAGACGTTAAATGTCCCGCATCCTCGACCTGGCCCTCTTTAAAACCAGTCCGGTGGGTTTTTTTCTTAGCCAGAGGAGGTCCAGAGGAGGTCCAGAGGAGCAGGACCGCCGCCGAGAGAATATCGAAGATTCGACCCTTTCGACCCCCTTTCGACTCCCTCGGCCCCCTCGCCTCCGGAACCCTTCCTCGCTTTTGTCTCCTCTACTCGTCTCCTCAAACGGTCGCGCAGTGTTTCAAGCACAGCATGCTAGCTGGACCAGACCCAAAATCTAACAAGCAAAAAAACTTGCTAATTGCTAGACAACGGATTTTACGCACTTATCGAAAGGATTTCAGATGCATTATTTTCAACTTTTTGAAGTTATTATAAAAAACAAAAGTTTGGTGCAGCTAGCTCTCTTCCGGAACACTGTGCCCGATTTTTACTGTGAATGTGGGAAACTGTTTCCTAGTTGATCTCGAGATTTGTCGGGACCCACCGGAAGACTTGGGGTCGTCGAGATGATCTCAATTTTTGTGAAAAATCCTTGTAATCTGATAGTTACTGTTTGGTAAACAGATGCGGCACTGTGCAGGTTCAGTGACAAGGCGATCCGACTGAAACTGAATCGAAGAACAGTGGAACTTACTAGCTCGACCGTACGAGAAAGAAGCAACCAACGTGCTCGACAGACTCGGGCATACTGATCGCAATTCGTGTATCGGAAGCAGAAAACATGTTCGAGTTGATTACAGCAGCGCCTTCGTCCCTGGATCTCAGTGGCGTAGATCAGTGATCCATCGACGAGACGCAGCCTCCTCGACCGGTACAATAGCCCTCCGCGATCGATAAAGCTCTCGGGATCGATGGGAAATTACGTCGATTCGATCCAACGATCCTTTAAAAAAGATCCAACAAGAGTCTTATTATCTTATTTATAAATGAAATCTGCTATACATTGCAGATTTGTATGCGAAACGAAAATTGGTTGGATTTTATTGCAAAGTATAGGATGCACGTAGACATTTGTTTCTCGTTTTAATAATTTTAAGGAGTTAGAAATAATGCAAAAGGATTTCTAAATTTTTCAAATGTCTACTGTTTTACATTTGGTCAATTTATTCTTATCATAAATGCATCAAATCCGCAGTCTAACTATAAATAACTAAGATTTAAACTCAGATCTAAAGTCAGCCGGCAACCTGGCCCAGTGATTCCTGTCCGATGGCTATATTAAAAATTAGGAAGCGACGAAAAATAGAGCGACGCGATAGGATCATAAGAAAACATTTAATATTCGGGTCCGCTGAGGTTCGCGGAAGTAACGCGTAGTTTGCAAGAGAACAGAGTATATCTTTTCTAGGAATTTTTAATACGAGTTTAATTGGATTCTAGCGACTCGAACGAAATGAGCATGGACTGTTTTCATTTGCAACTTGTTGACGTTGCATCCGTCTCATCCCGAAGCCACTGGAATGTCCACTATTGGCCATATTTCTCTCAGAATGCACGCTTGTTCCAGGAAAGGCTGCAACAACGTGGAATTCTATCGTGAACGAGGGACCCATGCCGGGGAATAACATCTCCAATTCCGAATTCCTTCGGAGCAGAGCGAATTTGATACACAACGGCTCCTGGAACCGTCGCGACTATGGGAACGCCCGTAAGAACCTCTCCGAGAAATTTCTTCTCTCCCTTGAAGATTATCTCGCAGGAAATTTGAACTTGTTTATCGTTTTTGTTATGCTCTTAACAAACTTCCAAGATACAAAATACCGAGGTTGCTTGTCATTGTAGAAGCTAAACTCTAAACATTATCCAAAGACCTTCGATCTCCAAAGAAATTCGATCGTTGATTGAGTAATTTTGGGATACTTTCCACAGGTTATTGCCGGCTACTGGCGCGCAATTGCACAGTAATTAATTCGTCAGAGTGGCTCTCCTCGTGAGTTCGCATAAAACTCGCTGCATACTACGTGGAAGCGAACTTCGGGATTATCAATTCGTAGAAGAGTTCACAAATGTCAGATGCCTACGCTTTCGCAACCGCGTTATCAGGAATTCTACAATTGCGAGCGTAATTAGTCACCGTGCGACCATCGCGGTGCACGTGTGCCATTAGCACTGCAATTGAGTCTTCCCGCGTAGGAAGACGAAAATTCGTGATCTGGATCAATTTACTGAATTTTACTGGTTCAACGAGCCGAAACACACTGCCAATTGCTCCATACGGTCTTTCTCCTCGTTTCGCGCGATCTGCCCACACGGTTTTTCCACGACTTTCTTGTGATTACAGTACCGAGGAAACGATTCTAAATACTCCGTTTAAGCGCAACGCTTTTCTACAGGTTTTTAAATGGCAATTCAGCCATTTAGAATTCATAAACGAAAATCCATTGAAAGTTGATATGATTTGTGAATACACGGCGTGAATAATGTCTTCGTACTCGGAAATTGGCCGGTCGTTTATATCTGAAAGAATCCAGCATGTTTAATTTGTACATGAATTTAGAAGCTACGAAAGCAGCTCCCACGTTCGAAAATGAATGATATCCAACTTCCGGCGATATATTACGGGCTGTAACCAGCGTCAATTGTTTTCTCGTGTGTGTAAATGTAAACGATTATTCTAACTGGCTGCACTTTAAACAACCACCTCTTCCTTCAATAGGATAATAAGGAATCAAATACACATAAATAGATTTGTGGATCTGCGAGACGTGTATCGTGGATCGTGGGTGTTTGAGCATCGATCGACACGCCACTGAATCGATGATCAGCGTGCTCTTCTCGGCTAAATATAGCGCCGCAATTGACCAGGGGTTAGGAGTCAAATTCCTGTTTTAGGGGCCATATTATGTTGCCTGTCCTCGGCCGCTTCCTCCCCTTTCTCATTCTAGCCGCAACAAACCGATGATCAGCATCTACTTCTATAAAATATCAAACGGCAAAAGTCATCGTCGGTACACGATGATGGAAACTTGACACTCGAATGCAAGCCATTACTGGAAAATCAAGTGTAGCGTGAATGTAGCTTCTCGGAAGCAGCATGCGGCCAACAAGAAAAACATGAAACTGTTAAGCGAATATGCAACCGGTCAGACACGTCAGCGAGTTTTAACGTCAGAAGCGCTTCTGGCAAAACGAGCATGGGACGTGAACAGAATCGAAAGTACAGTATTGTTATGACTAGACTCCGGATGTTTATGCAAAATAAAAAGTTTGTGCATCAATTGCCAGATGCAGGAGCTAAATACAAATTTATATTCTGCATTCATAATTTTAATGCGATGAAAATAATATATTAATACTCTCAATATCATTTAATATTTTCATTGTTTTAAATTGCACCTGCTCATTTTTATTATAAATGCATAAAGTCCGGAGTCTAGCTATGACAATATATGTAACTCGTTTAATTAATTAACCAACTTTAATTTGCCACTTAAGGTAGCGGCGAAATGCTCAAACTGGTAGCCAAACGTTATCGACAGGTCGGTACATGAACAACTGTCGGTAATTGGCTAGCAGTTTGAGCGTTTCGCCGCTACGTCAAATGGCGCTGTACGGACCTCTGCGCGGAACTTCGCGATTTCGCCACAAGAGGCGCCACTGTCTTCCCAGGTTCTCACGTTGTCAGCTCTGTCATGACGTCTACAGGTTCCCGACACAGCAAATGATTCTTGCGGGATTCTGGCAACTTTTTTAATGCTTTGTCATTGAGATTTTGCCATTTTTGAGGGCTGAAATGAGAGCTGGAAGAATTTTCTTTATGGTAGATGCACTGCGATTTGGAAATAATTACGAGAGTGCATTGGAAACCTAAAAATAAGGGTGATGTCATACAGTTGTCTGATGTATCCATGAGGGACTAACTTACGGACGCAAGCGCACAGAAAATTGGCCACAAAAATACGCTGAAGTGTTGCCTCTGTAAGAATGCTATGTGGTTCGTGTTATGACAAGTACACGTAACACTTTTGCAGTAACAAATCGCTAGCCAATAAGAGCAAAAACGAAATAGCTTCGTCTACTCTCGAGCGTATTCTAAGTGGATGGACGATAAGGGGCATTTATTGTATATTCTTTACGATAAATCGTTTACTGGAAGTCGTGCCCGTATATTTACAACATTTTCTTTTCATTTATGAATGCATTTGCAATTATACAGTTACCTATGCAAGAAAAATAAATTCGATCGAAGAATAAAGAACTTCGCTGAATTACAATAATGTATATTAGTTAGTTGTATTGTTTACAAATCATCTCGGAGTACACACTAAAGTGACAACCTGCCTTTTTGACGTTACATCGAATATTGGATTTATAAGAACCTGTCACGAAATATTTAGGATTATGGAATGTTTCAATATATTTATGTAATTTTAGAGATCTATACTAGCGATGTGTTATCGTCGAATGTCAATGTAGTAGCGATACAATCCCCAGTACGTCAAAAGAGTGCGTAATAATTCCTCGAAAATGGTACCGTTTTTTTCCGAAGAGACCGACCCCTGGTAAAAATTATGATTCATGCAACAATTGATGTTTTTTGGAATTTTTTCATCAATATCTTATTTGTAAACAGGTTAACAGAGTACGATGCCTGCGAAGAGTTGTTTAGAAGCATCATGGAACAACTTACGGCCCGTAATAAATTTCCAAAGGCTTCGAAAGCGTACGGGCATTATTCTTCTACTGTGCGACTTCGTCTGAAAAAGTATAGCGTAGATGTCCAACGGCTTAGAAGTAAAGTGGATGACGCGTTAAGATCTAAAACTATGTATCCTTTTCTCCCATGCTTGACACACATTTCTGTGGTTGTTGTCTTGCATAAGTGTTTTCCTTAAAACATAGTAAAAAGAACTCTTGAAGAAGCAGAACGGAGAACACGTCAGATAGAATTACTACAGAGTAAAGACATACAATTGCAGAAACTGTACCATGCTCGTACAGACAGTTATGCGAATTCCCGCACCAACTTGTTTGCGCCATCATCATCAGCATTTGCGGACGGTGGTACTACTTCTTGGGCAGCCGACGACGATGATGAGAAGCTCATAGACATAGGAGGAACGGTTACTGATCTGAGACTCGAACAGGATAGGATTCTACTAGGTACAGCTGCGGTTCCAGCTGTGGTACAGCTGGAACTCTTATGTTCATTTCCATTGAAATATCATGTTAATATTTTCTAGAACAAGACAAGGGATTAGAAGAATTATGTAAAGTCATTGCGAGGCAAAAGGAGATTGGTCAAAACATTGTTAACGAAGTAGATTATCAAAATGGTAAAGTATATCAATATTCGTTCATACTGTAAACGAGAAGACGCAAGAAGATTTGCTTAACAATTTATTTTCTTATGCAGAAATAATCGACAATTTAGCCGATCATATGGACGCAACCGATGAATCATTAATTAACAAAACGCAACAAGTACAACGTATCAGTACCAAGGATCGTACGTGTGGCTATTGGATAGTAATAATTCTTCTGTTTGTTGCTATTATCGTCGTGTCACTAGTTTAAACGAAGATAAGCGTAATTTTAAATTGAAGAAATTCCTTTGTATGTAGATTTCACCGTGCATTTGAATTGTACAGACTTTTAAGCATATGAATGATAAACATTTTGTAAATACATGTAAAAATCTTTTACAATTAAAGAAGATTTTATTCTTTCAAATATTTACTGGTTTAGAAACATTATTTCTATTTAGGATACAGTGTACCGAAAAGAGTTATTGTAAGTAACTGAACACTGTAAACATAGAAAGTTGTATATTATGTTGTAATTAAATAAACTTGAACAATGAAAGATAAAGCTTTTACAATATTCATATTTATATAAATTACATTTCCTGATTTATTATACAAAGAAGAAAACTAAGTTTCTTACACTGTTATATCTTTAAGATATCTTATACATTCTGCTATTGTTTTCTGGCGTTAGATTCTAACGTACTAGCTTCAACATCTAATCCCATATTTATCAGAAGTGCTTTCGGATTAGGATCCCTGCCTCTGAACTTTCGGAAAACCTCGCTCGTTGGTTGACTTCCTCCTAAGGCCATAAACGTTGCACGGTATCTGCTACCGAGTTCTTGTATCGTTTCATCCATTAAATTTTTCGATGATTTCTCTTCGAAAGCATTGAATAAATCGGCAGCAATCATTTGCGACCAAATAGTGCTGCAACAAAAATTATTACGATCTCAAGATTTTGAAACTTTTTACAAAGCTATGCATTCCTACCACGCTTCCTCTGTCTCACCTGTAATAAGCAGCTGCGAAATCTCCGCTAAAAATAGTCTCGAACGAACAGATATGACAATCCACTTTGTGCTGTGGTAAAACAAAATGTTTGTTCCAAATGCGATTCATTATGTCATTCCAAAATTCGTCGCTAAAAATAAAAGAAAAATGATTCAATATATTAACATTTACTATTGTCTCAGTCGATCTTACCTAGAATGCAACTCCAAATCGAATCGCGATAAATACAGTTCTTTACATAAACTGTATCCAGCTAAATGCGATTTTGACCTTTTCAACATTTTAATCATCTCTGCGGATAATGTTTCTCCCGTATCATTGTGAGAGGAGATTTGTTGCAAGATCGATGGTTCGTACAACCTGCGACGATAATCATAATGTTACATGTATAGAACAGCATTAGAAATGAATCTAGTAAATTGCAATGTACCAATTTTCAAAGAAATAGTCAGAGATAAATGCTGCGTCCCATTCTACATTCGCTTGTCCAGATATTTCGGAATACTCCACTTTTGTACATATATGTTGCATCATGTGTCCAAACTAGATAACAACGTTTAAAGTTAAAAACAAACATGCTGTAGAAAGCAATGATCGTTTTTATAAAGTAAAAGGTTACCTTTTGGAAAAGAGCTTTAACATCTTTAAATGACAATAAAGAAGGCCTTTCCCCGAATGGCGATTGGAAATTAAATATCAAAGCAACCAATGGTTTCGTTTCACTTGCTTTGCTTCTATTTTTCAGGGGCACCATGTAACCGGAGTCATGCGATATCCTCACTTTACCGTCGTCCCTTGCATAAGGATCTAAATAAAAGCTTCCTATGGGGGTGGTACTCGATTCATTTAGATCGTAGACATCGAAAAATCGGACATCGTTATGCCAAACGTCCGGTTTCTTGGCTTCGACAATTTTTATACCGAATAACCTTTCGATGAATTCAAATGTACCGGATAATACTTTTGGCAGTGGAAAATATTGTTTAAGATCTTCTTCTTTGAACCTATAAATTGATTGACCATGAAACAATATTACACTTCAAGATTTTCCATTGTGCATAGATAAAGCTCACTTCTCAATTACCTTTGTTGGCTAAGTTGTAGTTTCTTGCTCCAGAACGGTATGTCCCAATGTTGAAGCGATCTTTCGCAACCTTTTTCTTTCGTAAATGCAGTTAATTCCTTGAGTTCGACTTCTTGGGCACGACGAGCTGTATGCAAAGAAAGATTCGAACATTGTTCTGTTATCACTTTCCATTGATGACCACGAAAATTTTACCTGTTTCCAGTAAAGTGTCTAACGTATGATAAACATTCTCTACATTTCCAGCCATTTTGGTTTCCATACTTAAATCGACGTATGTTTTATATCCTAGTAATTGTGCCCGTCTCTTCCTTTGGTATCGAATCTCTTCCAGCAGAGTACTAGTCTGTACCATTCTGTCTTGCAATACTGACGCTTTGATAACATCTGCTTCCCAAACTTTCCATCTCAATGAATGATCAGGACAATATTCTAGTTAGTGTGCAACAATAAACATAGTTAAAAATGTTAGTTTAGCAAAGAGATGATTGGAAAATCTCTCTTCCACTAATATTGAAAATGTATTTATTGTATCACTATACCCATGAATGGTTTCATAATAGCAGGATTTAACGTTGCGGTCCAAGGGCCAACAGTGTATTGCGTTTCGTCTGTTACCATGGACTTTAGAAGCTCTTCTGGAAAATCTTTCACAGTTGAAGCATCTTTTATTACAAATTTAAACTGACTGGTTGCCACCTACAAAAGAGCACATCGGTATTTGTACTATGTTACTTTAATACGTTATGGCGCTTAACATAAAAACACTGCCTACAATGTCGAATGTTTATAAATGTTTTCGAACGCGTTTACCAACCTGCAACTTTTGTGAATATTCCTTTCTCTTTCTGAGTAGCGCATACGTTAACTCGGAGAGTATTTCTCTGTCTCTGCTGCCCAGATCTAATCCATTTAGCTTACCCTCTAATACCATCTTATTCAGAACCATTCTTTGCTGGGAGCTCAACTTAATATCCTTATCGATCATGATGCTTTGGCATGCCTCATAAATTGGTACATTTATATTTCGACTAGCTAAAGCTCTCTTGGCACGTTCGTGAATACCTATATAACATTCTGTGGGCATTACACTCTGGTTACCGAGATATAATATTTTCGCAATGCCCCATGTAATATACAGGGACGCGTATAATTGTTCTATAGGATCCAACACATTTTTGAATAGACTCTCTACAGTTACATTCTCCTCGTCTGAAAGAAAATTTGTTTATTATGCAACACAAGCTGTTACAATGTAATGTACGCCGGAAGGTGTCGGAGAATATTCGAATGAAATTACTTTTCAGGTCCTCCCCTAAGGATTTCACTTCATTCTCGAAATCTAGCGCTTGTTTACCGATAGCGGCTATACATTTCTCTACGGTGATGGTATCGAACTCCGGATTTTTATCTTCTTTCAACAAAGGATCTTTCCCTGGCAAATCATCTCCGATTTCTGGAACGCTACATTCGAACACGAAGGAATTGTTTTTATGTATTCGAAGTACTGGGATAAGATATAATATTGGATTAATGGACAGGTTCTACGAAATAACCCCTATTTGGAATCGAGATACTCGTGACAATACGTACAGTACTAAATAACTATTGCGTTTTTGAATTTTCAAGGAAGAACTGCTAGATAATATAGCCCTTTTCCCGTAGAACGAGATTATCCTTGCATTTTTTAAGAACATCGTGCCTCTATGGATTTACAAGTTGCATTTTCCGGGCAACTGTCCACCACACGATTACTTCGTCATGAGTTATACCGTGCAATATAGAGTCACAGAGTTACATGTACATTCTGCGGTATCTAGGTGGGAGAAATTCTCACGGTATTCCCCTCGAATGATTTGCTCGTGCAGATAGTACATAGTACTACCACAGACGAGGTATAGCGGTACCACGATGCGCAAAGTATAGATTTGATCTGAAATATTTTGTATCATAATCACATCGTTCGTGGTTCAACTATTTCACTGTTCGTTCTACATTGTAACGAAAACAATGGAAAAAATGAACGATTGAGGAACGACACTCGCGTCCGAAATGCACGACGTAATACGTGATCGATGCGTTGTAGCTAGTTGTAGCGGACACACGAGACAAAATAAAAGTACGCCATATTTGTTTTTGAAGCAACTCATCCCGTGTCTAATTTACGTACGATAATGAGAAAAAAATATCGGTTCCGAAACAAGTTGGAACACGTGGATCTGTACGACCTTTAAAGCTCCAAACAGTGTAGAATAATTGAAGGGAGGATATGCGGGTGTTCCAATCGGAGTAATCGACGTGCCTTCAAGATTTTGGCTGCACCACATAAGCAGAAAACATATTATGATTCGCTGTTTATGTGTGTAATGTTAGTGCCTATGCTTATTGCCTATTATGCAAATAAAATTCTATTATAAAATGGCGAGGAACGATGGTTCATTGATCCTTTGTGCGAACACTGTACAAGAGAATGAGAGAATATTACATGGGTCTTGCCGCAGGCATCAAGTGAGTGTTGTATCTTTTGAGTGTACAAATGTGATAAAACGATAAACTATAAATCTACGACCAATTTTTTAGATGGACGCTAAATCCAAGGAAGATCTGGAAAAATTGTTTATCAAACTTAATTCCAACTGTCAGCTAAAAGTATCCAAAGAAGACGTACAATCAACTTCTTGGAGTAACAAACACGTAAGATTTAATCTAATTATCTTGTTTTTATTCTTGTGCGAAGCAATTCTATCTTCTTCTTTCTTGTTAGGTTATGAATTACACGTATGGACCGATCCCAGAGTTTCCACCTGGCTCTTGGTGGGGTATCCGCATGGACTGTTCCAGGGACCGTGTTCACGATCCTTTCGACAAAAATGTCCAAATCGGACCGTTCGGAGTAACCTCGTTTTGTACTTCGAGCATTAACTCCAACGAAGATATTGATCTTGGTGATTTTGTCACTCTTACGGGTCAGAGATATTTCGACGAGAAGTCTGACGCGGATCCGTTGATTAAAAACTACGAGAGCCAAATACCAGTAAGATTAATCAGGAGTTACAATCTGTTCAACGAATTTGCTCCGAAAACTGGTTACAGATACGACGGCCTGTATATTGTGGCAAACGTTTGGATAGGCATGGATTCGGATGCTACGAAATATTACAAATTCGCTTTGTTACGTTTAACCAATCAAGATCCACCATCCTGGAGCATCAAGCAGTCTACTCTGACAACTGTATCTCTTCAAAACAACTGCGAGAGCTCTTCTTCGAGCCCGTATGAGTTTAAAAAATACTTGCACAGTTCTGAACAGGCACAAAAGGGGAAACACGACAGGGCAAGCAGATCTTTGCAGTCTCCGAATTTCGAGAGCAAGAAGTTCGACGAGAAGGAACGAGGTGCTTCTGAAAGCGCAATAGTAACTCGACACGTGTTTAAGAAAGGGAATGGGGACTGTACGTTTAATGCAGCCGGTACGTCCGTCATGTCTGAGAACAAGTCGCTAACTTGTATGAGTATGCAAGGATCCAAAGCCCACAACACAAACATTTCGATACGTACTGGGCTTTACGATTCGTCGCATAATACGCAACACGACGTCAAGAGGAATACTTTACCATCGTTCTGCAGAACTGTTCAACCGCTTAATCTACCCAGAGCTAATCCTCAAGCGGAAACCGCAAGTTTGTCTAGTAAGGATAAGAACAGAAGTTTAGATGGAAAGGTACAAACGATCGGAGCAAATGAATTTCATGAGCGTGTGGATTATATTTCGCCTAGTACCGTAAAGTCGGATACGCTGAAAGTAAAGTTAACTAAAGATACGAGCACAGCAATGTGCTGTAGTCCCAAGGATGTAAATTTAAATTCTTGTAATAAACGTGAGAGCAACGTCGGCGGGACGTACGAAGACGCGACGAATGATTCAAAAGGGGTACAAGAGATCAATTCGTCCGACGCGCCCAGTGATATATTAAACTTGACAAATTCTTTGTACGGGGATGACAGTGCAATAGGCATAGTTGCATTGAAAGAGTCGCTGGAGTTGAAATCGTTCGACTCCTTGGACACATTGACGCCGGATAAAATTCTACACTTGATCAACAACAAGTGTCATCCTTTATCAAAACTGCTCATGGGTAACATGATAGGATTAACATCGGAACAGTCTGTGGCATTGAAAACGCGCGACTTGTCGATAGCTCAACCCGAGAGCAAGATCAGAGCACAGAAAGATGTTACGGAAGAAACGAAGGCAAAGAAGAATAGCTCGGACGATTTACCCGCACCAAGGTATTACAAGTTCAGGCGACACAGAAGATTATCTAGAAAGATGATGAACGGAGAATTGCAGAAGAGGTCTGTGCAGTCTTCGAACATTTTAGAGCAAAGTGTAATGGGTTTTAACGCGTGTAACGGTTCGAATACACCGGAGGTGGAGGAGCAGGACACTTTGCATTCGAATGGTCACAGCAAGCATGTGAAAAGTAAAACAGCGAAACAGAAGAAGATTAATTGTCTACAGGAGTCGTCTAAGAGTACGAAGAAGAACATAGGAACCAGAAACGAGATGAGGACGCGTTTGAGAACGTTAAAACCGATCAAGTCGTCGATGAAGAAGCACATAAACAAGAAACAGAGACGAGAGATTGCGAATTTATTAATAGACGCGAAAATTGGTCCGAAAATACGTGGTCCGCGAAACAGACGACTGCGCTGTATCAGCAACACCTACCCAAAGCACTCGTGCGAACGATTCGGTGGTGGGATCTGTACGTTAAACAAATGTCAAATTAATTCCGAGATATCCGGGCAACAGGCTACTTTCAAAACTCGCGGCAGACTGATTAAAATCGGAAGCTGTAAACGCATTAGGGATAAGCCGGCGGTTGGTATTAAAAAGTCCGAGGCGTTGAAAGAGAATAGGATACACAAGAATCTTACTGTACCTGGAAAACTAACTAAACACGACATCGACGATAAGATTGTAAATAATAATAATGTCTCCGTAAGAGGCGACAACAAGAAATCAAAGATCGCAAAGACTAGTGAAACATCCATGGTCGTCAGCCGGAAAAGAAAATTAATGCAATCGATTCCTACGAAACTAAAAACCGCTAAATCCGAGGAAACGGCGGACGAAGTTTCCAAACCCTGTAAAACGGACGCGGTTACCCAGTGTTCGCTCATCAAGGAACCGTTGATGAGGAACCTGAGGTTGTACGACTTCGGCCAGAAGTGTAATCGCAACGAGCAGTACACTTTTATCAAGATAGAATACGGCGAAAGCAAAGATGTGAAATCTGAAACGTGCGAAGCCGCCAGATCAGATAACGAGAAGAGAAGGTATAAATGTGTACAACCTGTATGCAATACGTCGACGAGTAACAATATTTTGAAGATAAGGGAACAGAATAAAGTATCGACGAAACGAGTGTCCGCATTTGTACCTGTTAACGCTTTAGACAGCGACTTGAAGATTGCTCGTCTCAGATCGATAGGGTTTAAACCGATACCTAATGAAGGCACAAAGAGCGACGCTAATCAAAGTAAAGGAGATACCTCGGGAACGTTTAGCAGCAAAGTGTTAAGACAAAATGTTGCCGAGAAGTACAATAAATACACCAACGAGGAGAATGATATTGTGGTGTACATGGACGATGAATTACAATATCAGGATATTGAGGACGAGGATAACAATTTATTTTGCGCCAAACGCAAACCGTTGAAAACGGAGGGTTGTGGTTCTAGCAACGATCACAAAAAAAGAGAATCGTCCGATGATCCCAAAGTGTCATTGGAACAAGATTTAGAATCACCGTGGCACGGCTGGAAGAAAGTTGTAACAAATACAAATACGTACTGGGTTGGTTGGTAAAAGAAACTAAACCACGAGTATATCAAATAATTTGTAATTTTCTGTATTATTGTATTGTGACAAGAAATTTCGATATGTATACATACATATTGACGAGTGTATCGATATATGTATACATATACGTACAAGTATATATATATATATATATATATATATATTTTTTTTTTCCGCCAAAAGAAAGGCTGTTGATATAATACTAAGTTATTTTTTCACTGATAGTTTTACCAATTCGACGGTTTTAACATGTAATGATAGATAACGCTTTTTGTAGAATAAAATGAGAGCTTTTGTTTCGCAAACTCTGAATTCGTTGTTACGTCTTTTACTATGTGTTTTTACTAATAAGAGAGAGTCGGAATGTAATTTTAAGACGCTAATAATTAATAGTACAAAGTATAGCGATTTACTTTTAACAAATGAACTTTATTGTTATCTCATGGAACAGAATAATATATTCGTTCCACAAATATAATTTATGTATACAGAAATATTTCTATTGTACAGAAAATAAAGTTGAATTAAGACGCTGATTCTCGTTCCTTGGAAACCGTTCAACAGAAGAGATAAAGCATAGAACATCGAACATCAAATACTTATATATTCGAATAAAATAAATACATTGAAGAAAAAATCTTTAATTTTTGCATTATTAAATACATTCTATTGTAACGATATATACACTCATTAATTCTTTAATCTAGGACGCAAAGATTTTTGTGGCTCAGATATATATTTATGTATATATATATATATTTTTTTTTTCCTCGGACGCGTGCAAGAATCATAAGTATCTTTCCCAATGTATATCGCAATGAAATTAGTGTTCTCCGTCGGCGAAATTACATTGATCTCCGTTCAGACTGGGAATATCGATGTAAAAACGTATACGCGATGTTAGATCAGAGTGTAAAAATATCAATTAACTACGGTAAATAATGCGGCAACATATTTGTGAGTATTCAGATATTAAGTACTGTACAATCCTCCCCCTTTAAGAAACGTAAACCGTTCCGTGAAACAAAGAATAATTGTATTATTATAATAGAGCCACCTCTATAGGTAAGACTGCCTTAAATATGTTCAGCATATTAAAATAAATATCTTCTATGCTATGTTTACATGATGTAACGTAATACATATATTAACATGGATTATGGAACTATTACAGCATGATAGAATCGTTTCCCTTCACATCACGCACAATTTGTTTCTTTCTTTTTTATTTATCTGCTGTTTGTTTTTCGTGAGCGAGTTAAGTTCCTACCCAATGATGTACAATCAATTTTCAATGGTGTATGTTGCGTTTCCACGAGACCGGATTCATTTTTGTAATTTCACGAAAGTCCAACGTGAGAGAGCGTGGCGCGGTCGCGTTCGGTTTTTCAGTTTTTCTCTGTTGTAAATGCGATTCTCAGTTCCGTTTCTCTTTCTTTTTTCCGTTTTACTTCTTTTCTCGTCTCTGTGAAAATTATTGGAACTCATCGTCGCTGCTCAACAGCATGGTTTTCTCGTTATAATTTTGAGAGATAGTCGCAACACGTTGGTGAGAAGTGTGTCGTCTTTGCGGCGGCGGAATTGGCATATTCTGCGGATCGTCTGGATCAAAGCTGGATATCCGCATACCACGTTGTCCTTTGGGTGCTCCTGATTGTTACATTACATCACGTATGTATTATCGCCGGCAAAACCGTGACTAATGGATACATCGATCACTCAGCGAATTAGCAAAACAATCATGCGTGAATTTATCTCTCTAGACTGCATCAATGCACGAGATTATATGCACAATGTCTTTTTGTCTTTCTTTTTTTTTTTGTCGTATGCAATCGGACAAAATTTTTGTGTACACACTGTGTGATATACTACATCATTTTTTATTCTCATAACATCATTACAATGAACGTACGCGTAACACAATGCTACCAAACGAACATGCATATGCAATAGAATGGTAAGTTGAATTTTCGAATTCTGGCAGAAATCATCGGAAAGGCATAAATAATAGACACGAGGAAAACAGGATCAAAAATATGATACTAAATGAGTAATACTAAATTAAACACGATCAATCATGTTCGCATGCCAATCATCTTTCCAAAATACAAATCAAGGCATTACAAGATAATACTATGTTCTTCGATTACTCTTTGTCTATCGTTTAAAATGATATTTAATTGCAATATACTGCCATCATTGTTATATTTGTCTTCTGCGTTTATTAAAAAAAAAAAGCAAAATTTTCTTATGAAATTACACTGTACTCTAAGTGCTCCTGTGGTTAAGTGCTTAATTTCTATTGTACAGTAGATTTCGTTAATTGCAAAATGAAGGAATCGTATGCTTATGTATTATATGTATTATATATATATGTGTGTGTATGCATATAAGTATATACGTATACAGGATTTTTAATATAAACCTTAAATCATAATTTGAGCAGAGAACTCTTTGCCCACCCTGCAACTTCATTCGAACTTAAAACATCAAGTAAATCTGTAATATTAGTTTTAAGAAACTATAGTTAGAGCGTTAAGAATTTTTCAATCTTCGTTTAAACTGTATAAATGCCTGACGTCCAATTTCTTGTAATTAAAAAACTGATCCCTCGCACTCTCATAGTTTTTCATACGGCAAGTTGGTATTAACGTCTGAAAAATAATAAAAAGGAAGTGCCTTCAAAGAATTTATCCCTAACTGGCACGTGTAAACTGATATTACAGTAGAAATAATCTTTTCTTTTATAGAGTCGCCACGTCGGAACTTTGCTCGTAATTCGTAAGTATTGGCAATCTTTTAAATCAGGACTACAGCAGTGAACTATATTCGAAATCGTTTACTTCGTTTAAATTCGGATGAAACATTCATAAGAGTTGTTAAATGTTAGATTCAATCTTCCTGTCTCTCTTCAATCAATATTTGCGGAGTATAAAGAAATTCAAAGAAAAAAAATACAAATGTACAAAATGAGATATAGATGATTTTAGATTTTATCATTCGCTACGTCATGCTATATGAAAATATACCGATTAAGAAACATAAAGTATTGAAAAGAATCTCAAAGGCAATATTCATTAAAACAGACATCTTGCACAAAAAGTTAATCATACATACCAGAACTGTACTGGGTGTATTGTTGATACTGTGGATGGAAATTGTGAATGGCATCAGTCATTATGTCTTTTGGATTCATAGTTTCCTGCGGAAGAATCGTATTAAAATGAATTAGTTCTTTTTGATTTTGAATACAACTACTAATTGAACCGTTAATACCTTTAGACTGCTGCTAATACTCTGCATTGTTACGCTTCTTCCTCTTGAATCCGTTACACAACCAGCCGAATATACTTGGTAAGGAAATGCGTAACGCAAAGCTATAGCAGCGAACAACATTTCAATGCAGATCAAAAAGTTTTGGTAACCAGCAGATACTGTGCCTGCACTGGTCGACTGGCCTAAGGTAATAGGCGAAATTACATTGGCTTTCTCAAGAATAGCCAGCAAAACTCCTAAAAGAATACAAATTAGTTCGCGATCGAGGGACATTGTAAAATCTCGGAGAATTCTGAATATTACCTTGCCAGAACGAGAGGAAGATAACGCTCTTGACGGTACAAAATTTTAAAACAGGTTCGAACGGCGTCAACAGGTCTCTTGTAGCAAAGTAGAAGAGGAATAGTCCGTAAAGCGCAAGGGACACGCTGATATTGTAAATTATAGTTATATAAATATAGCCCCCATCTGGAGACCAATCCCCATCTCTGTAATGTCCAAATGATTGAAGGAATATGATGACAAATGCCATCACCGGTTTCACCAAGCAAAATTGCAAGGTGGCTTGCTTGCAAAATCTAAGAAAGCCGATAGTATATGTTTTCCCAACTAGGCAACACGTTCCATATAGGCAATTGGAACGAATAGGTTTGCCCCGTATCTCGGACATAATGTTTCCTTCACCTCCCAGGTACTCGTAGCATAAAGACAAAAAGTTATATATAACAAATGCTTCGTAACAGTCTCGTACAGTGAAGAAATAAACGTAATAACTTTCACTGTTAAAAAATACTAGAGAGACCCAAGAGTGTGTTGCGTATATTGGGACTATAAACAGAATCCTCACTATCCATCTCTGTTCTGTCGGATTGGTATACCACCTCAGGTGCTGGAAAATCTACAAAAATACCGAAACAATTATATGTCTATTCTATAACACGATCGAGTACACATGTATAGTGTGTACCATAAATAGACTACGGATTTGATACATTTAAAAAATACATTTTTACTTGATTTCTGTTTTTTACAACTGATTTAGAAAATTTTTATTTTTCATAAAGATCTGCAGTCTAATCATGAATTTTTCATATAAGCAAATTACACTTTTCATTACCGAAGAGGATTGCAAAATGACGCATGAAAAAGACAGATCTATGAATTGATTAAAATTAATACGTTTAATTAAAAGTATATAACAAAACTGCTATCTAAAGATGTCGGTCCTAAGAATAAATAACAACATGTTGGCAAAATAATGGCAATGATAAAAATTGATATACTGATGGAACGCTTGAAATCTAGTGCCTTATTGTTTTTATCATGCCAATTCTGTCACGTGCATTAAAATAACACGATGCTTCTTTTTCGTCAATTTAAACTGTATTATATATTAACCTAAAATATCGTATTGGCAAAACTTTTTCGTAAACTGTCAAGATATCGAAATATTGGTGGGTTGTGTATTTCTGACATGTACTGTATTGTTTTGAAATACCTGTTGACACGTTATGAACAGAGCGAACCAAACAGACGTGCCAGCGATAATTTGAGCAGCTTTAGTCTGCAGGAATATCGGCGCTGGTTCTTCCTCCTTGGAGAACGTGGTGACAGTGGTAGTTGTCATTCCGTCTACCAAGAACTTGAGGATAGTAGACGATTCTGTTGCCATGGTACTAGTCATATTTCGATCTAAGGAAAAGTCAGTGGTTGCGATATGATAAACAATAACAAATTAGGTGTTAAGGTAATCGAGGGCGTCCTATGAAACCATTTTAGCGACGGTCACGGAGGGGAGAAAAACCGTGCGAACCGAGTCTAACGTGTTTTCCCGTGACACAGAAGAAACGTCGAACGGGTACACGAGTCGCTTGTTGAAAATCAATATATGCACAACAATAACAACGGGTACACTCGGTCCGTGCGCGAAATTTCGTCTCGTGGACGCACCCGTGATCCATTCGTCGATGTTTTTCGCAAGATTTCCAGCATACACGCGTTCCCTCGGTCGACGTAACTCTCGTAGTACTTACGCGTTCTCTTTTTCCGTTCGTATCGCGCACCGTAACGCGCTGACCTGTGCACGATCCGTGAGCTTCTCCGAGATTCCCCGCTTTCAATTAAAACCAGCCACCAACGCAACGGTTTCCGCGAATGGTCGTGACCTTCTCGAGAGATAAACGCGCGGAATAAATTCCACCGAATTCACTTCCCTTCACTGTCTGCTTCCGTCCAGCCTGGATCACCGAGTTTCACTTTTACCCGACATTTTCAGGCATCTCTTTACGTTCGTTCCACGATACGTCAAACACGCATTCGTTGCGAGACCAGCTTCGCGAAATATGCCAGTCGACAATAAAAATATAACTGGTCTCACCACCACCACCATATACTCTTCTCCGTTGCACCCGTAAATCTTCCCCTTGGCTCTCTCTTTGTTTCACGCTCACGGACGATCTCTTTTTCCCTTCTCCTTCAGGCGAAATCCCCTCCTATGGTTCTCTTTAACATCACGAACGCATGCGCTCACCGCGGCTACGTTGTCACAATACCTCGACAACGTCGCATTTCGCGACTTCTCCGAGTGCTTCTCTGCCGTCACGTTTTCTACCCCCACCACACCCGTTGCGCATCCGACTCTGCGCAGATCTTCGACTATAATATGGAATATTTTTACAGAGGCGAGATTCCTGTCAACATCTCCTATGCTCACGTCCTTGCAATTTTTGACCTACTTACAGACAGCGATGCCATTTCTGTAAGTTCACGTCTCTGTCCTTTACACTGGCCCTCTGGATGAAAGAGGACGGAGATACTGCATGCAGAAAATTGAAAACGTTGGAAAGAACGCGATATTTGAAATGGTAGAAAACTGTCATGTTGAACAAATCTACACAATTTTATGAACTGGTTCTGTTGAACTCCACCCATTCACTTTTCCAAACAAATCATATATTAGGTAGTTCAAAAGATAAAGAACATTTCAATGAATAAAAGATTGGGAGATTGCCTTTTGCAGAATGAAGGGCAAAATTTCTTATACACTGGAGTCTTGTATACTCGCAGTCGCATCTAGAGAGAGGTGTGTAATCAAAGGCTTAATTTCGCTGACTGCTTAGACTGCTTTCAATACGCATATTTCGAGGTGATTCTAGTTGGATAGAAAAATTGTGTATGTATTGAGGTTGTTGATAGCGGAATATATCAATTAGCCAGAGCGTGAAAGTGCAATTTATTCACCAGTCGAAAAAGTAACATTAACACGTTGTTGTTTCGGTAGTCTAGCCATTGCGCACATTCCTGCGACAATGTCTGTGAAAGTTCGAGGAGGAACAAATGTCAAATGGGACAGTTCCTCGGAGGAGGATGATGACACGTACGAGCCGAAGTGCAACATGAGATTAAGGGATTCTCGAAAAAACACGCAGCAAGCTGTTCTGTCTGAGAATGAAACTTTTTCGGAACCACGAAAACGGGGCAGGGGACCCTCGAAGCGGCCCTGCTTAAACCGAAACGCTTTGATGGCTCGCGAGAACAGGCTCCGAAAGAAAGCGCACCTGGAGAAAATGGAAAGCAAGCTATCATTTTATCAACAGGAGAATAAAAATTTGGTGAACGTCGTCAGAAAACAAGGTATCGATATTAAAAGATTGACAGGCGAGGTCGCATATCTCAGAAACGTCCTGAACAATAACACAAGTATCACGGCGTTGCTCAAGACTATTAATGAGGGTCTCCGTAAAATGAGTACGCAAAAAAATGGTAATCTGTTGTATCCGAATCATATCAGCGAGTACCCGGTAGAGACCGAGACCCGACGCAAGTGTACATGTTACACGAACACAAAGGAGAGTCTATTAAATGCAGAAAGTACTAACATGTTTGTCAACAATGACATATTAACGGAAGAAAGTACCATCAAAAGCCAAGTGAGCGAGTCTCGTATTAATGCCAAGAAGCAAACCGCACGTAAGGATTCTAATTTTGGTAAAATTAGACCAGCCTATTCTCATTTCGATCACACTTATACTATTTTCAATCCTATAGTTGACGTCAAGAGCAGTCCAAGAAAGAAGGATCCAATTAACATAATAACTTCTACAACAGATTCGATATCAGGAGATAGTTTCATGGAGAATACAGAAGATTTGGATAATCTATTGCCAATTACCCAAACAGACTTTTCTAACATTCATGTGAAAAAGGACGACACTATTGGGCTTGATTTTGATCAATTGTCTACTTTCAACATGGACATATTCGAAGATCTGCCTAAATGCGATGAAATGATGAATTCAGTGGACAGTTTAAACGATACGTCCAATCTTTTTCCAGAAGAGGAAACAGCCCAAAATTTAGATAGTACAGGAATATGCCTGCACTTAAACTCGGACAAAGTATCTTTGGAATTTTGTTCCATATGCCACCTAAACAGTAAGAACTCTGGATAAAACTGAAGGGGGAATCGATCGTGATATAAGCTCATCCTATGATGGGTCCCTTATAAAAGGGACCAGATATTTTACAGAGGAGCATAAAACTATTTCTTGATCAGTGGAGTAACGAGCATAAAAGAAGAATAGAACAATGTATTACCAAAAGTTTCTTAGTATAGACATTTCATAGAATGTTAAAGAATGATATGTATATATGTGCACATGAACGGTATGTAATGGTAGTAGATATTCTCTGTATTTTCAGGTATATCAAGAAGATATATATCGCCATCTAGGTCTACCCAATTCTTGCAACAACACAAGACTATTATCCTTACGGAGCGAAAGTTGCGTTAACTAGTATTCATGTTACATACATGTGTATATGTATATATATATGCACTATATGTTGACACATGGATGCACATATATATATATATATTAACACATACATATTATTATATATATATGTTTGTATGCCAACATGTATATAACTATTTTATAAGTATGAGACTCATTATCTGGGTAATGTTTTTAATGATCATAACTGTTCACATGTAATTGTATAATACTACCTCTTGCAATAGGCTGTATCGCTGATATTCATTAGCGATGATATCGAACGAGATACGAGTCCTTTTTGTAAGATTTTATTATGTTTAGTTGTAGTCGCTAACATGCTGAAGAACTGCTAGTTACTTGATTTACTATAAGCACCGGGCCACTTCTTTTCCCCTGAAACTGTAACTGTTTACTTTTTCCAGGATAATTACATTGGCATTGAAGTTTACTAGCAAGGATGATGCGAAAAGGTGGGCAACATATAACTTTGATTAAAGAAAGAAAACAATTATATTCATTGAATCACGAACGTATACAGCCGATATATATATATATATATATATAAAACATGCAATATTTTTGTTTCATTTAGCACGGTCTGGCATTCCTGATGCGCTTGGTTTAACGACGTAGAGTATTAGATTGGAGTGAATGCGATGAGCTTCTTATGGAAAATGCACATGGAATCACGATCACCCCCTTCTTTTATACGAATTTAATACATACGTTAACGAGCAGGTTGAGTAGACATACCAGTATTCTTCATTGAAACGGTATAATGACCACACTGCGTGAAAAACTGTATTGCAAACATTTTTTCAATGGTTCAGTTTCAGCTGCATTTTATGGATATAGCTGCCGATATGGAACAACATTCCATCCACTGATCAAGTATAACGTGGTAATTCAGAGTAAAATCTGAATGTTAAACGAAACCCTCTACTTGAAAAAAGTAGACCTGTCGAAAGCGCTCTTGTAATGCCAGAATTTTAGTTCTTTACGATTTCATGAACTTTTGTTTTTTAGAAAAACGTTCGCGTTTATATCTACACTGAAAAATATTCAGAATTCTAGAATACGTTTTTGTTATTGAGGGAAAAGAAGTATAAACGAATTAGCACTTTGTTATAGCATGTGCAATAATTTTTTTATTTTTCTGTAATACAAAAAAAAAAGATCGTTTCTATATGTAATAATACATAAGCAAATGTTGACAATTAGGTACATTTATTTCGAACTTATGTATCTGTAGTAATAGTTCCTTGAAACTTACGATTGTCTCTGTGTACAAATCAAAACTCATCATACATAGACTCAAAAATCATAAACTATTTTGTATAAAAAAAATTGTTTATTACTAATAAACAATGTATTGATACTTATATCCTTTTGTAACTAAAATATGTTTGTACCCATGTTAATTGAAGCATATACTAAATATTTTGTTTATCTACAATAAAATAGCATTTCAATTATTTTTATATATTCATGAGAATATATAAAATAATGATCGCATTTCTATATTAAATATATTTATATTTTCAAACAAATCTTCAATAATTATTGGGAAATAACGAAATTCCTGAAAGCGTTTTTATGTTTAATGTTATGTTCTTGTATTAACACCATTCAATAATAGTAATTATCTCTTATATTTCTACAATATATGCAGTAGGAAACTAGTTAACTTTGTACAAAAAGATCTTGATCACGAGGACTTGTTACTTATTGTAGTATTCAAATTCCAAGACGACTAAAGACATCCGGTTTCTTCACGTGTGCCACTGTCGTGATTCTATCAAAAGTAACTTGTTTCGGACCATTCGTCTTAACTGTTCCCAAACGTGCTTTTGCTGGTATCAAAGTCAGTCGTTCAGAAGCTGAAAAATCATTACTCGTTAAATTTAGAGAAACAGTTACAGCATAAAATAATAAAAACCATAATATGTACCCAATTTTCCAGATGTAACACTAGATTTTGTGGATCTAATGGTATTCGGGGATGTGCTATTAAATGAAATCTTTTTAGTTGTTTTTACTACTTGAGACACATTATTAGATAGAGTTTTTCTTGTAGCCTCTTGATCAGCTCTCATTGTCCCCATGGTTTTTGATACCGCTTTGTTTGTCGTAATGATAGAGGTTCTTCCACTAATACTTTTTGGTTTTAATATCCCTGAACTAATTGTCCCATTTTTCAGTATACCTACATGCATTGTACTGTCTTTCTCAGCATCTTTGTCTCCTAGTCGTTTAAAAACACTCACAGATCTTTTCAAAACATCTTTCCCTAAGCCAGTGATATTGAATGTTGGTGATGTTTCTGCTAGATTTGTGGTACTAGTTACAGAGCTATCTCCTAGTCTATCGAAAACAGTTCTCTTCTGTTCTGTAGACTTCTTAAGGATTTGTTTACTTCTAGATGTTGAACCCTTTGGAAGTATTATCGTATAGCCCACTTTATTATCCCTATTGTCCAATGATTTGACCTTTTTCACTGTCCCGTTCCAATCTTCCTCATTGCTACTGTCGTATTCTTCTTCTAATTTTCTTTTAAGAATCATCTGTTTCTTTTGATTAGCAAAATCTGTCATTACTTCGCTGGATGTGGATACTGGTTTTTTTACAGTGGTCACACCTTTTTTTACCGAACTCGTCGGTACTTTCACAATCTTTTTAGTTGCTACAGAATCCGATTTGATTTTGGAAGCCACTGTTTTGATAGATGCTTTTGGTACCACTTTTTTAACGACTGGTTTCGGATTTATGGATGGATCTTCTGTGTCTACGAGAAACCTTTCGCATGTTGTTTCTTCGACCACTTTCTTGGCGTACCTCAAGATCGCGATCATATCTCCCATTAAAGTTATTCCCATTTCTTTGAGACTAGGCTTATCTAAATCTGGCAACATGTCTGGCTTTATACGATTATTAGAGAATACAACCGCATGCTTTGTGGCAACATCTTGGGGAAATCCTGCCCCCTTGAAGAATTTTACCCAGTACGCTGTAAAAATAGGATAAAATTGAGCGTATCCAAATAAGGTCACGAATATAGAAAGGTAACGAAAAGAAACTGTGACATACCTGATAACGACGATGCCATTTCACACCGGTTAGATTATTTCGGTTATTTGCTCGACGAACGCCTTCCAAACAACGTTTTCACCAAATATCCACGGTTTAAGTGATTCTGTATCACATGTTTTATAAAACTTGGCTTCTCTCGAAAGAATTTCGCTTGGAAAAAGAAAATCTATCAAAAAATTACCGAACGTGTCTGTTTCAAGAATATCTATTCTGTAAAATATTTAATTACAGTGTTTCAAATAAGTATTACAAAATATACTTAAGAAATGATAATAAACATCGACATTCCATCGATTATGGCTTCAGATCTATTCACGTCTATTCTTATACATATAGTGTATTTATATGTACACAAACGCGAATACAGAAATGAAATTATGCAGAATGGTTGCTCACGGCTCACGCGGCGTACGACGTATGAGAGGAGAAAACACAAACAAAAGCGTGGAGATTCGTGTTCGCAAAATGACGACCTTCGAATCTCAGGTGCATACAGCGTTGCCGCATCTCAATGAGAAAATCGAAACGTTGTTCAGCGCGGCAATATTTGGAAAGCAAAGTGGTAAAATATTCGTGATACACTGAATATTACTAAAAAAATTGATTTTACCATTCCGCGTATGTAACTGAATATTTTGATACATTTAAAACAAATATCACCATTTTATATAAATATCCAGGAATTGAAACATCGAAATAAATATTCTCGTCAGATGTCGCCTGCGTAAACTTGGGTACGCACGCGCGTTGGATGTTCTTACGAACGCATGCGCACTGGAAATTGATTCTTGAGAAATGGAAGAGTCTCATCTCCATAGAACACATACTTTATGGTCTAGAAGTTGCAACGTGCAGCGACATCATTGGTGTACGCGTGTACTAGTCGGTGAATTCGCTCTATTTCCTTGCGAGCGAATTCTGAACAGCTTTGATATTTCGAAATTATAATAAAGCACAATTTCAAATTATTTATGAAATCCATTACCTACACGTCAAAAACCCTAATTTATCGCATCACATCGCATTCGATGTCTCATATTGTAATCATCTTTGTTATGTAGTTATAAAATATTATGTAGTTATGTATATTATGTATATAGTTATAAATTGTAATCATCTTTGTTATGTAGATATAAACATCAATCGATCAATAATAATCTATAAAAAGTGTCTTCCTTCGTAGCAAATTCGCGTTCTTTTTTCAATTCCGTACAGATACAACAGATGCGTAAATAAACTCATGAAAGAATCTTTCGACACGACTTATTATAGTTTCACATTTATTTATTCCAAAAACAAATTGACCTCAATTGACATACAACCACGCGTAGTTACAAGGATCGCGTTCGAATCGTTCTACGGATGACGAGAATGCTCAAAGTTCTCAAACAAGTGGGAAGTCGAGATGCAAGTGTCAGGTAAAGGGTTCGCAATTTCGTGGAACGCAATTGTCGCCGTTCTATGTAGAAAAACGTTCATGCCCCAGTGTCCGTGAAGTCTCGGAGGAATGGAGTTACCCTCGTTGTTTTGGGGATTTCGCGCGAATTACCGTACTATTTTTAACGTGTGTGGGTGAATCCGGTGTCTTGGTCGCCTTCGATACTATTTTCGATATCTTGATATTCGCCGAGCTGCCTTGTTGCGCGGGATTCGCGTTCTAGAAAGAGGAACGGAGGTTAGTTTCGAACGGTGTGCTTGGGTACGTTCGGATGTCGAGTTGCTCGATGTCGGAGCAATCCGAGAAACGATGGTGTTGCGTCTTTCACGGTGAACGTGTCGGTCGCAACGCGACAACAGTTCATTAGCGAAAGGAGCCACGGTCAAACGGAGAATAACAATAAACCGGCTGCTCGAAAAACTCGCGGGTATCTACTGTACGTTCGGTTTGGTAATTCGCTTGTTTTCGTCGGCGGATCGTCGATCGAACATTTCTAATACGCGCCAGTTTGAATAATACGAATGAGTAGGGCGGATCGTCGTATACGGTCTTGACTCGTGATACCCTGTTGACGGACGGATACACATAAGTACGCATATTCGAAATACTTGACCCGATCGCGAAAAGTTCGCGGGGGTTGGACACGGAAGCTGCTGCATGGGAACCAGATCTTTGGGTGGGCGACGGGGTATTGGTGGTCGGGGTGCGGGACGGTACCCTACAAAGAGAGAGAGAAAGAGAGAGGGGGAGACGATGGGGGGGGGAGGAGGAAGGGGAGAAAGAAAAAGAAAAGGAGAAAGAGAGACAGAGAGGGAGGGAGCGTGGGAGGGGGGCTCGTGCGCCGGCGAGCAAATCGTGTGTCAGACTCGTGGCAGAGGGGTCAGCGCGAGAGAAAGAACGACACGAACCGAACGTTTTCTGGGCTTAGCGGGTACGTTTTCACGATTATAAAACGTACATCTATTCTACGTGCTCCCGTAGAGTCGGTCATCCTCTCGTCTCTATCATTTTCATATCTTTCTGTTCTACGTACTCCGTACCCTACATCGGTCTCCCATTCTCTTTCTCGTTGCAGCCGTGAACAATCTTTTGTCCCTTTTATCGACGGTACACGCATTAGACGTCGTCGTTATGTTTCTGATCGCCGTGAGCCGTGTGTAGGGACCATTCGCGCATTTGCCATAGCCAAACGAAACCCGAAAATCGTCGTTACCACCAAAAAAGAAAAAGTGACACGGAAACTCGTTTTGCGTTTAAAGGAACGTGAGATATCCGCGGAAGGATGAACGACATGGAAGCTTACGGGGACGGATACATGGAGCCGGAGGAAGAGTGGGAGAGGGAAGGTCTTTTGGATCCTGCCTGGGAAAAACAGCAGAAAAAGGTGAGTAACCCGATGAATCGTCACGGTATCCACCGTGTTTATTTCGTAACCGACGCTTTTACCGTGTGCGGTCTCCGCTTCCCTCGCTGTCTCCCCGGCGAGAACTTTCGATTCGATTATCGCAATCGTTCCGTCGTTACGCTCGCGATCGAACCAACCGGCTTCAATCCGCGATACGTGCACTCGATAAGCGAAATTCCACGCGAATCGAGCTCCCCGAAAAACGACCACGATTCTTTCAATCGCGATCCATCGAGTGTCTGTATCGACTCGATTCTTCGTCGGCAGCCTAGCTACGCATAACCTTGCCCCGACAGCGTTCTGTAATTTCGGAAATATTTATTTCCACGCAGTAAATCACGATCGAGAACAGCATTTGTTAGTTTTCAGATTGCTCGCCAATTTCTGCCCGTGCACAATTTATGGGAATGTTTACGATCGCGGACGATCGACCGAGCGAGTCATTGATCAAATAAATTGCCCGGGTTGATGCAATACAGTTTACGCGTAAATGTAGTAAGCGTACCAAAAGAAACCCAGGAAAATCGAACTCGATAACACGCTCTTCCGTTTCTCTTCCCCTTTCTCTTCAAATGTTATCACTAGACAGCGGATTTTATGCATTTATGACAAAAATGAGTGGGCGTAATTTGATACAGTAAAAACATTGGAACAATTTCAAAATACTGTTGTATTCTTTGCAACCTATTAAACACATCAAGAAAGAAAATAAATGTGTTGTAATAAACTTCACTCCCGTTTGTTGCAAATCAGGTAAAAAAATTTTATTCTGCATGAAGATCCGCTGTCTAATCATCACGAGTCATATTTTCTTTTTTTATACAAATGAGTTTGTATATTAATGAGGTTCGTGTGGTTCGATCCGGTGTACATCCATCTCGACAAACCAATTATTTTTGTTAGCGACGTGCGACAAACACGCTGGCGCGGATTCATCGGATATGTCAAACAGGCGGGGATTCTGTTGGTTAATTTTAAACTTTCGGAGTAACGAGTATACGATCAAGCGGGAATTTCGAATTTGGTAAATACGGTAGCGACGGCAATGGAATTTCACGCAAGCGTTACGGACGGCCTAATTACAGACGCGAATCTTTTTTCAATTATAGACGAGCTATCAGGAATGGATAATATATTAACGATTTGTAACAAGTCGAACGGCGAAGCGAATCGAGTCGCGAGATTTCCCTGATCGAACAGGATGATAGTGATATTCTCCGATTCCGTTGGAATTGCTTCTGGATGTCAAGAACGGTCGTGCAGAATTCCAAAACGAAATCAGGGGCGACGTAATACGAGACGTTTGATCCAGGAGGGCGCTCGATGATTAAATACGAGGAGAAGAGAGAGAGAGAGAGAGGGCGCGAGAGACAGATAAAAAGTAAAAAGTGGGGAGGAGAAATGTAATCACCGGGACACAACGAAGTATGTAGTCAGATTAATGCGATGTCAATTGATAAAGTGGAGCAGCCTCAAGTACGCGTTGAAGACGACGTTTTCCTAATTTTTGGCATGGGCTCAAGGCTCTCTCAGGTCCGACTCGGTTTACGCGGATCTCCGTTCGGGAGCCCTTCAGATCGTATTTTCAGACTTTATGACGAAAATAATCGTGCACTGAGTCACTCCAGTGACGTCCACGCTTTTAGTTCGAGCTCCTAGGAATCGATCTCGACCTCGACGATCCAGAGGGACAACGAATCCGATCGATCGTCCCGAGGCGTTCGATCGCCGATGGCCAAACGAATCGATGGGAGATCTTCCGTCGATCCCTCCGTAGTCTTTGCAGCGTGCAATGCTCGGCAATGAAATTGCGCGCTTGTAACCGGTGCACGACTCCGTGAAATAGAGCGGTATCGATGTCATGATCATTGTCTTGCTTCGGGAGTCCCTGAGAGTCCCGGAGGAACCTGGTCCGCGCTAGCAGGCCAAGGTGCGTCTAGCGCCCGACGTTTACAATGACAATGCGCGATTCCGACGACCCTGGGTAATTAACGTCCGCAAATTTGGCAAGCGGCTGCGTTTCGGCCCAAGACGCGACTCCCTCAGCGCCAGAAAATCGAACGGAAACGATCCGATGATCGGGAACTTCACAGCTCTCACACCCTTACATCGTAAACTATCGGTACACTTTGAACGATGTTCTTATCAACTCCATTTATCTGATAAAGTCGATAGACAAAAGCGTTACGTCACATCGGAAATGTTTCCAACGGCAAAACGTAATCAATTTTCATTGGCTATAGCAATGGGGATGGGAGCGCTCCGAAATGCCCCGGAGCAAACGCTGTTCTTACTCTTGCGGCTACCGAGAACTAAAATTCTTTTAACGCTCGGGTTAACCCTCGGATAATGGAGCCATCTGTGCCTACGTCTATCCTAGAGTGGAAGGACGAAATCTCCCTCTTTGACTGTGTAAAGTGCCCTGAGTGGGCGTGGCCTCCTTTTACTCCATCGTCGATGGAGCCAGGATACTGCTCCGTAGGGCAATCTGTTGCCATTTCCTTCTCAGAGCGATGCTGCAGGGAAAATACCGCTAAAGAAATAAATAAGGTCTCGTAGCTCTTGATTTTAATATAGCCAGGCCAGTGGTCTGTAGGGCAATTTGTTGCCACGTCTATCAAAGAAATGTATAAAAGGATTGTCTAGCTGTATAGCTGCATCAAGTATCTCGAGGGGGCGTGGTCTTGTTGCTCCCGATCGTCGACGGAGCCAGGCCAGTGGCCCGTAGGGCAATCGGCGGCAAGTCTGCGCCGGAGCACAGCTAGAAAATGGAAAGCTGACTGGTCCCGCGAGAAATTTAGTGGATCACGACCCGTTCCGAATCGGCCGTGGAAAAATGACTATCGCCGCGTTCTCTGGAATGTTTGACGCGCGCGGCCGTGCGCGGCCGAGATTTTACGAGAAATTGTACAGTTAACCGTCCCGTACGGAACTAGTCGGCTGCTTCGTTTCCCATATACAGGCTGATTCACCTAACACGACGACCTCGAATTGCTCTCCGGGGAACCGTTCGTTGCACCGACAAAATTATTTAAAGATCTATCGGCGATGCGGCTATCTGCACAGCCGCCGCCCCTCGCCCCTTTCGCCGATCGATCCCGTCCCCTTCCGTGTTGTCGTCGCTCCATCTTTCTCGTTGCTGCCACGTGCTCCTCTGACTATTTTCGAGTCCCCGGCGCCGCGAAGTATTCTCAAAAAATAGCCGACTGCCGGAACAGAATCGTTAACACGTCCGTTGCCCGGTGGTTTCACACGCGGTTCCACCTGAGCAACATTATACTTCTACTTATTTATGATTGTATGTATCTGGCTCGCCGTCCCGCGTGAGCTAGCGAAGAGGACGCTAGGATGTCCATTAATATTCTTCCGAACCTTTGAATTTATTTAAGATATTTCTTGCGAGATCCTCCTGTGTTCTTTTATTTTGTCAATGTCCCTTTTACTATGTCAATGTGTTATTTTCGGTCTATTAAAATTGGTAATGAAAAAATTAATTTTCTATTTGTTTGATTTTTAATTTTTGCACAGTTAAAACCGCGTTTCAAACGTCCTTGCGTTTGTTGTGCGGAGCGGCCCGTGACGCGGGAAACATTTCAAAAATGGCGAACCGTGGATACCGCCATTAATCCCCTTTTAAATAGAAACCACGTTAGAAACGCTTCTCCGGATCGTCGCAAAGATCATCTCGGATCTCGATCGTGCATTGTTGTGCGCGCATCGCTGTCGGGCCGATAACAAATTATAATTGGCGGTGGCAGCATCTGAAATGTATCGGAACCATTTCGAAGCGTTCATCAATTTTCATCTTCTTTTTAACGGCGAAACGAGTTTAGTTGCATCGGATAAAAGACGAGAATGATGCGCAGGGTTCGATGTTAGGAGGGATTAGATTGAAGATGGAGATCAAATCAACACCGAATCGAAACTAACGACTGGTACGCTGGTAACGACTAACGAGTGTTCGCGTGATCGAGTCCTCGAGCTACTAATCTAGAAACAGTTGAAAATTCATGTTCGAAGGCCGAGGAACGGCTTATCGGCCGTTATCGTTCGCTGGTAAATATCATGTATTCCCGGCGATTACACAAGGACTCGTAACGTAAGGTTCGACATGAGAATCCGACGTCGTCGATGCGCTTTCCTCGTCGTTTCTGTCCGAGCGTCGCGACGACCGGCGTTACCGTATAAATAGCCGATATACAGGGTGGTCCACACCCGATCGCGTTTCCTCTATCGAGAAACGCAAGAGCAGCTTTGTATCTTTTCCCGGCCTCCTTCAAAGAACAAGCTCCGAAGAAACCGGAGACTTTCGAAAAGGGAAATCCATTCGACTGTTTTCTAAATGAGTCACGCCCGCTAGAGATTTTGTCAGTTAATCTTCAAAGGACAGCTTAGTTCGAAGCAAAAGCTGAATGCATTTTGATAACCAATGTTTGCCGCGTTCGCCAATATGTTAGTTCCATTGATAGACAGGAAATCTTTTGCATAACTGATAACAACACACAATACGAAACTCTTTATTTAGAGTGGCTCGAGTAGGCGTGGCTTAAGTGCTCTCGCCCTTAACAGAGTCCCGACAGAGCCCCATAGACAAGACTACAGGGTGTTTCATCTGCTGGCATAGTTCGAAACTTCTTTTCTGAAATGAGCTCTAGGAACTCGTCAGGTTCTCGTGAATTGTTGATAATAATTTATTCGTAATTATTAGACTGCGGATGTTCATGCAATTTGCAATTTTTGTCGACGAATTTTCAGAAACTCGAATCAAATAGAATCTTATTTTCCGTGGTAGTAGTCTTTTTAGATTTGGGATAAATTAGAATCGTACTAAATTGTGTTGTATTTTATATCCTAGCATTTTTTGAAAATTTTCGAAAGCCATTATTGCATAAAGATCCGAAGTCTAGTAATTATACAAGTTGGATTGTCCCTGGCCAGCTTGCTACATAGATCAATCACATATGACGGCAAAATCGACATTGCAAATTCATGTGGCACACATTCATATTATATCGTGAATATATCGTCATTTGCTTCTACATTCAGATTCGCTCGTTTTCCTGTTGCACACCAGCCCGCGAACACCCTCTGTATCTACAATTACTGTCCAAATATCGGTTACGAAAGAACAGAACTTGATTTAGACCCAAGAGATAGGAATAACTTTTCCATTCATATTTATTACGTTACAGCAAAAATACACTCGGTCGCACGTATAAATATGTTCCAACTTTAACAATTTAGTTGTGACTCATTGCAGATACACATAATAACTCCGGCTAACCAGAAGCCACTGGTAGTATGACTGTAGTAATGACTAATTGTAGTTCTGTAGATTGTTGACATCAAACCTCTACCGAGCATCGAAAGTGGCTAGTATGTGTCGTCCTAAAGAAATAACAAGACAGAATTTCTTGAAGAATTTATTTCAATTTCAATTTATTCCGAATTATTATTATTATCTAGATCCATTGGTCTTTTTATCGCAACTGAGTGTACAACTTTCGCTTGAAATTCATCACTAGGAAATGAATAGTTAGGCGATGCCTTTAAAATATTGCTAAATCCAGATAAATCTAGATGGACGGCAGTGGTAGCTAATTCGTGCGTGAGCTGAATCGGACCTTCCGGATCATCTGGATTCTCCGGATCGATTTTCGAGCGGATTGCCGCGAGTTTTTCGAGGGTCGGTGTCGCAGAACCGTGTTCTGCTCGAGCAGAAAAGACACGGGTGTATTTTTAGAGGCGGTCCGTCGCCACTGCACGGCACCACTCGCAATCAGCTCTCGGGTCCGCTCGGCGTCCTCGCGTCGATTCGTCGAGCGGATCGCGACGAGTGAGCGTAGTCTGGTCATCGTCGTCGTCGATCGCGATTCGATCCTCTATCGATTCGATCCTCGCGGAACGGCACGAACAAGATCGTTAACCTTTCGCAGAGGAGTTTTAGGCTGTGCGCCAGATCTCAGATTGGAACCGGGTGAGCCGCGCGGCTCGCCATCACGCTCACGCTCATGCTAAGCCGATTGTTATGCGATGATTAAGCCTCGTCTCTCTTCCTCGAGCCCCGAAGATTACGTTTCGGCTGCGGGAACAGCGCGGCGCCCACGCGCTCCTCTATTTTCAGACGGGCCCGCGCTCGCGCTGGCAAAGGTCGCGCGATAATTATGCGAAATTATTGTTTCATTGTTGGGACACGGAACGCGCGCAGCCTGCAGAGCTCCGCGCGAAAGACGACCAACGTGCAACAAGTGTTGGCTCGGTGCACCTGGAAATTTCATCCTCCGACGCGCGGTTTCCCCGCTCTCTTAAAATCCCTTGCACTACAACGTCGAGTCAGACCCGTGACGAACATTTCGAATAGAATTTAAAGAAATAAAATTCTACTTCGCCGTTGTAATACTTTTTTTATGGAGAATTTGCTACTTCGAATAGAAAAGAAATGTAACGGAAAACAGATTGCAGCACTGTATGTCAACGTTTGTTTGAAAAATTTATTCATACAACAAATCCAAAATCGAATCAGATCCCGGTTGTTCGCTGTGAAATGTTCTACATTTCGTGGCTGAAGGCGAAACGTGCTACTTTTCGTGGTAGCATACCGAAATATGCTACTCTTCGTCAAAGCATAGCGCGCATGTATTCTTCTTGGCGAGAAAGAGCAATGTGCTAGATTTCAAAAGACGAAACAAACGTGCTGCTTTTCGCGGCGCACGTCGGAATTGTTTCTAATGGGCCGATCTATTTGCCGCGGAACGGTAGAGAAGCCCACACCGGTCTCGTAAACCTTTCTAAATTTATATTATTATATATTATTGCGTTCAGCCCCTTGCTATACAATGTTTCTTAAAGATTGAATAAGAATAATAATCACATCTGCTCCACCGATATACGTGCGTGACGATCACAGATCTATCCAAGCTACCAGCGACTCAGAATTGTGCTCGGGTGGTTCGAGACGGTTCGGAGTGTCCAAGTATATAGTAAAATGTCAGCGGATCGTTTCCTGAATGAATGTTCGCCACGTTTCCGTTCGCCCCCGCCGATATCGTACGGAAATAGATCGCTAGAGCGTCGCGTTTTCCGCTCGGCGCGATCATCCGGGCATATTTTCGGCGAGCGTAACGTAAACCGCTGCCGGAATAACATGTTTTCGGCGAAATCGAGTATCGATCATTGTAAAGATCATCGCGCGACACACCTGGATCGCTAGATGACGGAAAATTGGGACATAGTTGTGTTTCAAGCTGGCTTCCGAGAACGAACCACCCTTGATGGATAAGCACCATCTGCTCCCGCCGTCTATTGTCCTTTTTCTGTCTGTTGAACGGGACGATGGGGAACGCGGAATCGATGCTGCATCCTTTCTACCATCATTCAGAACCCCCCATGAACATTTTCGCAATCTTTCAACTCCCGAATGTCTGGGGCCGCGTTTCTGAATGTTGCATCCACAATATTCCAGTTGAAGTTAGAGTAAATCACTGCTTCGATTAGACTTCAACTCCAAAGTCTAGGCTTTAATCTAGGATTGACTATAGTTAATTTCTTCTTTGAGGTACCTTCCTAAGTTGAGATGGATCGTCTCCAATAAAAGATACATGATTCTATTAAAAAGAAACAAATTTGACCTTCACGTGTACCCTATGCACCCCTTACAAAAATTGTACAATAGTGAACTTTTTCACTGAATTTTCATTAATTCATCCAACGAGGACAGAACACGTTTCGCGTGAAACGTTGAGCGACGTGGCGCGGACGGTCGCATCATCTCGCGGGATTTTTACAGGTAGAGCCCGGCGCGGTCGCGCCCAAAATAAATGCAGTTAAACACGAAACGCCCTAAATACGATGCACATAATTCACGTAACCCGAATTCTAAATATCGCGCGCGCGCACGAACGCGCGCAGCCTCTGAATTCTGTCTATTCTTAAAGTCTCTGGCATTGAATTTCTTTTCAGCCGTTGAACTTCCCTCGGCCGCGCGATTCGGGGACCGCTCAATTCGATTTCATCCAATTCGATTCCATCCGATTCGACTCCGTTTCGATCGGCCACGATCTATCGATGCACATTCCACAGTTGCAACACGCTCGATTAGAAAGTTATTACTAGACCGTGGATCTGTTTGCAAAATAAACGTTTTCTGTATCCGCTCGAATCCACCTGCCAATTTATTTCATTCTTTTCATTCCTCAAAATATTTATTCAGCAATTTTATTTTATATACTTTTGAACCTAATTGTCTGAGGCCCACGTTGACCTTTTACTGCACCTAATACAAAGAGCCATTCAAATCTTTGCTCGCCAATTTTATTTTATATACTTTTGAATCTAATTGTTTGAGGTCCACGTTGATCTTCTTATTGGACCTAATGCAAAGAGCTGACCGAAAAAATAGACTTTAGATGAAACGTTTGTAACTCTGTTAATGTCCTCGCTACTTTAAATTGCTGTTACTTTGGTCATAACTATGACCATTTAATCCGTATTAAATTAAATTATTAATGCCGTATATTAAATCCGTATATTCGTCGGTATTATCGATTGATTAGGGGTAACATGATACAATCTGTTAGAAAGGGCTCGTTCTCCAAGAGGGATGATTCAGGGAGGATCAATTACCAACTGTGTGTGATGGTCGTTCACTGAACTTCGTGTTTATGCTCACCTCCTGTTAGTTTACTCCAGTTTCAGTTCTTCAGTATGCTAACACAACGAACAGATTGCCTCTTCCTCGACAAGCAACAACGAGACAAACATTTATTGGTGTTACAAATACTTTTCTTTCTTCTCTTCATTCGAAAGAAATATTCAAGTTACCTATGTTTGTGCAATAAAAATGTATTTCTGTTACTTCTTTTTTTTGGACAGGTTGGGACCTGTGGTTTTATCTGGAGATTTTTGGTTTAAAGTTTCCTAGAGCAGTGTTGCTCTCTATACTTTGGAACATATTACAAAAATTTTTCTTGAGGGTTGATTTCAGCTTTAGCTATCTTGACTTATTCGAACAAGAAAATTTCCAAACAACTTGTTAAGGCCTTTTGAGCTATATTGTTAGCTTGGTCTTGAAGGTAATACAGTGGAACCTCGGTATACGACTTTAATCTGTTCCTGATGTTCGGACTTGTACCGAACAGGACGTATACCAAACCAACCTTTCCCATAAGAAGTAACGTAAAAATAATTAATCCGTTCTCATCTAAAAAGAAACTCCTATTGATATTATACCTACATTAATGGGGTTGTAAAATAATTTAAACATTGTTTAGACACATAAATAAAAAATGAGATATTTTATTATAGATTTTTAAATTTAAACTCTGCTTAGTGCTAAAATACAAAACAAAACACTCGATCGACTGATCATTTTCTTTCTCGACCTCATCAGTAATTCCATTACTGATCCTTACTTGTATGATCAGTCAGTTAACAATACATCAACTCTGAATTTAATTGATTATTAATTTAATTTTTCCTCTGAGAAATTTATGTCGTATACCGAGCAAAATTTGTCACGTCCAACCGGGACGTATTCCGAATTGGACGTATACCGAGGTTCTACTGTACTTTTACGCTTCCAGAATCGGCACGTGCTGGGAATTGTCGCGATTCGGTCACAGTTGAAAATCGAGTTTCCACGAATGGTCGCGGTCGTCTAATTAGCGGTCCGCGTTCTCGCGTCGCGTTCTCTCCCTGAAATACATACAACGATCCGAAAGAGGATCCGCCGCATGAATCGTGATCCTCCGAGGCGTCGTCGTCGTCGCGGCGAGATTGGCACGAATCACGGTGCCACGGTAGCCGGCCGCAACAATCTTGCGACAAAGCGGCTGTAATGCATATTTACGAGAGCCATTTAGCACACGCTGTCAATCTTTTCTGGCCGACTTTTCTCCCTTCAGTCTTTCCTCCTTCAAAGCCAACTTCGAACACGAAATTGCCAAAATTGTAACTGCAATCTTTAAGTTCGATCGATTGGTGCATAGAAGTGCATGAAGTCACCAGACGTAGCAGTCTGGAAATTTTCAGGAAATTTGTAAAGTTGGGAATACATTTTTAATTAAATTTAACCCTTCGCACTCCGAATTATTTTTCAAATTTGTTGCCAACAAACTCATCTTAAACAATTACTAATTATAATAGATGTAGCTCTCAAACTTTGTTGTAATTTATTTTTGTTTACTAATTATAATAAATATATCTCTCAAACTTTGTTGTAATTTGTATTTGTGGAACTTATATTTGTTTTTAACTAAAAAATGTAAATAAAGGAAGAACCAAATACATATAAGAACCCGTTTTATTTACATTTTCCTTTCTCCGATGTCGAGTCATACTCGACAAGAGAGTGCAAAGGGTTAATATTGGGAAACTATGATCCACTGTATAAAAAGACGGCAGAAACGCCTTTTCGTTCGCAAAACTTCTGCAGGGAAAGTACGAGAAAGAGGAGGTTGTGGTGAGGGGGGCAGGTGCTGGCAAGGGACAGGTGGCTAGGTAGCCGACGGTTGAACCCTTTAGCACCCTCTTCGACACGCCGTCCATCTTCTCGCGTGTTCGAGTAAAAATGTTCATGTTTAATTCATTTAATTAACCGTAACAGTCGGGACACCGCGTGCCCGCGCAACTCGCAGGGTTTAATGGCGATTACTGCAGCGGCTAATTTGTCGTGGATGACACCTAGACTTGATCTGTTCTTAGTTTGTCAAACCCCTTTGACATTGAAAGTACCGGGTGCGTGACAAAGAAGCGGTTCGTGCAATAGTTGCTGCACTATTCCCTGGAAGATTGTTGTCTGTTTGATGCAATCGATAATATTCGCGTCTCTTCTCCTTCTTCCTGTTTCTATCGAGAGGGTGTTCTCGCGAATTTCTTGGGTCGCTGACAATGGGAATTGATATCACTGCATTCTTTTCTGCTGAACTTTCCGCCGCGATGCAATGGCGTAACTTCTTTTATTTCTTCTCTTCTGCTTCTCACTCTTTTCACTGAATTGTAGAACGACGTCTCTGCTGGTTTGTCCAATGAGAAATAACACAAAGGATCTGTTGTTTACTTTTGCTGTATACATATATAAATTTTCACAGTGAATTTATATTTTTCATCCTTTTTTACGTTTATGATATTAAATGACCTTGAACGACTTTGAACGACTATGCAGTTGAAATGGTCTCGAGAAGGGCTACAATCGCAGTAGTTATAAAATATGTGGTTCCGTTAAAAAATAAAATAAGTTGACCTTCAAATCTCCTAAGTCTCTCCGCCTGAGGAGAGGAAACAATTTTTCAGGTGGCTTGTCCTAGGTGCCTCACCCTGTTTAAATTACGAGAATGCGTTTGTTGAGGTTCCAGTCGACTTTTATCGCAGCCTGCGTACAACTGGCTCGATCCACTGAATAAACACAGAGGCTTCCGGCGTTGATAATTAGAATCAATGGAAGAAATGAAAAAGATATTGTTTTATCGTGTTCACCGGATCGGCAAATGGCCGCAGTGATGCGAAAGTTTGCGTCGGCCCTTGCATGCACGCCAATTTCACCGATTATGACATTAACATCCATAGTTTGATCATTTCGCCGTTGGGATCGTTACGTAACCTGTTATTCTCACAGTTGGAATGGACTGTAGATTTCAAAGTCGGTAATCCGGTCGTGAACACGCGGCGGAACCGTGTTGTTCGGAAAGGGACAGCCGCGGATTCTCGCGAAGCGTATTTTCGGAGCAGAAACTCGCGCTTGCCGCGGGAAACGCGATCGCCGCGGCCGCTCTTCCGGATCGGTCGCGATTTTTTCTATCAGCAAATTCATTCGATCTCGCCAATTTCTGCGTTGCTCGGCGGTTTTTTCCGCATTCGCCGCACGCCAAGCCTTTCCCGACGATCGCACAGTCTTTCGAGCACATGGGCGTTCGGGAGAAAAATCATCACTCTCAAACTAATTAAGTCTCGAGTGAAGTAATACTTTTATAAACAAAATACAAATCTGAATTGATTGATAAATAAAAACATTTTTATTGCATACAATTGCGATGACCTTGCTTTTCCGTCGAACTAAATGTTTTTCCTCAATTTTAAAAAACATCGTAGCGATCATCTTGGTTAAAAAATGTAAAAAATTTGCTGAAAAAATTAGACAAATTGTGATTATTGCAGACAATTTTTCTTGCAGTTCCAAAGTCTTATAATACTAGATACATCCTGTGAAAAGTTAAGATGAAAAAATAAATGATATGCCTAGAGCACATGTTTGAAAAGATGCACTGATTGTAACAGTAAATTTGAATAACAAATTCGTTAGCAAAAATAAAGGTAAATTACGATCGACCTTTTGTTATGAATAGACTGCGGATCTTTATGCAAAATAAAAATTGTCTGCATCGATTAAAAGCCAAAGGAACCAAATAAAAAATTCTTTCTTCTTTTAATTATCTGTTTAAGGTGAAACTAATACAGCGATGTCCTTAAATCTTTTTAATACACTGCTTTAAATTGTACGTTTCTATTTTTGTCATAAATGCATAAAATCCGCAGTCTAGTTATGAACATTTTAAGATAAAGAAATTGTGTAGATCTTACGGTATGAGTTTTTTATTTCTTTCCATTGGACGAGACACCGTGGACCGATGAGAATCGGTTTCGCAAGATAGTAAATCGTTGTGGGTGAGATTGCGAGGTGTAATCGGCCCGTGAACGATCGCGCAGGATGTTTTCGAGATGCTAGGCCGTCCGGCGCGGGAGGAGTCGATGTTTTACAAATAGATCTTAGAGCGGTCTCGTAGAAGTTAAGGTGGCTCATGTCCAATTTTGGCCGGTCGCGCTTCACGCCGCCCGTATTAAATTTCACCCAATATTTTTCCCCGCTGTGTTCACCCGGCAGACAGAGAAACAGGGAGCGGGGAAAAAAAAGACACGAAAAAGAAAAAGAATCCGCGGACCGTCGACCCCGCATTTTTCACGCGCCCCCGACCCGCCACCCGCCGCCATTTTCTCGACTAAATCGGTCGCGATTTAATCAATCTCCCGTGATTTCCTCTCGTTAGCTCGTCGCGGCGGCGGACCAGCCATCTTTTTCCTCTTGTTCTGTCTGATCAGCGGCGAGGCTTTTCCACTTAGCAATTATAAATTTCACTGGAACTAAAAAAAGCTGGAACATCGAACAATCGTTTGCGACATTCGTGGTAGTTCTAAGACTTGTTCTTTATCTTTGCTGATTCATAGATTTAGTGGACTAAATCGTTTCGTTGGGTGCACGCGCAATCGGTCAAAAAAGTCTCTGTAAACCTTTATTAACAGAATACCTTTTTTAAAAAAATTTGAGAATTTTTGGAGATATTATTTTCGATTAAATTTTTAACATAGTATGTAACAGCAATTTACGGTGCTTTTTTTCTTAATTTTGAAGGCTCCGAAAAAAAGCTGTTTAATCAACATTTACAATTTTCTACAATTTTTTTTACACATCACGTGACGATACTAAGCTCTTGAAGAAAAAATTCAAGTCGTCTGGCCAACTTTGGAAAAAGCGACTCCGTCCGAAATATGTTCGGAGACTTTCCCGACGGAGTGTACGCTGTTATTGCTTGCTCAGCGTGTTATCAGCGATCGGTTCACGTTCGGTGATACCAAGGGTTCGAAAATCTTCGGACCAAGCGATAGGAAGCACGGTTTAAGAACCAGGACAGGGGATATATATAGCAGGTGGGATTGGGGTCGTTACTAAAATATACACTAAGCAGCAGTCAAGCTCAATTCCCCATTTTAAATTCTTCTTGGTCATAAAGTCCTGTCTGCTGCCGTGTTATTTAATCGAACTTCGTGGCATGGCGGGAGAACCTTGCGTCGCTTCTTCCCGCGTTCCTTTCTATAGAAATTCCCAGAAAATATGCTGGGCTGCCGCGCGCAGATCGCGAAGATTTTTGCCGGACGAGATGGACGAACAATCTCTATCGCAGCTGCTAAACAGTCGTCGACCCCTCTGCGGAACCATGAAGCGGCAATTTCCTTCTGAAGCCAAAGGTGCAACTCCCATCCCCCATTTTCCCAATTTAATTTACACCTAGCTGTCGAATTGGCGCGTTGGCAACGCGAGAGAGTCGATTAAATAATATTGCAATCCGGGCGAAATTAATCAAATATGTATAATGGTCTTGTAATATAAATTTTACACATCAATTAATAGTATAGTAGTACTAATAATATAGCATATAACTAATAAAAAATTAAAATAATTGAAGAATGATGAGATATATATTCTTTGAAAGGTGTTGAAATTATTAGAGAAAGAGTTTAACGTTGAAATTTTCATTTTGCATAGAAGGGGTGAGTAATTCGACGATAAATGTTCGCAGACATTCACAGCCTGGTGTAACTCGCATCTCCGCAAAGCCGGGACCGCCATCGAATCGATCGAGGACGACTTCAGGAATGGGCTGAAGCTGATGCTGCTGCTCGAGGTGATCTCAGGTGAAACCCTGCCGAGGCCTGACCGGGGCAAGATGCGGTTCCACAAGATCGCGAACGTGAACAAAGCGCTGGACTACATCGCCAGCAAGGGGGTTAAATTGGTCTCGATCGGAGCAGAGGGTTGGTATTCTCCTAACAGCCTACCCGTTAATACTATTGTATATCAATTTATGGTATAACATAATTGAAATGATCTACGATCGAATAAAAATATTGTTTAAAAATCGGTTTCTCGATCCACCGTCCGAATCTCTGGTAGCTAATGTCGTTGATGTTTGCAGAAATCGTGGACGGCAACCTGAAGATGACTCTCGGCATGATCTGGACCATAATCCTGCGATTCGCGATCCAGGATATCTCCGTGGAGGAGATGACTGCGAAAGAGGGTCTGCTGCTCTGGTGTCAGCGGAAAACCGCGCCGTACAAGAATGTCAACGTGCAGAACTTCCATCTGTCGTTCAAAGACGGGCTGGCGTTCTGCGCTCTTATCCATCGTCATCGTCCCGACCTTATCGATTACAATAAGCTTAGCAAGGATAATCCTCTAGAGAATCTGAACACTGCCTTCGACGTTGCTGAAAAGTATCTCGACATTCCTCGCATGTTAGATCCCGATGGTAAATACGTTGCTCAATCTGTTCGGCTACTCGATCACCCACCGATCCGATGAAAGAAGCATTGGCACCGGCAGTTCTTTCTGTAACAATGTACAATCATCAAAGTAACGTTAGCGGTACATACAGTGACCTCGTATACATGGTAGTCCGTAAAGCGACCTTTTGTGCAGTGTGAAAACATCCTTTGGGAACTTTGGCACCCCTGAAAGGGACCTCATAGACTCACAAGGTTTATGAATTTATGAACTGTAATTTACTGTACGGGACTTGCCTAAATGTTACACCAAAACCGCGCGTGCTAATGCTCTTTCGATCTACCGGTACACAGCTCCGAGTCGTTGTAAAGCTAGGCGGTTCGTTAGTCCGGGTACTGGATGAAGCTCTCGCCGCTGGATCGTTCAAATCCTTTAATACATTGTTCCATTGATATCGTATAGATTTGATCAACACACCCAAGCCGGACGAGCGTGCAATCATGACGTACGTGTCCTGCTACTACCACGCGTTCCAAGGTGCTCAGCAGGTCAGCGGAAAAAAGAAATGCGTGATGCTCCCCCCTAACTTTTCGTTACCGAGATCTCTCTACCTTCGAAAGGGGCTCTTGTGCGCACTGAGATCGATCGGCTCTTAAGCTATATCCACACTTAAACAACATCGAGCAACTTTTCGTCGCCTTTCGTTGCCTTCGGTGTGGACATAGCTTCGCAAGGGAACATACATAGGTATGCACAAATCTGTTGTACGCTCGCAAAATTAGTTGCGCCGTCGATCGCAAAGTGCACGAGCCCCTTCGCATCGTTTTAACCGACTGTCTAACACCCTGATCGTGTATATTGACCGTGATTACCTCGTAACACCCTAAGAATTGTTCGACTTGCATCGATGTACGTTCATCAGCTCCGTTCGACGAGTTCACTGTACCATGTAGGTGGCACTCGTTAGGTCCGCGAATGTTCCTCCACCACGCACCAGACCCTTCTTCTCCGTCGAAGATCGCGTCGTGTTCTCAGACGACTGACCTAAGCTAACACCGCATGGTTTGAGCCTCCTTTGAATGTGTGTTTTCTAGATATGCGAAACACAGCAATGCCCGACGAGAGGGCTGTGATGACCTACGTGTCCTCCTACTACCACTGTTTTAGCGGCGCGCAGAAGGTGTGTGTGTTTTGCATCCGACATTAACCAGTAACTACAAGCTACCTTATTTATGTTTTGCGAATGCTTCCACCACGATCATGCTCCGCCGTTCGGAAGGCTCTTGTTTCTACATGTCTAACATGTCGGACACCTCTAAGAAGTACAATTCTTAACGGCGAAGCATATCAGCGAGACATTTTATTGAGAAAGCTAACGTTAATCTGCGCGACAGGCGGAGACGGCTGCGAACAGGATCTGCAAGGTCCTGAAAGTCAATCAGGAGAACGAGAGGCTGATGGAGGAGTACGAGCGGCTGGCCTCCGACCTTTTGGAATGGATACGACAAACGATGCCGTGGCTAGCCAGCCGTCAAACTGACAACTCTCTCGCCGGCTGCCAGAAGAAGCTCGAAGAGTACAGAACGTATCGTCGCAAGCACAAGCCGCCGCGTGTCGAGCAGAAGGCTAAACTCGAAACGAATTTCAACACGCTGCAGACCAAGCTGAGACTGAGCAATCGGCCCGCGTACATGCCGACAGAGGGCAAGATGGTCTCGGACATCAACAAGGCTTGGAAAGGTAAACCCACCGTGAACAGCGAGCTGATCAATGCTCCCATTGTCTGAGAATACAAGCTGCATTGTTTTAGTAAACGGTCGGCAGCCTAGATAGTCCGAAGTCCAGAGGAATATGTCTGGGTACTACCGATCGTTGCAATGAAGCTTATTATTGGGCCTGCTGTACATTGCGGTCATTAACGTAATTGCGGCAAACGCACGTTCATCTTTCGTTGCAGGCCTGGAGCTGGCAGAGAAGTCGTTCGAAGAATGGCTGCTGTCGGAGATGATGCGACTCGAGCGTCTGGAGCATCTCGCCCAGAAGTTCAAGCACAAAGCAGACGCCCACGAGGAGTGGACCGCGGGCAAAGAGGAGATGCTGACGTCCCAGCACTTCCGACAGTGCAAACTGAACGAGCTGAAGGCCTTGAAGAAGAAACACGAGGCCTTCGAGTCCGATCTCGCGGCGCACCAAGACCGTGTCGAACAGATAGCTGCCATCGCGCAAGAGCTCAAGTAATGCCTTTGAAAATAGCTATAGTTCGTTTTGATCCACCATGAATAATTTCATGGAACCTAATGTTAAATGGGAACGTCAATTTCTGTTCAGCACCTTGGAGTATCACGACAGCGCGTCCGTCAACGCTAGATGTCAGAGAATCTGCGACCAGTGGGACCGTTTAGGCACCCTAACTCAACGCAGACGCCAGGCGTTGGACGAAGCTGAACGTATCCTCGAGAAGATCGACGTGCTGCATCTCGAATTTGCGAAACGAGCTGCTGTAAGTGATTTGCACTGGAATAATTCGGAATAACGTTTAACGATTCGATTCGTTGCACAGCCATTCAACAACTGGCTGGATGGAACCAGGGAGGATCTGGTAGACATGTTCATCGTTCACACGATGGAAGAGATCCAGGGCCTGATGGACGCTCACGCAGCCTTCAAGGCTACCCTCGGCGAAGCTGACAAAGAATACAACTCGATCGTGGGACTGGTCCGCGAGGTCGAGTCCATAGTCAAACAGTTCCAGATCCCCGGCGGTCTCGAGAATCCGTACACCACGCTTACTGCATTGGTAAATGAAGCCTGCTAGAATTCTCAGCCTTTAAGACATCATCGAGTGCAGATCTTTACGCAAAAGAAAAATTGTTAACATCAATTGCACGAAATTTCGAAAATTCGCAGTCCACTGATTACAGTAGGGCTAATAGTGATACAGTAGTATAATAGAGACTCATAATAGAGAAGTACATAGTGTGTTGCGGGTTACAGGACCTCACGAAGAAATGGAGCGACGTCAGGCAACTCGTTCCGCAGCGTGACGGTACACTGCAAGCAGAACTTCGCAAACAACAGAGTATCCTTTTTATGAAAACAATTTGGCAACTGTTCTCTAGATAGTAAGTTTCCTTAATCGCAGAACAGACAACGAACTGCTTCGACGACAGTTCGCCGAGAAGGCGAATGCCGTTGGTCCATGGATAGAACGTCAATTGGATGCTGTTACGGCTATCGGTCTTGGTCTTCAGGTGAGTATTCGTTTTTGCAATTATTTTCAAAGTATCGTCTTGTGAAAATCGTACCTTAAAACGTTACAATTCTCCAGGGTACTCTTGAAGATCAGCTACACCGTCTGAAAGAATACGAGCAAGCAGTCTACCAGTACAAGGCTCACCTCGAGGAATTGGAGAAGATTCACCAAGCTGTACAAGAGGGTATGATCTTCGAGAACCGGTACACTCAGTACACAATGGAGACGTTGCGAGTCGGCTGGGAACAGCTGTTGACTTCGATTAACCGCAACATCAACGAAGTCGAGAATCAGATCCTCACCAGAGATTCAAAGGTTGTCTATCGTTTCGTTATTCCTCGACATGTTGAAACGCAGAGTCACTTCATGGTCCGCGCGTTTTTTAGGGTATCACGCAAGAGCAGTTGAACGAGTTCCGCAGCAGTTTCAACCACTTCGACAAGAACCGAACGGGACGACTTGCTCCTGAAGAATTCAAGTCCTGTCTCGTGTCTCTGGGCTACTCGATCGGAAAGGATAGGCAAGGCGACATCGACTTCCAGCGTATCCTGGCCATCGTTGACCCGAACAACTCCGGTTACGTGCAGTTCGACGCGTTCCTGGACTTCATGACGCGCGAGTCCACGGATACCGACACAGCTGAACAAGTCATCGACAGCTTCCGCATCCTTGCTGGAGACAAGGTTCCTATATCTTTAATAAATCATCGCGTACCGTTTCTATTCGTGATAGTTTCACTGCCTATCTCACTCGTCTGTGATTTGATTCTGTCGTGTACATGATGAAACGCATTGTTACAGCCGTACATCATGGCGGACGAGCTGAGGAGAGAACTACCGCCCGACCAGGCCGAATACTGCATTCAGAGAATGCCGCCTTACAAAGGACCGAACGCCATGCCCGGCGCGTTGGATTACCGTTCGTTCTCCACCGCTTTGTACGGCGAATCCGATCTGTAAATTATACATATCACAAACGCAACTGAAGAGAACATGTTTTCGGACGATTCCCAGTTGAACAGCAAGTCAAACGATAAAAGCGAAAAGTATGCTCTATGGATGTTTGGTACTCGAACGCATCTCTATAAGTCAGGAATAAGCTAGCGCATCCTCAAGAAGAACCATCGTTTAGAAGAGACCGCGCAGTACAATATTCGAAGCGTTTTCGAAGAGAAAGGGGCTCTTATCGAATAGTTTAAATACGGAGCGTTCGAACGAGATTTTTTACGCGCGGTGTCGTTTGAACGCGAGGGGATACCCGAGGGCAGTCATATCTAGAAATTTTGATACACCGATATTTTCCTAGGACGACCGTCTTCCAGATACGAGGCGAAGGATCGTCACAAAGCGCTCAATGTAAGGCGGTGGACCGCTTGAAATCATAAGTCTGTACAGTGACAGTAAGTGTCTTACCCCAGGTAAACCGTCTCTGTTCAAAGGACATCGCGTGATCGAACGCGACAGGCTCGCCCAGAACGAGCTCGCTTCTTGCCTAACGTCTACGACGGATCCTATAATTAATAAGTTAACTCTTCGATTGTATATAAACGTCCCCCCAGCCAAGAGAGAAGTCATACGAGTACCAACAATGAAATACTAAAAAATCTTAGGTCCCGGGCAAGGGGAACCAGCGACGCTGTGCCGAAAACGAATATTATATTTAAAAGAAGCTCGGGAGAAGAAAAAGGGAAAAGAAAACGGGATAACGAGGAAGATGGACGCGGTCGAGAATAATTCGCGACGCGTCCGAACGGCGCCGACATCGATGTTGTAGCCTTACGTGTCATAGAACGTAGAAATTCCTTTAGAGCGAAAAGCAAGACGTTTAGTTCAAGGTAAAAGAACCGCTTCGACGTGTCGAACCGAATTAGTTGTTGATCGTGCTCGAAGTACAGTTCCTACGCGTGTTCCTGCGGGTCGCACACAGTTCTGTAGTTTCTTTAGTTTCGTCGATACAGTCGAGGCATCAACACCGAGAACGTAAGGTACAAGTCGAGGTTCGCGTTGTCGTAAAAAAAGAAAAAGGATGAGCAAAAAAAAAACGATACAAATTTCACGATGTATGTGTGTAAATTACGGATATTAACGATACGCAAACTTAATATAACGAATTCTTTTTGGTAATCCTTGCAAACACGTACGAATCGACTTTCTCGCTAAGGAACCAGAAAACATTGTAAACACGCTCGAAGAAAAAAAAAATCGAACATAAACGTTCATATTTTTTTATATAATTAATAATACGCGGCGAACACGAATTTTTTAAACGAGACGACGATACTACCCGCCGCCTTTATACTTCGCGATGAATCATTACATTATAAATGATAGGGAACGCGAAACGATGCTAAAGAAAGCAAATTTATTTATTTATTTGAATTAAATGATTTATTTATTATTGTTCCGATATAATTAATCACGGTAGCGAAACGAACGCCACTTTTTTTCGAGGTATTTATTTTTATAAATATTTGAGAGAAGTGATAGAAACGAAACGGCCACTGTAATATACATATAGGACCTGTTACTGTGAAATCTCTTCCAATCGCAGCAGCTGCCATTACTCGCGTCACGTGTAATCTAGAGTCCACGAGTCCTACGTTAGCAGCAGCTTAACAAAACAAAAGGGAAAAAAGAAACGAGAATCGATCATTTAGTCGAATCATTGTCGTCCAAATCATTACTACTACTACTATAATTACTACTATTATTATTGTAAGATCATTAAAAAAAAAAGGAAATGCTCGTGTGTGAAATGCAATTATTTTATTCGAGATGAAAGGGAAACAAGTATACTGTAACCATTTTTGTTTCGCTTGAGGCTTAACGCTTTACTCATTGTCTATCTTAACGCGTTTTGAGAGTTCTTTCTTAATTTCTCGCATCTACACTTTCGTTCAGGGACAAATCATCGAAACAGAAGGAAAACAAAGAAGAGCATAAGAAACGCAATCGAACAGTATACATTTCGACACAAACACCGAACATGTACACACACAAACATTGAAACATACGCACACCCAGACATCACTACCGTAGACAGTGAATGGAAACATCGATATGTTCGTCAAAATGTAATAAAAACCGAAATGCGTACATGTGTATGATGTAAGTAGGTGTACGGCTGGAAAAGAAAACAAAGAGAAAAAACAAAACAGAGATCTCGTTCCTCAAAAATGCACACGTGATACATTATAATTCTTGTCGATCGATCATGTACGCTTACAGTTCACGATTCTTTTCATTTCAAACTCCGACACATCGATCGAATCGAGAAACTTGTTTTGCCCCTCTCCATTTACCGAACTGGTTCGATATAGATATATTGTAAAGTCAAAATACGAGGAAAACAAATAAAAAGGAGAAATAAGAAAACCAAAATGAAAGGAGGTTTTAAAAAAGAGAGGAAAAGAGAGGAGTGGAGAGAAACGTCGAGGAGAAAGGTCGACGGAACGGAGTGCTAGGCTCGAATGAATGTGTCCGATTGTGGTTAAACGATGCCTTTATTCGAAATAGAAAAAGAATTTCGTCGTGGCGTGCACGTTCGCACGGGCGAACGGCTCGATCGATCTTCGTAGAGAGATTCGGGAGCAGTTCTTTTTTTCTTTAGAAAATTCAAATGCAAGACTCGATCGAGCGCGTCCCTCGACTAAGTCTACGTATATACAGTAACTCGAGAATATTTACACGAGGACGCTTTTTTAAACGATAATATTACCGCTCTTCCATCGATTATGGCTCGCTCATTCCGAAGCATACCATTTTATTCATAATCCTTACCATTCCCTCTTCTCAATATTATTGCGCCACGGACAGGGCATGAGAATAGACCAACCACCTAACGCCATTATTATTCGTGGACCGCGTTACACCGTAGCGCCACCGTTGGTAGGAATTGATACTAGCAAAGTTCTTCGTTATCTATAGAGGGCGTGACCAGTCGATTCCTTTACCGTCGGTATAGCAGGACGATGTACTCGATCTACTCTCACGTCTAATCTGTGTTCGCGGTATTCAATGGTTCATCGATCGGAGGATCCCTAGAACCGTTTACTCTTTGCAACCGAGTCCTGCGGACCAGTTGCAGATCCCGCCGACAGGATCATAGGACAACTTATCAGGACAGGTATATTCAGCTCCGATCACCAGACCGTTAACCATTCTCGCGCAAGTGATAAACTTCCTGCAGGAGTAAGGGTGCGGGAAGTTTCCCTGGTCCAGGCACCGAATGCTGCCCTGGCTCGTCAGGAACAGCTTGCCGTTGAAGGTGGATTTGCCGACCACCGGTTCCTCCTCGTCCTCGTAATAGTCATAGTCGATCACCTGGGGCCTCCTCGGTCTGCTGGTTGCGTTCTGTTGGGGTCTATCCTGCGTCTTCGGCTTCTGTCGGTCTTTGCGCGCCGCGGAGAAGTTGACGGCGGTCCTAGGGGTCGTCGAGTCTGTTCTAGGTGATAGCGTAGTGCTTATCCTGCGCCTTAGGGCGTCCCTTAACGACGGTCGACCTGATCGTGGAACCCGATTCAATTATTCTGTTCCCAGCTCGGAAGAAAGAGTCTAGAGGAAGGCCTGTTAGCACCCACAGAGTGTCGCCGGGACATAGATGATGCATTAGCACCACGAAGAACCGAAGGCATCGGCCGACAGGAGGATGTCGGTGACAGAGGAAGAAAGTATCGATGTGTGCGCACGAGTTATGTGATTGCATTAGTACCGAGATAGAGCGAGAAAGAGAGCGATAGAGAGAGAGGAGCTAGAGAAAGTTCTAGATAGAGAGGCACGGTTGATAAGAGACGATGATTAAGTGATTCAGATTAGCGAATCTAGCGAACGATTTTTCTGGCCGCTGACGCGACGGACCAATGGTTAGCGCCCCGACAGATCCCCGAGAATTAGGTACCTCGTTGAAAGAAGATAATGTGATTAGTGGTTGTTCGTTTAATGAGAGCCTCGGCAGTTCCGAGGGTTCCGATGACAGAGGCCTCGACGGATGAGAACAGACTGCTGTGACAGAGAGCATGACGCGCGGTATAAGTCGAAGGTTGAGAATGCGATGAGAAATTATGCACCGGATGATCCATGAACCTCCACGTATGATCATTTAGCTAGGTAGATTAAGAAGTTGGTTGGTGGTGTAGTTAACAAGCTCTGTGTACCGGTGGCTGGTGTCTGTGGCAGCGGCGGCTCCGCCAAGGTCACCGCGATCTCCTGCGCACGACTACTCTGGTCGATATCCTTTTCCGGCTTCGTCGTTTCCGGTACGTTCTCTGTGACACCTGAAACAAATACCACACTATTCTACAACCGTTGTTAAACATCTGTACAACGTCATTCGTTCTTTTCGTCTCCGCAAACAAAATTCTCGAAGAATCTTCCATTCCACCGAATTTGAATTGAAAATTTCCGCGCGCCAGTTCGCGCTGCTGTTTCAGTGCGCAACTTCTTCTGCGCAGTTCGTTTCGACACGCGACAATATAACAGCGTAAAAAATACCACAGTATTCTACAACTGTTAATGTACGCAAAACAATTTCACCTAGGTTGTCCTTTCTTGTTTCATGAAAAGAAAATTCTCGAAGAAAACTTGTATTTTGAAGGAGTCGAGTTCTAAATTTCAGCTAGCCAGTTTGAATAGGAATCGCGGTGCAGGTCGAGTGCGCAGCTTCTTCTGCGCAGTTCGTTTCGAAGCGCGATAATGTAACAGCGTAAAAAATACCACAGTATTCTACAATTGTTAATAGAAGCAAAAAAATTTCGCCTAATTCGTCCTTTTCTCTTTCATGAATCGAAAATTCCCAGTTTGAATAGAAGAGAAGGGATCGCGGCGCTGGTCGAGTGCGCAGCTTCTTCTGCGCAGTTCGTTGCGACGCGTAGTGAGGCGAAGATGTCGGTCCGCGGTCCGCTTTCGCGTGATTTATTTATTGTTCAGTGTTTTGCTTACCGAGTTTGTCGATTCCTTCCGTCGGGCTGTTGTTTCGGTTAGCGGTGATCGTGTTCGGTGACTTGTTTCGCGACGTCAATGTGAATCCGGACGGTTTCCTTAACCTGTTCGTCGACGGACTTCCCGGTGTTCGAGGGGAGGCTACCGTGCTTCTGGTGGAATTCACCTGTTCGCGGGGCACACGCAGATTGTATTTGGTGTCGACACAGCCCTAATCGTGAGTATTTCTTTCATAAGGCTCGCTATTTTCACGGTCAATTGGTAGTACAAGCGAGTCACTCGAGCCGCGAGCATTCGAGGCATTATTAGACGCAAACAGAGACGCCCGAGACGTCAGAAGCGACAAAAACATAGTTAATCTCTTAATTAGCTAATCCTATCAAGGCTCGAACAGCTTCGGGCTCATGTTCTCGCGAAATAAAGTCGTTCGGTGACGGAACATTGTCGGATGCTCTGGCGGGAAATTCGTGCGAATTCAAAATGATTTTACTAGTTGCTCGATAGTTCCGCCATCTTCTAGATGGCGCTGCTCGTTTGCGCGCGACGTTTCAACTTTTGAGCCTGTTTCGGACTCGAAGTGTCACGGAGATTCTATTTATTTTCTAACTGGTCATTGCAATCTTTATTAATCTACCGTTAAGCGATCGACTGTTTTTAATGAACCGATTACATGCTTGAAATTCAACGTGTTTTCGAATTGTTTTCTATTCAAAATGGCGGAGGTGCTTCTAATTTGAAATACCCCACTTTATAATAAATTAGTGAATATTTATCGGTACATTCAATACACCCGAGCAACGTGAATGGAAATCAACGATTAACACTCCGACGGCGGAGCCTGCGTCTATTTTGACCCGGACTATCAAAATCGAAAAATTTAATCAATCAATTTCCAGCAATTCGATTGCTTCCCCGACGTCCGCCATTTTGTGTCGGGAGAGACGCATAGGCGTAGAAAGTACGAATTAGAGTTCAGAAGCGAGCGACACAAACGTTCTGGCTAAGCGTTACCTATCTCGAACAGCGAGAACCCTATCGGAAACATGAGTCGTGAATCGACGAGTGAACTCGTCAGCTGCTAGAGACAGGTTAAAGATCATAGAGACGCAAACACAGGGACTACGGTCAATAGGGCGAAGAGAGACATGATAAGCTCAGGCTGGGCGGCGCGATAACGTGCGACACGCGCCCCCTGCGATAGGAAGAGTTTTGTTAATTGGCCGGAGAGAAGTACAGAGAAAAAATACGTCAGCAGGCGTGGATGAAGATATTTATAGGCAGGCATGGCGGCGAGACAGGTCCCCGTCGAGAGTCTCCTTCGTGCAACAATCTCTCTCTCTTTCTCTCTCTTTCCCTTTCTCTCAAACGAAACACCTTCACATTCTTCCTGGAGGTTACGAAACGAAGCGTTTTTTTTATCCGATTAACCGTTGTCGAAGATGAAGAACGGGTCCCGTTGGTATTTTTTATTTATTTATTTGTTTGTTAGGCGAGGCTCGCGATAGAAAAGCCGTAGGCTCCTCGTGCTTGGCCCGTTCGGACGCATTAGTCAGCAGCGGATAGCGAGATCGTGGACGATGCTGGTGTTCCCGGTTGCGGCCACCGCTTCCGGTTGGTTAGACGTAAAAAGAATGGCCGAGCAACAGTTAGCCCTACGTTCTACGAGGTTTGGTTATTGCGGTTCGTTCTCTCTCTCCCGCTCCTACGCCCGACTAAGTTTACACTGACCTCTGGTTCTCTTCGACCGACACTGTCCTTGACTCCGACCTGTTCTTCGGCGTTCCTCTCATGCTCTTCCTTCACCGGAGAGGAATCGTTCCTCTCGGCCAGGTCCTTGGGCGCGGATTCTTCGGGAACCGAATCGGCGGACACGTGACCAGCACCCGGTCCCCGCTGACGTCCTCTGTACAATCGCCGCCGTGGAGGTTGCGTCCTCTTCACCGAATTCTCTTGATCCTCTATCGGCGATTTCGCCCGCGACCTGTCGCGGCTACCTCGACGACCGAACTCGTACGAATTGAACCTCTGCGCGCCACGGGCAGGTGGACCAGGTGTCTTCGTGCTCGCCGTGGTAGTTGGCAATGTTGCGGTTAAGGTGGTCAGGTTTTTATCTTCCTTTATCGTGGGTTCTTTCTCAGTACTAGCTGTAGACTTCTCTTCTGGTCCGGGTTCCTTCGGAGTAGTCAACGTCTCGGTCACAATGTCTTCTATCGTCGAAATTTCGGTGGATGTCTGATCAGCCTCCTCGGTGCTGGAGGAAGGGAAATCGTTCGGCGGTTTGTACGTCATACTAGCTTCGATATCTGTCGTAGGAGCTACGGTCGACTCGATGATCGATGTTACGGCCAGAGTCGAACCGGTGGAAGCCTTCGAGGCTGTGGAGGATGATGCTTTGATGGTCGTTGGCACCGTGGTGGGTTCGCTAACTGATTCTTCTTGCTTGATTGGTGGAATCGTTGCTCTATGTCTAGTCCTTCCCCTGCCTCGGACTATTTGTCTAGTAGTTGGGTTGTCAGTGGACGAAGGAGTCTGTGTGAAGGAGCTCGAGGTGCTTCGTCGACGTGACCGTTGCGTGGTCGTTTCGCTTGGTCCGGTGTAAACTGGGGACACTTCGGTGTTCAAACTCGTTGGGACCTCCGTGCTCTTCTCGGTTCTATTATCCTCTTCGATGGACAAGGTGGTCGGCTCGGTAGCAAAGGTCTCGGTCTCGGTAAAGCCCGCTGGGGTCTCGGTTTGGCTTCTGGTCACGTAGAAACCTCGCGGGTTCGTCAGGTTCTTGGGCAGGCGGGTCAAAGGAATACCGCGCAGCGTGGTCGGTCTGATCGTGGTGGTCGACGAGTCCTCGCGATCGATCCTCTTCTTGCTGGCCAGAGAGAAGTCCGCCTCGTCCGCGACATTTTCCTCTTCGAAATACAAACGCGCTTTGTCCTCAATCGGGTCCAGCTCGGCCTGTTTCGCCTTGGTCAGTATCCAGGAGCCGTCTTTCTGGTAACCCGGCTGTTCGGGTACGCTGCCCTCGCCTCGAGCATTATCCTCGTCGACCTCGAGAACGAGGTTCGTCTCTCTGTTGTCGAGCAAGCTCAACTGCACGGGCGAGGAATTGTCGGCCAGCTCGCTGGTCCGAAGACCGATCAGTTCCTTCAGGGTCGGCAACCTAATTGCTTCCGAGCCGGCGACCTGAAAATCAGAAGAAAGGCAGCACGCTTAATCACCGATCCTCCCGGATCATTCCCTTGATTCCCTCTCTCTCCCTGCGGTGCCGTCCCGGCAGTCTCCGTCCTGGAGGAGAAGAGGCGGAGAGAGAAAATAAGAGAAAGCCGGCGATCCTCTCGATCGGCGCAGGTCCTCCTCTGTACTAGAACTCTGGAAAACGTAGCTCTCCTCTACGAACAAACGATGAACCGATGGATCAATCTCCGCTTAGTCTCGCTCGAGTATCGATCGGTCTTCGATACGCACAGCCATCGGGTCCTAGTCTTCTATTTCGATACCCTAACTCTCGCAAAGAGCGTGCAGACAGTTATCTCCTATCGTTCAATCTTGGAGAATCAATCTACATCCTCCGGGCTGGTCCTCTATCTCTATACTCTAACTCTCCTTTCGTGAACAACCGATCGATGAACCGATGAATGGAAGACGAAAAGAGTTCCGGTCGCACGTTACTCTCGAAAATTGTGTGTGATCTTGCAATATGATGACGAAGAAGATGAACGCTCGTATGTACATTAGTATCGATGGGATGAATGATGAGACGTGGGCGGGGGGGGGGGGGGCATCACTAGTCCCTGCCGGCGATCAAGTTGCTGAATACCGACTCGATCTCGATGGTCGAGGACTCGTGTGACTCGGTGGTGAGTCTACCGCCGCCTGTCCGATGAAGAAACTCGCCCTCGATGGGCAGCGTGGACCTTTCGACCTGACCTTGCCGTATCTCGTTTGCCGACTCGTTCTCGCCGTCGGAGGAGTCTTTGGAGGTTGTCGAGAGGGTGTCTGGGATTGAGGACGCGGTGGTCTGCACGGGGATCCTCGTGGTAGAGGTTAGGGACGAGTACTTGGTCTTTATGAGAATCTTCTGCCTTTCGGTAGTAGCAGACTCCTCGACCGAGGTGACCAACCTGGTAACCAGAGGCTGCGTGGAAGGTGTGGTGATGTAATCATCTACGAAATTCTGGACCTGTTTCGTCGAGTCTTCGCTGGGACTCCTGGGGGTGGTTCGCAGGGACTGTTGTAACCTCCTGTGAGCGTCCGCTACGTAATCGAATTTCTTCGCCGGAATCAGGGTCTCGGTGACTGGGTTCTCCGTGCTGGTGGGCCTCCGCGCGTAGAACTTGGTCCTCACGTGCGCGGACGAATCGAAGCTCGGCGACTGGGTGGCGTCCAGCACCGACTCATCCTCGTCTGTCGGGAACCTGCCGCGAGTCCTCGGCTGTCTGTAGCCCTGGTAGTTGAGCTTCGAGTCGTTTGACTCCTCGGACTCCTCTGGCGACGAGTCGGTGAGATACGAGCTCTCTGTACTCACTTTCCTCAAGGACTCTGGTACTCTGTACCTGGGACGGGACTCTGGTTTACGGTTCTTGCCGGGCGTCGATCGGTAGACGTCCTCGCTCCCTGTTGAGAGAGCCTCCTCCAGAAGTATCTGTGGCGTCAGCGGAGCTAAGTGACCGGTCGATAGCGAGGGAGTAGTGAAGCGACTCCAGAATTCGTTCGAGTCTCCATGCGCTGGTAAATTCACCTCGAAGACTGGCCGAACATTAGCTCGGTTGGTCCTAGGGGTCGCCTCCAACGAGAAGTCCTCCTCCTCCAGTGACAACTCCGTTCCTTCTACGGGTTCTTCTTCTATCGCCGTCTGCGTGGTTCTAGCGGTCGTCGACGAAACCGGTCTGCGACGAATGAACAGACTCTTCCTGCGCTTCGACACCTCCGGATTGCTCACCTCGGTAGACGAAAACGCTCTGCTCGGAGTTCTCGCGACAACGTTTTGTCCGCCGATGTTCTCCGATAAATCGATCGGTCTCCTGCGCACGAACTTCTTCCTGACGAACCTAGAGTCCTGATAGTAGGTCCTGTTGTAAGGCTCCAACCTCCTGGTGCCCTGAGGAGCCAGCGAGGTCGTGGTCAAGGCCACCGTCGGCGAAGCCTCGGGCTGATTGCGATCGGCCGTCGTTTCAGCCACGACGTCATTCGTGAACCTGATCAAGAAGGTGGTGGGCGATGTCGTCGATTCCGTCGGAGCAGTTTCAGGCAGGGTTTCCCCTCGTTCTGTCGAGGCAACGGTAAAGTCGTCGAGCACGGTCGAGGCCATCGTGGCCGTGTCAGGGTCCTCAAAGTTCTCGCCGATCAAGGTGCCCGCGGTTGGTGTCTCATAGCTGGTATAATCGTTGGTTAGAGCATAATCGATCGTGCCTGCAGTCTCTGCAGTGGATGCGAAGATAGTTTCCGTGGAAGTGCCTTCTGCTATATCCTCCTGCAGCGTCGAGCTCAGGTCAGCGTCCTTAGAGGTCGTGAACCTGAGGACTATACGGTCGTCCTCGGTCGAAGAGACGTCCGCTGGGGTACTAGCATTTTGATGTATACGAAGACGTCTGACCACCTTTCTTCTCCTCGGCGCCGGCTGCTCCTCTTCGTCCTCTTGCGACGCGGAGGTAGTCGAGGTCACCGGTCTCTTCCTCAACAACACCTTCCTCCTCCTCATCACCGCTCCGTTCTCTTGACTTGGAGAGCTAGCATTCGCATTGAACACGATCTTGATGATATCCGGATTAAACTCCTCGACCTTAGTTTCTCTCCCGACCGTAGTCGGAACTTGCAGTGGCTCGGTGGTGGTGCTGTAAGGTAGACTATCCGTCGCGTTAACCACTTCGTTCTCCCCTATCGACTCTGTGGTGGGAACCGACGCGACGGTGTTTGTCTCGAGCACCGGGTCGGTCGTGGTCCTGTCCTCTTCGATGGACATGCTTGCGGTGGTAACCCGAGGTTCCTCTGTGATCGATTCGTTCGAGGTATCGTAGACAACCTCCTCTTCAATTTTCGACGCCGTAGTCACCGTCGTGGAGAGCGTGCTGGTGGAGACTTCGGCCGTCTTGACAGCCTCTTCCGCGTCGTTCCTCTTCCTGGTGTACCTGGTCCTGGCGTAGATGTCCCTGCTTGAAGCGGGTTTCTTGAAAATTCTGATGTTCGTGATCCTGTCCTCCTCGTTCGTCTCCTGTTTCGTCACGCTCCTGGACCTGGAGGAGATCTTGTTGGGCGGGCCTTGGGTGATCCTGACAATGGGACTGTCCTCCAGCTCGTTGCCCTTCGAGTGTTCGGTGACCGCCCGCAAGATAGGCTTTCTGAGTCTCCTTCTGACTGGTTCCGGCGTGCTCTCGGTACTCGATGCTCTACCACGTTCCCGGACCAACGAGTTGGAGGGCTCCTCGGCTTTGGCCTTGAAGGTTGGCGGCGTGTACCTGCTCGTGCCCCTCTGCCGCGATCGGCCAGGTCTACCTAAGCCCGGGTCCTCGATAGGTTCGCGAGGACTCTCGCTCTCGGCGACCGTTTTCTCCTGCCTCGACCTCGAGCGACCTCGTCCCGCCAGGAAGGTCGGCCGCGCGACGTTTCGCGAGGGAATACTCACCTTGGACCCCGGCAGCGGGGTGGTCGGCTCCGTGGTCGGTCTGCTGCGACGGCTCAGTCCGAAAGGTCTCGGCTGGGACACCGTCGCGGCGCTGCTGCGAGAATTGGGAGCTGACAGCGTCGACGACAGACTGGCCGGAGCCGTGGTCAGCAGGATCTCTGTCGCCGAGTCCTCGACCAGTCGCACCGCCTCTGTCGTTGAGCTGCTGAACGCCTCCACGCTCTCGTTCGTCCCCGATCTCTCTGTCTCTTCCTCCACAACGATGCTGTTCGCCGTTGGGTACGCCACAGTTGTCGACGAAGGGCTGCTCGTTGACGTAGCCGTGCTCGTCTCTGCCTTCTCCTCTTCCTTACCAATCGACATCGCTTCCGTCACAGGATCCGGGCTAGTAGATGACTCCGAGACCCCTTCCAGAGGCCTCGAAGTCGTGCTTCGGAACCTCTGAATGTTGACGTACCTGCGAAACCATGGTTCGTCCTTTAGTTAGCGCTGCGGAGCTTGAAAGAAAACAGGATTACGCTGGAGTACGGCACCTGGACTTGGTGGTCGGATTCTCCTCGCTCGAGTTACGCGACTCTTCTTCCTTGTCTTCCGAAGAACTGTTCTCGGTGCTTCTGGAATTGTTAACTCTTCAGGATGTTTGTTCCTGTTCTTGGTTTGTTGATTACTTACCTGGACGGGGTCGTGGGACGGCGAGAACGGATAGGCGCCTCCTCTTCCTCATCATCCTTCAACTCGACGTCGTTCTCGCTCCTGGAAACAATGCAAATCTTGTTTCTTTACTGTTATCTACACCTTCTCCTGGCGGTCCATTTTCTTACCTGGACGTCGTGCTCGACGGCCGAGCTCGTCTGATATTGAAGTAGTTGGGAGTCGCCCTCTGCGTCGAGCTGGCTAAGAACGGATTGCTGACAGTCTGCTCCTCGGATGATGCGACGTCCGCGATGTCGTCGTCGAGCTCTTCGTCGTCCTCGACCTCCTCTTCGTCCTCGACCGGCTCCTTCTTGGAGGGTCTAATCCAACAGACATTACAGACTGTAAGTTTGCGCAATGTTGTTATTAAAATTCACAACTCACCTAGGCCTCTCGATGGTCACGTACTGAGGCTTCTGCGACCTCCGCAAGCTCTTCACTTCGGGAACCTCGTCCAAACCTTCGAATTGCGCTCCACCTGGTCCGTTCGCGTAACTCGTGCCCCTCGATATGCTTGCTCTACTTGTAGCCACCTTGGTGGACTGACGATTTAGCACCCTTTCGTACAGGCTACGACTTATGGTTGCAGGAGTGACGCGTTCGGTGTCGACGCTCGTTTCGTCCGAGCCTTTGCTCTGCAAGTACAGTTGCTTCTCTAGCTCCTCGATGCCACCTGTGGGAACGGAACCTCGTAAATAATAATGTTACCACGCTAATTGTTAATTAGACAATTAACCCTTTACCTACGGTAGCCTGACCTAAAATAAATAACTGTACCTGCTTTCTTGATGAGCATTATCAGCTCCTTGATGACCTTAGGGTCCTCTTCATCCTCTGTGCCGAGGATCTTCACGGATTCCTCGTGGCTCTCGGACTTCTTGGTAACCTGTGGTGCCTCCGTGGTCGTAGTAGTGGTCGTGGTAGTGGTAGGCTTGTTCCTCGTGATCGTTTTATAGAGAAGCGGCTTCGGAGTGGTGGTCGTGCTAGGCTCCTTCTTCTCTTCCACCTGTTCCTCCTCTTCGCTTTCATCCTCGCCTTCGTAGTCGTCCTCGTATTCCTCCTCTTCCGGTTTCTCGGTGGTTGGCTTTCTGGTACTGCTGTAGAGATAGGTCGTTCGACTCGTGGCTGCCGTAATCGGTGCCCTGGTCGTCGACGCTGAAGCCTGCGACGATGTCTTCGACTTCGGGCAGATCACGTTCCGAGGATAATCGCAGGAATCCGCCGCCTTGTTGAACACCAGTCCTGTTCGAGAACGATGCGATCAGTATCGAGAGATCCGATCACGAGGATCGATGGGAAAGTGAAGGCTGAACTCACCGGAAGGACAAGTGAACTGATGCGCGACCACGCCAAGGCCACCCGGTCCACTGTCCAGACACCAGAAATACTTTTTGCAGTCTCGGGGATGCGGGAAGAATCCTTCGTCCTCGCACTTGAAATCTGACATTTGATAGCGTTCGTGTTATCAGTTTGTTGTCAGTGTGATTCAGATAATAAATTGTATTCAGAAAAATATTTTGAACAACGCTATAACTATTTCTTGGCCTCGGAGCACTTACCAGTGCCAGGATCAGGCGTGGTTGGGGGCTCAGGTGTGGTCAGCTGGTTGCTCAGCGACTCCTCTTCCGATTCGTTCTTCTTTTCCTTGCGGCGACTCTGTTTCCTGCGATTCCGACTCGAATTTCCTGTCGATTGATTCTTAGTCCTGCTCTTCCCCTTCTCCCTCGATCTATCGTTCTTCTCGGCTTTGACCGCGTTCCCCTTGTCAGAGTCATCTTCTTCGGAAGAAGATTGACTGTAGGACCGCCTGTACACGTCCTGATCCTCTTCGTCCTCCTCTCTGCTCGTCTTTGGTCTCGTGTAAGTCCGGAATTTCGGTCGTGGAGACGTGACGCGCTTCTTCGTGATCGGTGCCGCTGTTGTGGTGCTTCTTCTGCTACCGGAACCCTGTCTTCTACCTCCTGAGCTGCTGGGCACTGTTGGTAGCCGTGTTTTCTTGCGATTGTCCTCTGACTGCGACTTCTGAACGGCGTTTCTGATTGGAACACGAAGACAAGATTAACAAGACTACTGATCTTGATCACAGATATAGCATAGAGATTGTAATTTTTCCAGCAACTAAACTAAAATGGAACTCTTCTGGGCTGCTGTTTACAATAATACGGTGTATATTATCATCTACTAGATTGTTTAGAAGATTAACGAGACTGCTCTCTGATCCTGATCTACAAGTATTGCATAGATATTGTAAGTCACCGAGAAACTAAGGTGCCAGCTCTACCTAATTTCTTCTAGGATGCATCTACTAGATTGTTTAGAAGATTGAAGCGCTAGAATCTCACGTGGAGTCGGTCAGAAGGGCTTGCTTGGCTGCCTCGATCAGCGGGTAGGGTCGGTCGTGGCATTTTCCCCTGAAGTCATCATTGTCGATCGTCCAGAACATGATGCCACCAAGATTCTTCTCGTTCGCGTACTTCGCCTTCAGTTTCACGATGTCCTCGTCGTCGTAGCCGACCCACTGGTCGTCCTTGAACGCGTACGGACCCATTGCTTTCGAGTTTGGCTGCACCACCTCCCAGTCGTCCGACTGCGATAGACTCTCGCAGATCTGGGGATCGATAGCAACGTTGAAACAACGGACATATCCTCCGGAACACAATCCAGTATTCTGAACCAATCCTGACCTCGTAGTAAGCAAGATAGCCCTTCTCCCTGGTCGCGTCACCTTCAGTTCCAGGACCGTCAGCCGGCGCTCCTAGCTCCGTCGCGTCCCTATTGAACAGCGTGTACGATCTTCCATAAGTCGGGATCCCTAAAATGATCTTGTCCGGCGAGGCACCCTTCTTCAGCAAGTAATTGATCGTGTAATCCTAAAAAATTCGTCGAGATCAACGCGCCGTCGAATGCAAGTTCCAGAGAGTTGGCCTTACAATCGTCAGCTCGCTGTCGTAGTTATATTCGTTGTCCTCTTCCAAGGGATACAGAGGAGAATGATGATTGACAGCGGGCTCGTAGGACGAATGATAGTCGTACGAGAGCAGATTGATGAAGTCCAGGTACTCGTTCAATCTGGGCACGTCGTAGCCTTTGTCGATGTACTCGATGCCCGCTGGCATGGCCAGGGATAACAGTAACCTCGGTCTTCCGGTCTTCGCGGACTCCTTGTCGAACTCCTCTCTGAGTTCCTTCAGTGGAAACAAAATTAAGTAATGTCGACTGAATTCAACACGTTCGGCCACCGGACACTTGAATTTCGGTTAGAAATTACTAATGTTTAAACCGTTACAAAATTGAGTAGATCATCTGAAGAAGATCGTTCTTCTTCTACGAAATGATGAAATACAAAGAAGTTCAGGATGTGTTCAGCAGCCTCCCACGGGGTATTATTGGACAGATCATCAAGTACGCGAGTAGCAGACGCTTACCTGGACTAGGCTAGCATAGTTGTCCTTGTCCCGAGGTTTCCCGCCGTCCCTGAACGCCGGGTACTCCCAGTCGAGGTCCAGGCCGTCGAAGTGGTTCTTCCTGAGGAACTTGACGGAGTTCTTGACGAACTCCCGTCGCCTGTCCTGGTCGGCGACCATCGGCGAGAATCGGCTGGATCCCTCGTTCCATCCGCCGATCGCCAGCAAGGTCTTCAGGTTCTTGTTGTACGTCTTCAGCCCGGTGAACTTGGCGTAGCCACCTTGAACATTCGCCACGGTGCATCGTCAGACACCGTCTCTCTCTCTCTCTCTATGCTCAAGGTCGCTGATCACACGACCAGAAGTCTCTTCTTTTACCTTTCTCGATGTCCTGGTACTTGTCGAACGGCTTCAGAGCGTTCTCCTTGGTGAACCCACCGAACGCGTAGATCAGGTGGGTGCACAGGTACGGGTTGATGTTCTGAGGTGAGAATTTCGCCGTACCTGGCCTGTAGATCGACCAGTTAGTATAGTAGCAGACGACCTTGCGCTCGGCATCACCTGCAACGCGATTCAAGTACATCCAGTTGTTTTCCCCATTTCGATTTCCGCAGGATTTTTCTCCGAGGGTTTTTAAGGGAATTACGATTTTATAAGAGAAAATAGGAGAAGTGCTCGATCTGTTGAAACCAACGCTAGGCTAATTAATCGCGATCCAGCCTAATGATCGATCGAGACACTTGTCACACCCCGGAGAAACTGAAACCCGTTCCTTGAACTTTCTCACGAATTTCTTCTCGATAAGCCTTGTATCGATCACTCACTTTGTAAGTTTCTATAATTATTTATTTTTGTAATCTTATTCGAATAATACCGAACAGTGTCACAAGCTAATTTTTCCCCTGCGAGCAATTAGCACGCGTGCTCCGCTAATAAAACCAGCGGAAGTTTCTCTTTTATATTCGCGCGCGCGAATCCCCGCTTTCGATCGCGAAGAGTCACCCCAGGTGCTTTCACCGATGATCGAGCGAATCGAGGTCGATCCGAGATACAATGCGAAAATCGAGTCTGGAATTAAGATCGAGCGCGACCATGACCACCCACCTGGCGCTGGGACTCGGGCAGCGATCGCACGATCCATAGAAACCACTGTTTATCCTTTTGTGGATCCTAGAATCTTTTTACAAACCCCACAATTTGTGTCCAGAATTTTCTAACGTTTTCCAAAATTTGCTTTCAGGTCTCGAATGAAGGAGCCCCGCGAACTACAGATGCAAGGAAAGGAAAACAGAAGCAAGGTGAGTGGATTTAAAAACTACATTCATTGATATCTATAGAAACCACTATTTCCCCGTTCGTGGGCTCTAGAATTTGTTTACAGACCCTCAATTTTTCTCACAGATCCCACAATATTTTGTCAGAGCTAAATATTGCATTGTCTCGCACGTATCCTATAATTCTTTGCAAGCTTCACAATTATTATATAAATAGTACAATTTTCTCCCCGACTCCTATGACCTTTCTCTACAAGTCGTATAATTTTTTCGCGGTGTCTACAATTTGTTAACGCATTCCAAAAATGCTTTCATTATGTTTCGGACGAAGATGACCACAGAAATCGCGTGCGCTCGCGACGCAGGGTGAGCCAATTGAAAAACGACGTTTATCCGGCTATCATTAGTCCCTTTCGATTCGTTTCCACGATCGACCGCGCTGTTGCAAATCGGCCTCGAGTCACGAAAGAAGTTTCATAATTGCCTAGAAAGCAGTTCGATTTTCCCGGTGGGAAAAAGAACGGACGATCGCTTCACAGTTTCCACGGGTAGCACTAATGACTTGCGCGCGTTTTGCATAGAGCGGAATTGTTCGCGGCAGGAATCGACGATTCGACGGAAACGGCTGGTGCGACGATACTCTTTCACCGCATAGTTTCGTGTTGCGCCGACGGTAATGGTGTTAAGGCGGTGCATAACACCGCAGATAATATCGGTAAGAGGCGCGTGGCTCGCTGAGAACCTGGAATTATCGCCGGGAGCTCGCGAAATTGCAACGCGAACGCTTTCTGCGACCTATTTCCTTCTTCCCGAGCTTTCTTATCGTGCTATCATGGCCTCCAAAGTTTTTAGAGGCACCGGACACGATCCCTAATCTACCCTCATTCCTCAACAATCACTTCTTCGTTGGGGAATTCTCTTTTTTAGCGACCTGATTTTTTTACGAGATCCCAATTTTTCCGTGGACCATAGACGCTTCTGTAGTCTAACTAACTATTTTTTGCATTCACTCTTTCATTTGATAATCTCCTCTTCCTGAAGATGTAAACGGTTCTAACGATCTGTTTCTTGTCTTTTTACAGGTCCCAAATTTTTCTCGGGTTTGGGACACTTCCAGGCAAATGTAGTGACCTACTTCTGGACTCTCCACGATCCCGAAAATGTTCTCAGGCTTCCGGCGATTCGCCCACGCCATCGATTTGTATAAAACAACTCCGATCTACGCGAACAACCATCGATTTCCCGCAAGGAGAACGAAACGATCGAAAAGAACATTCTTTCGGTTATAAGGGCGTTCCCGCGCGTAGATCACGATCTCACCTTTAGCTAGTCATGAGCGGATTGCGTCAATTATGCCGGTTTTTTCAGATCCCGGAAACGGTTACCGTATCGATTACGAGATGCGGAGATAGAAACTCGACGGGAACGATCGCCTTTAAAGATCGCTCGATCGTGAGCCTTTTCATGCTTACAATGTTGCTTTCGACGGTTCCGAGACCGCCTTCGATTCCCCGCTGATCTCGCTTGGTCCCACCTGATTCCCACCCGATAGATAACCCCTCTCCTCGAACGGAGTCCGATCGAAAGGCTCTCGAACCTCCGCTCCGGGAGGTTTTTGCCGCGTACCGTTTTCACCGGGAACGGTGCCTGTCTGTGTGGAAGCACGTTTCACCGATCGGCACACGGGACACGCAGTGAAAACTGCATCTGCGCGTGCATGCATGCACCGGTCCTCACGTGCACCGGGCCCCGTGTACGAGCACGCTAGAGAAATTACGGGGGACGCCGGGAGACTCGGTCACAGAGTAAATGGGCCATTCTTTCGCGGCGCTAACCTTGCTGCTGTACTCTTCTCTCTCTCTCTTTCTCTTTTGCCACCGTTTGCCTCAACGCGACGGTGGTAATTCGATCCCGTTAGAAATTGCATCTAACCCTTCCCTGCACAGACCGGTGAGATTCATGGATCAAATTTCAAGCATCGTTTTAATCCTCTTTTGATTACCTTGGAATACCGCATCAATGAATTCTTGTTTTACTAGGAGTAAGTAGTTTTATGCAATGCAACAACGATAGAACTTATCGCGTGAGAGTGCATGTTAAAAAGGTTCCACGGCTCACATTGTAAACAGAACCTGTTCAAATATTCTGTGACTCTTTCTATCTGTTCTAGAAACTCTTACGTTTCCATCCATTCATATCGTTTCGCTCGACAGTTCCACAATTTTCATCGATACTTTAGCTCGAAATGGAGGTAAATTTGAATTCGTTCGTTCTCAGCAGTTCACGCGCGTGCTGCCAATGATAACTCAACGAGTTTATGTGTGCAACGAGTAACGCGCTAAAATAGAAATTACTGTAGAAGTGAGTTGCAATATATCTCGAGGTTTGTCAAGAGGAAAAACTCCTGTATATCAAGGCTGAAATGTTTCACTTTTACATGGATTCGATATTGTCGCGGCAAGCATTGAAATCTGAGTAACGTAGACTGTTCGGTGCGTTGTTTCTGGATCCTCGGATGTGATCGAGATCGAAGACACGTCGCTGTGCGTTTCTAATGTCGAAATTTCTCTCGTTGCTAAATAGAACTAAATACTCACCGCGGTGTACCGTCGCGAGCAGAATACACAAGGCGAGCAGCAGCGACACCGTTTTGCACCCCTGAAACGAGAGAGCAACCCTGTTAAAAATCAACACGACATTTCAAAATCGAGATGAAACCGTAATACTTCAATACGGAAGTATTTCTTCCTACTGTGGCAGAAAAAGCGTTGCCTTCGTAGTCAAACTGGAAATTAACACTATTAATGACTACGATGACTATTATGATTCAACACTGAATTTTCCCTTTTTATCTTCGCATGTCGAATGCCTTCCACATCGAGAAGATTGGTCTTTGAGTCGGCTTGTTTATATCATTTCGTATAAGCGAAAAGAAAGAATTTTTCTGTGAAAATCAGTGGAGGACAGTCGAAGAAAGGAAAGTTTAGGCGGCCTAGCTCGAAAGTAAAAGTTAATCCTACATAAGAATTGTACAAACAAACGATTAAGCCTGAATATCTGCCCCACGCTTTCGTAACCGAGTCACGAGCAGCACCAGGCTCGCAATTATGATCGTAAGTAGCCACGAACGGCTCTCGTTTCGAGTTGTACGGCCGAAGCTTCCGTGGCCACTGCCTACACGCCATTATGTTTCTCTTGCGTTTTTCCCCTTGAGCCTTTTTCTGTTGTCCGGTGCATAGCGCGTTCAACGATCGCCATTACCCTTGAGCTCTCTTTACTTTCTGCGAACAGTGGTTTCTCTCTCGTTGTCGCAATCAAGGACAGCGTTGTTATTGCTGATCCGTTCGCAGAGGATCTCGGAAATCGCGATTCCCTCCAATGAGGCACCTGTCTACGGAAGGTTATAGGATATGTACAAATATTGCAGTGTCTACGAAAAAATTGTAGAACTTTGAAGAAGCATTCAGAAGTTACGAAAAATATTTAGGATCTACCAAAAAAATTGTAGAGCTTGCGAATACATTTTGGAAGCTGCGAGGATGTCTCATGAAAAAAAAGTATAGAGTCCCCAAAAAATTCTAGGACCCGTGAAAGACTTGTAGGATTTACAGAAAGGAGCCTTCAAGACGTGTTCAAGGCCCACGAAAAAATTGAGGCCCGAGAAAAGTCGATAGAGTGAGCAAAGAAGTTGTGGGGCTCGTGAAAGGATGGTTAGTACGGTGTTGTTAGAACAAATAAATAAAGGAAGTTTGTGGTCCATATTAGGCTCTGTGGCTCGACCATTTTGGTGGACTGCTTTCTACAGTCGGTTCTGACGATCTCTGGTAATTAACGCCCCCCGGCTGATTCCACTTTCAATTTCAATGGAGTCGGCTCGATCTGTTATGGATTTGCATAGGCGGGTTCTCCGAGGAGAATACGATTAGCCGCGATCCTCTTTCGAAATCCCGCCGCTCGGAAACGACCGGTCGAGGACAATTGCGTGGATTTCCGTCGGTCGACCTCGTTCGACTTTCCTGCCGATCGAAAATACACAAGCCTCTATCGGAACCTGATCGTTATTCCTACCCTAGACAGCACAGGACGCGATAACAGAGATTAATTACTACACTGCGGATCTTTATGCAAAATAAAAACGATCTACTGCGAAGCGAGATTTAAGAGATTTTTTCTTTCACAATTTTCAAAAATTTCATTGTCCACTTTTGAAATTTTCCCTAGTCATTCAATTACATACTCTATTAATTACGAGACATGCAGATAGGTGGATCGGAATAGAGATCGTGAAGATCCTAGAACTTCAACTTGATGGATTCGTTCGTATAGTCTTCAGCTTTATGAAAATGTTGCTGACCATTAGTCAACAAGTTCAAGAGAAAATACACTGTATTAGAAACAGTATCAGTGAAAATAGAAACCCGGGTAACGGGACCGTGCGGTGATAAATAGACTGTGCATCTTCTCAAAATGCAGCTGAAGGATCCTTCCCTCCCCATTTCTCCTAACTACAGATTTTCTTCCTATGGGCCTTGAAAATTATTCATAAATCTCAAAACCCTTCTTACAAGGGTTTCACAATTTTTCCACAAGCTCTGCAATTTTTTTACAAGCTTGGAACAATTAATAGTCTTCAGAAAAGGCTCAGGAAAAATTCCAAGGCGATCGCGTTCACCGAAAGAAATAGAGACGAGGAGCTCTGGTCTCTCCATGGATTTTAAGCTTTGTTCACAAGTTTCACAATTTTTCCACAAGCTCTGCAATTTTTTTACAAGCTTGGAACAATTAATAGTATTCAGAAAAGGTTCAGGAAAAATTCCAAGGCGATCGCGTTCGCCGAAAGAAATAGATTTGCTAGTGATGGGCCAGTGAGCCTAGGAATCATCGAGGAGCTTTGGTCTCTCCATGGATTTTAAGCTTTGTTCACAAGTTTCACAATTCTTCCACAAGCTCTGCAATTTTTTTACAAGCTCAAAACAATCAGTACACTTCAGGGAAAGCTCAGGAAAAATTCTATAGCGATCGCACTCCGATCTCGCGTCGCTATGGATCTTCCGGATTCGATTGAGGATCTCGGGATGATGCGCAAAGGCGAATCAGACCCGCGACACCTGGGGGGGGGGCACCTCCTCCGGTTATGCAACCCGCGAATGTGTAAAGAGAAAGCAAGAAGAAAGAAGGAGCGTGGCGGCGACTTTCTCGCGCGTTTCGGCCGACGAGCGCGCGTTACGTTCGCGTAACGTTACGTCGTGACGGCGTTCCTGTGCCTTCGAACAATTAACCGGTGTCTAGAGGGAGGCTGCATTTAGGCTAGACTATCCTCGGTCGCGAATAACGCATTCCACGCCCGTTTACCGCCTTGGAATCCGCTGGTTTTCCCGCGTTTCCCTTTCGCTCATAATTCCTCGTTAGTCTCCTCGTTTCACGTTCTGAAACCTCTCATATTGACGTTTATTGCCTGTTCTTATGAGCTCTCACTTCATGTTTTCCTTCGCTAAACGGAGCAAAATTGGCACGAGATTTGTGCGAACGTTGGTTCAAATAGGACTTTAATATTATGTAGGAATTTCTTTAATTTAGAAATAATTTCTAATATAATAACTGAACCGCTTCGTAACATTTGTAACGCACGATCCAACACAGAAGAATGATTGTAGAACGAAGAATCCGTTTAACCCACTAAGTACCAAATTTTTATTTTTGCTGTAAATGGTCAGTATGTACATATCCATATGTTTATAAACATGTATTGAAGACGATTTACGCGAAATGTTAAATTAAATTTGATAAATTAATTACTGTTGTGACACTTGGAATGTATGTATTAGGTGTGCAAATAAGTTCCTTCCCCTTTCTTTCTGCGATCATAAATTCTTATAGAATTACTTCCAGATTTTGGTGCCGTCTGAAAAAGCGTTCTTTTAGTTTTAAGAAGAGTCGTGGTGAGCGCTTTAAGAGTTTCCAGTCCTGTGCGACAATTTCAAGCAGTATGGTGTGCGAGAAGTATTATTTGCGTCACTGCTTACTCTTTATATTCACCAGACAAAATTTTATTATATTTTATGTAATAAAATTTGGAAAATTTTGTAATGAATTTGGAAAAAAAGGGGGAAGAACTTATTTGCACGCCTAATAGTTCTTTTTATGTCACCCCTTAAGCCTTAAATAAGGTTGAAATAATCGTCGGCCGAGCGGGTGATATTTGCGAGGAAAAATAAGCGGCTCGAAATTTAAAGGCTCGACGGGTTCCGCCGCTTTCTCGCGTCGCGGAACGAGATTCTGATAGAAGGAATCGGCCGGGAACGCGTGTGGAGCGGCTCGAAAAATTCCCCCCGGACCCTTCTAAATGTCAAATCACTTTCTACGGGGCCGAGAGGCTTCGCTCGTCGAGATCACAGCCGTCCTGTAACGCCTGTAACGCCAGCGAAAAACCACCTGCTCGACGGGCCAGTTCCTTTCGGTAAGTTTCGTAACCGGAACGGAAAGCGTCACGGAATCCCGTCGCGTCGACTTCCAGGAAACATATTATCCAATTCGTTTCTTCAGCTGCGAATTAGCGAAACGACTTCTGGTCGCTAGACTGTGCACGTCTGGCCGAGTGCGGATTTTTTTGTCGAACGATTTCGCGACACAGAAGCCGAGACACGAGCGAGAATGTTGCTAGACCGTGTGTTCTTTGTTCAAGTTTACAGAGTATGTTCTTGGGTAACGCTTCGGATTGGTCAAAACGTTCGTGACGTTGAATCATCGATTAATCGTTACTGTGGTTCAGTACGCAATTTTTTCTTGTCCATTGCTTTGCCAGAATCTGAACGGCGAAGTCTCTTTCCTTCGTTGTAAATTGTAAATGGAAGTAGAGAGATATATTGTTGATTTTGTAATTTAATAAAGAAAATACTGGAGAGAAACTTCTCGAAATTGAAAGAGAAATTGTTTAAAGGCGGCAGTAATTTCATTCATAATTCAGAAAATGTTTAGATTTAATACACATGTCGTGTAACAAAACTTCTTCTGAAACTATTACGAATTTATTGAAATTCATTTAAATTGAATGTAAAATTACATTTATTCGATTATATTCAAAAGAGAACTACACGAATTTTTTAAAATTCCGCTTCGATTACATGTTCAGACACTGTCATGAATGAATACAGTGTATTAACTATTCGGTACTAGACGCGACACGAAAAGAGATAGCCGTGCAAACAGAGAATCGAAGCGTGACATCGTAAAAGTCATTAAAATGAAGATTTAGGTTCAGATACGGTACAGTTGAGTGTTACGACTGCATAAAGATCGCAATCGGTACAAATATTTCCGTGTATTTTACAAACGTAAAACTGCCACGAATGCGATACCTATGAAGGGAATAGAAAATCGAGGAACGACTTTTTTACGAGTTCATAAACATGTCGAAGATGCTTCGGTGGAACGTTTTGCGGAGAGAATTCAATGAACTCGGCCGCGAAAGTTGCGCGGAACGTTCGGGCATTGCACGGCGTACGTTTTACGGCCAGTTTGGAGACTTCAACGCCCGCAGTGGACGTTGGGCGGAGTCTCGCTCGTAAATCTCGCTCGGGGAACAATATTTGACTCGGTCCAATCATTTTTCGCTTTACGAACAATGTACTGGGAGTCGTTGAAAATTTCCAAAATGCAGTAGAATGTCCAAGAACACTCAGTACCTCGTTTATTGCAGTATCTGTCTATTCTATCGTATTATACTAATTGTCATTATTATCGTTAGTATGATGCTTTGAAGAATTACACGAAGTATCGTTTGTTTTAATATTACGCTGGGAGTTCACTAAAAATTTCAGAAATTCACTAGACTATCGTAAATCTCGCCCGGGGAACAATATTTGACTCGGTCCAATCATTTTTCGCTTTACAAACAATGTACTGGGAGTCGTTGAAAATTTCCAAAATGCAGTAAAATGTCCAAGAACACTCAGTACCTGTCTATTCTATCGTATTACACTAATTGTAATTATTATCGTTAGTACGATGCTTTGAAGAATCACACGAAGTACCGTTTGTTTTAATATTACGCTGGGAGTTCACTAAAAATTTCAGAAATTCACTAGACTGTCGTAAATCTCGCCCGAGGAACAATATTTGACTCGGTCCAATCATTTTTCGCTTTACAAACAATGTACTGGGAGTCGTTGAAAATTTCCAAAATGCAGTAAAATGTCCAAGAACACTCAGTACCTGTCTATTCTATCGTATTACACTAATTGTAATTATTATCGTTAGTACGATGCTTTGAAGAATTACACGAAGTACCGTTTGTTTTAATATTACGCTGGGAGTTCACTAAAAATTTCAGAAATTCACTAGACTGTCTATAAGCACTGCGAGAGCCTGGTGTATTGCAATCTCTTCTGCAAGGGTCGGTTTCTCTGGTATTTTGTATGCAAATGACTCGCTGCAGTTTCGAAAAGTTGCAAATGCATAACATGAGAATGCAGGAGTGACGCAGGATCTGCGAAGGGCGGGAAATACGGGACGTCCGTAACGTTTCAGTGGAACGAGATCGGTTGCGCAATCGTTGCCGGTCGATTATTTCGAGCTTGTTTGCATTCGAGTGGCGTTGCACGTTGCACGCGTTGCACGTTGCACGTGTCGGCGTCGATTGAACGGTCCGCTGCCGATGCGGATGACTTCGCGATCGAGTACCGTTGCTCGATGAGTGGCATCGTCGGTCGTTAGGACATGTTCGCCGGTATAACAGGATTTTTATACGAAATGAAAATTGTCTATGTTAATAATTTACATGATAAAGCAGCTACGTAGAAATTTGTTTCTTTCCTTCGCAATTTTATCGAGTTGAAGACATGAATAGCGAAGGTATTTCTAGGAAAAAGTAGCTAATGGATCTAAATTGGACAGGATTTATACGTCACAGTCAATTAGCACCACTACCATCACCGTAAATATTCTTTTTTCTGAAAGATAGAACTCCTAATCAATTATATTAACGACGCTGCAAGTGTTTCTCTTTCTCATGACGAGCAACGCAGATCGAAATTAGGCTACTCTCCTCCGTAGTTGTCGCGAAGGGTAAACCGTAGTTGCGGGCCGTCATTAGCCTAATTTCGAGGCCGCAGCATTGAATCAAGTAAAACATAATACCAGAGCAACTCTGCAGCGTGAACGGAGGAGACAAGGGAGGACGTGAAAGGAAAGTTGAATGATAACGACGACCGTGGGAAATGAAAACGAATTAATAAGCCGTTCGATGCGTTTGAGCACCTATTATTATAGAGGACAGGTTTACCGAGATTCCGAGAGAAAAATGGGACCTCGAGGAGAACCTGTCCGCGTTATTTTCGGCGAGCAACAACGGAGAATGGGGAATAAAAAGTGGTCGGTGCGTTTCGACTTGACCTTGGGAGTCCTGGATCCGGTAGCGGATCGAGTATGCCACTCGCAAAGGTGAACAGGGTGATTCGGGAGTGGTCCTCGACGAATCTGGAAAAAGTCCGGTCTCGGAATTTGTTTTTTGAGCCGAAATCCATAGAAAACCGCCAGCAATCCCCCTTAATCGCGTGAGATATCTGTCCATATATTTCGAATGGAATCAAGTTCCCTTTTCGAAAGTGGTCCTGCTATCGAAATGAAAAGTTATCAGGTCTATCTTGGAATTTTTGCATTCCAGCAATCCAGAAATCCATAGAGTTGATCGAAAAGGATGTTATATCTTGAAAGGTGATTTATTAGTTCATTTAATTAAAGGTGAGTTCACTGTCTATCCAAAGCGGATGGGCATATTTTAGAAAGCTAGCGAGCGTAATACTTGCACGAATTCTCGAGTCACGGAAGAAATCGCGTTAGTTGAACTTTTTAAATAAATTATGAACGATAGTTTCCAATTTAAGACATCGATGTTTAGTGTGGAAAAAGTTTGATTATTTCAGAGAAGATATAGATAGAATAAATTTATTATAAACCCATTATTTCCAGTATTGTTAAAAGTGATGGACACACCCAGAATATATAAATATAAATTGAATAGATTTTGTTGTGGGATTTCCAAGCAAACGGGCAGTTAAAGGTCCAGTTCCGAATCGCTGCGGCGACTGATTAATTATCGCAAACGACGATCGATTTCGAATGGTAATCGAGCGATCGAGGGAGCGGGCGAATAAATTCGCATCCCGGCGAAACAAGCCGCGGGATCGAAAGTAAAATCACCTCGATCCGTCGCCGTCGGATAAATCTAGCGTGGCTCGGTCACTTTTACTTTTCGCGGAATTTGCTTCGAGGCTGTGCACCCGTTGCTCTCCGTCCTTCTCCCTCTCTCTGTTTCTCTCTTTTTCCTTCGCTCCGTTTACCAGGAAACTAATGGAACGGTCACGCTGCTAATGAAATACCCTTTGTCGTCCCTAATTGCCCGGGGGAATCTCGATGGACCACGACCGTCCGAAGATAATGCTCATTTTGCTCCGTACTCTTCATTCTTTCCCTCTAGAGAAAGATTCCCTAGTCCCCGTCTTGTTTTGCAATTTATCTCAGCTCGTTAAAGTCGAAGTGGAATTCCCAGTGGCTGAAAAAGACTCAGACTTCCTACTGTTTTATCTTCCTAAGATTTATTTAGATGTATTTTCCGAGTGCAGCACTTTGCACAGTCTAACAATCCGATTTCCTGGTCCTCGCTTCTTTTCAGTTTCTTCGGTCTCTTCTTCTTCTTGTTGTGGTCCGAGTGGAATTCTCGCAGATGTTGAAAACAATTTTTCTAAGCCGCTGATCTTCCGGAATTTATTCAGATTTCTCGCCGAGTCTAAAAATGGAAGACATCTTGATCCCCGTTTGCTTTTTACTTTCCTTGGATTTGTCCCATCTCGAATGGAATTTTTCGAGAGGTTAAAATCGCAAGAGGTCGCGAAAGTAAATTCAACGGATCTGCCTCGGGAATGCAGATCCTGGCTGCAAGTCTAAAGGTCCTTGCGGTGACTCAACCAGAGAAATTCCAGCCCGAGGAACGAAGAAACCAAACAACTCGCCGAAACCGCTGAGCAAACAATGTATTTGTTGACTTCCTCGCCAATTACCGGCTATTAACGTCAGTATTATCCTATCTACTTAGCAGAATCCGAAGAACCTCTTTGCCTCTCTATTAACAAACGCATTGCCCTCTTCTTGTTGCAACGAGTCTAACCTTTTGCACTATGATTGCTAGGAACGCATTCATTCTCGAAGTAGCGAGTATAGCTTCGAACAGGATTGTTGTAACATTTTCACATCTCGTAGATCCTACTAAAATTTGATTTACTTAGTAGATTGTATTGAAAATTCATTTTCAAGTTTGGTAAAAAAATCGTCATTCGTGCATGACCAATTATCCAGATTGCATACGAAACAATTTGCTCGCAATGAAATTCTTTATACGAAATCGAAATGTTTTGCATTGATTGTGAGAAGCAGGAATAGCATAAAAATTGATTTTATCCCTTAACGACTTTGTTACATTAAAGGCAACATTACAACATTCTTGAATGTTTTAAATCTTTTACTCTTTTATATTTCGTCGAACCAACTTCTTCATAAATGCATAAAGCTCCGCAGTCTAGTCATAACGATAAAACGAAACAAGCGCGGTTTATCGACTGCATCGGACTCGACGAGGGCTATTGCAGCAGCATTCGTGAATTGCAAATGGAGGATCGCGATCATCGATTAAATGGACAAGGAGGGAAGGATCGGTCCGCGAGTCTCGAAGGAAAGGTCACCGGCTGACCTTCCTCGCTCGATCCAGCGGCTTTTTCGCTGTCGTCCTCTTTTCTTGTTTTCAGCGACCACCTTCTCCTCTCTGCTCTCCTCTCGGGCCGAAGGCGCGCTTTCTTTTCCTCTCGCGCATTCCTCCGAACACCTCGATCCGTCGAAGGTCGAGCCTCGAAGGTCGCCCGGGGTTCTGATAACTTGGACCCGATAGGAAACCCTTTTCTTCTTCCACAAAGGAACCCTTCTACCTCGTCCTTGTACCGAGTCGATTCGTTCGGCGGGAAATCTTCCGCGGTGTAATCGTCGAGAGAACACCTGCCATCAACATACCATATGTATTCGTTCGCGACGTGAAAGCCGCTCGTAGGAAAGCCTCACGAATCTCGACGTCGCTTTCGTCGAACATTGCACAACGATTTCCGATCGATCCTTCCTCGAAAATCGGCCGACGATCCTCGAATTTCTAATTCCGAACGCGCTCTACGTCACTCGGACGCTTGTCGATCGCTACGGGCTATCGAACATACTCGCACATTATTTTCCTTCGTCGGAAGCGTCCGAAATTGTAATTTACCTCATCGGACACCTTTCTCCGAGCGTCTATCGAATCCTCGATTTGTGTTTCACATCAATTTGCATTCGATACGCCCACGGTATACAGCGGAAGGCTGCCGTTTAATTCGACGCCACATCGCGTCATCGGTTCTTATGGTGTAAGTGCTCTCTGGCCGAGGGAAAGTGGCCACACAGATCGTCTTGAAAATGCGGTCCGAAGAGCTGTGCTTCGGCGAAACAAGCCTAAAGTTGCTATGGATCCGAAGAATAAAGTGTCCGGGGGAGAATGTTGGAGCAAGCGAATTCGCAATCGATTTGTAGGTCATTCTAGCGAATTACAAGCATATTCTTTGGGAAATTCGTCTCGGAATGAAGATGCACGGATGTTAAAGATGTCGTCAAAGCAGGCTTGGGAGCTGAGATTTTCGGGAAAGAATGAATCGCGAGACGGTCACGGGAGCCAACGTCGGCCTCGGCGATCAGTTTTGCAATCTCTCGTTGCTCCACACACACGTTCGCTCCTTCTTTGCTTGAAACACGGCTCGGCATGTCTCGAATAACCGGTAGATTTCCTCCTCCTCCTCCGCCGCCGCCGCGGCCAGGAAGCCGACGATCGTTCCGAGGTATTCGATACGCATGCAGATCGCGCCCTCGAACGAGATCCAGCCGGTTCTCCAGTTTCGAAGCGTCGAAAAGACGACGACGACGACGCGACGGTAGACTCGGACTCGAACTCGGGCCCGGACCCGGACCAGAATTCCTTCTCGTTCTCTTTTTTCCTCGGGCACGCGCGTGTCCCGGCGACACGCGGAGAAAGTGGAATCGATCAACGACCCAGAAGAATTTCGCAAGATCCGATCCATTCAAGTACCTGCTTGCCCGTCCGTGTCTGGCTGCCTTTTATCGGCGTTTATCGTTTATCGGCAAGCCACAATCATCAACACGTTCCAGCGAGCCCTATGTTTGCCTATCCTAACCGAGCATCGAGGTCTCCGCAATACGATCGAGAGAAGATTAACACCCGGACCGTTTCCACAACTTTATAATCGATTATGTTTAAAGCTATCCGCTGCTTTATTCATCAGTTTTTTAAAAATATATTTTTAGCGGTATGATGACCCTGATATAACGCTGTTCATTTAATTTAATCGCTAGAAACAATTGAAAGACTACTTTTGATACAGTGCGGATCCTATGCGTTTACAGTAAAAACGAGTAAATGCAATTTAGGACAGAAAAGGGGTTAAATAATTTGAAAATGCCAATCTCTCTGTTATTCTCAATTTGTTAAAACGGATAAAGTAAGAATGAACTGTCCATCTGGCTCGGGACCCTTGCAATTGAATTGGGCAATTTTTATTTCGCCTGAAGATCCACAGTCTACTAATGACTAGATTGTGGATTTTTATGCAAAATAAAAATTGTCCGCGTCGGTTACGAGAAAGTGGAGTTACATAAAAATTGATTTCTTCTCTTAATAATTTCAAGAGGTTGTAGACAATGTCTACTTATATGAAATTCATATCATGTTTCTCCTATTTTGTGTTTCACCTATTCATGTTTGCTGTAAATGCATAAAATCCGCAGTCTTCTGATGAATATCTATCCGAATGGAGGCCTGTGAACAGCACTCCCTATCGAATCCTAAATCATATTATATGTATTTGGCCCGCAGAGTCACCCTATTCTAGTAATATGAAATTCATTTCGTGTTTCACCTATTCCTTATTATAGTTTGTTATAAATGCATAAAATCCGCAGTCTACTGGTGACTATCTATCCCTATCCAAATGAAGACCTGTGGACATCGTTCCCTATCGAATCTCCAATCATATTATACTTGGTCACAGCCTACAGACTCACTCTATTCTAGTAATATGAAATTGATCTCGTGTTTCTTCTATTTTGTGTTTCACCTATTCATGTGTGTTATAAATGCATAAAATCCACAGTCTACCGATGACTATCTATCCGAATGAAGATCTGTGAACATCGTTCCCTATCGAATCCCAAATCATATTATATTTTGTCACAGCCCACAGACTCACCCAGTCCATTTTGGCAGCTGGAGCGAGCAGCTATCCCGTGTCGAATGATCTCGCTGTCCGATCAGGTCGAGCACATAGCGCACCACGGTTCCTTTGGCACGATAGACGATCCTCGATCGTTGGTGCACGCGTTTCCGGTGCACAGTCCGCGACCTTGCGAACACCTCACACAGGTAGGGCACAGGTTGGTCAAACTCGCGCGAGAGCTTCACCGTTCTCCAGACGCTGGGAGAGGACTGAGTCTTGCTCGGATCCCGGAGAAGGCACTGTTACTTTCATGGGTCGTCCCTCCGCCTCCTCCACCTCTCGAGAACTCCCTTCCACCTCCTCTTCAACCACGCAGGTGAAAGGAAAACATTTCTTCCCCCCTCGAGCGTCTTTTAATATTGATAACGCGGGACCGTCATATTTTCAGATGCTTTTTCGCGAATTTCTTCGTCCAGGAATGTATGCTAATCTCGAGCCGCGCCTCGCCTTTTTTTGGAACCCTAACTGGTCTATAAATTGGACTTGAGAACTATTGTCAAGTTTTGCTTCGTGACGCTGTTCTGAACAACCGAAATTTGTCATGATTGACCATCTGACTTTATAGCCCCCGGGCAACATTAATTTCAAGTCCCATTTTTATATGCACGACCTGCGAAACGTGTTTTTTAAATTTTCGATATAGGCCCACATATGGGAAAGGGCCAATTGCAATCTAATAACACGCATATTTATAATGCGGTACAAGATAAGCCATTGCTTGATAACTACATAACAAAAATTCAAGAACATAGTCGAAATATCCACCAACGAGTCTGCCAAGTTTCACAAAAATAAGTCGTTCACGTCACCCCGAAAAAATTTCCAAAGTCCATCCAAGGAATCAAGAAACAAAATTACTTAAGTACAATGTTTGGGATTCAACATGTTATGGAGAATTAAACAGGGTATAATTATCGGGTGGAATGAATCCTGAGGTCCGGGGTGAACGGGTGAAGGATCACCATAAAATCGGTTTACACCAATTTCAGCGGTCCTGGATTATAGGCGCAAACAGGTTGAAAACCAGTAGACGCATTCTTGCATCGGAACGAGGTGCAACAGCCCGTCTCGAGGCTGCAATTAAATCGGCCGAGACGTGGGTCGGCGATTAAACGCGACGAGAACACCGTCCCGAACCCAAATACATGGCATTAGTAACCGCGACGCGGGCAGAAATCCAAAGTATTTTCGAGAAAAGCACGGCGAGAGAAAGAGCGACGACAACGTGACGCGAAGGTCAATGCCGATATCCACGCCCTCGGCGACGATTTTTTTCACTTTCGACAAGGAGCTTGACTCGTTGCCAGCCGGGGACGAAAGGAAACGCCGTCGGTCGCGATAAAATCGCGAAGCCTTCTCGTGAATTTATAGTTTATTCGTTGCTATGTACAAGTCTTCAGCGGAGTCGTCGAACGATGGCTCTTTGTTCCAACTGTAAAAGCTAGACGCTAAATACCAATAGCTAAAGCTACGTCCACACTGTAGCAACATCGAGCAACTTTTTCTCGCCTCTCGTCGCTTACTTCTTTTTTTACTGAAAACTTCAGTGTGGACATAGAACTCAAAGAAGCTAAAATTTGCGTTTTCCTATTTCACACCAATGCATAAAGACTCAAAATCTTTATTGAGAGACATCGTTCGTCGACTGTACAGTCAGTTCGACAGTCTACTTAGCTTCCAAGCCAACGTCTTCAGGACTGATGATAGCCTTCCTATTCCTCTTCGCTGTATCCTCTGAAAATGAATCGTGTTATCGATACAGAGACTAATCGAATAGTTGATCGACGAGGGGAAATACCTTGGTGGAAATGTTTGGCGGTTCTTTTCCTGATTTCCTCGATACCCTCCTCCGTCTGGGCCCACTCCAGCACCAACCTTCGACCGTACAAGTGAGTGCTCTGACACAAGGCCTTGAACGCTTTCTGCAAAAAGAAGGGATTTAATTGATCACCGCAGACCCAAAGAAAAAGAGACGTTTGCATCGTGAATGCTATACCTTGGCCTCGCTCTTTGTGTAATATTCGACGAACCCGAAACCTCTGTGCTTTTCCACGCCGACGAACTTCCTGGGCAGTCTGACCGCCTTCAGCTCCCCGAATGCTCTGCAGAAAGATAAAGCGATCATTCTTAAGCAACTGAACGTGTTCATTTTCCCTACAATTTGCTCTTACAAATCTGAAAGGCGTACTTGAAGAGCTCGGTTATTTCTTCAGTGTTCGCTTGGAAGGGCACGTTCTTGATAAGGATCTTGGTGCCAGTCTGAGCGGACACTTTGGCTGTCTTCTTCGTGGTCTTGACATCGGTGCTGTATTCAAATGTCTTTGTGAATATTTGTTGGGACGGACACTGAAGATTAAGGATAAATTAGTTAGCATACGTTAAAGTTCTCTCCGAGCGCTTCAGCTCGAGTGTCTTCCCCTCGAGCACGGTCATCTGCAGAGTCTTCAAGGCGCGTTCAGTATCTATCTTCCTCTTGTACCTGACAAACCCGTAGCCCATGGACAGTTTCCCGGCTGGATTCTTCGGGTCCTTCTTCGTCGCCACAGTAGCATAATGGAGCGGGCCGCATTTACTGAAGTACTGCGGAAACACGAGTAGAGTTAGCCTCCTGAAGAAAACCTATGAATGCTAATAAATCAACGCGGGACAAGTACCGTCTTCAATTGTTCATCTGTGGTGGAGAAATTGATGTTCTTCACAAACAGAGTGGTGTCCGGCTCTGGCTCCTCTTCGTCCTCGCTCTCTACCTCGGTGTTCTTGCTTGCATTCTCTTGCACTCGCTCTTTCTCTTTACCAGGAGCCACCACAGAGTCATTTTGCTTCGTTTCATTTTCCACTGCAGCTTCTGCTTTGCTCTTCTGGGCGGGAGTGGAGAAGCTGTTCTCGGGAGCCCATTCCAGATAGAGCGGCAAGTGTTTGTACTTGGTGTAAGCCAGTTTGGTGAACGCCTTACGAGCTTCCGATGGTTCTAAAAATTCCACCAAGGCCGTAACCCCTGAAGGCGGCATCACCACTCTGCCTAATTCGCCGTGCTGGCTGAACAGATGTCCGAGATCCTGCGCCGGAGTCCCGGCAGGCAGATTCTTTATCAGGATCACGGTCCCCGATCTCTTCTCCGTGGGTCGATTGAACGCGTCCAAGCAGACTCCATTGTCCTCTAAAAAGTTCCTGGTGTCCTGGACCAGCTGCGTCTCTCCAAGCGCTAGTTTCACAGCGGCACTCAAACCTTTTGACGAGCTGTCCTCCAGAACCTTCTCCTTGGTTGTGTTGTAGGTGTTTGCAATTGTATCAGCCACTGCATTCTGGCCCAGGAACAGAGCGTTCCAGTTGTGTGAGGAGCCAGCAGTTGCTTTTGTCTTCAGCTCTTTCTTCTCCTTGTAGAACAGCCCCTTCTCGTTCAGCAACTCCATCGGGTCTGCTTTCGCCTTGCCAGGAAGCAGGTGCAGCATTCGACCATCGAGAACGCTGCCGTCCAGCTCGCTGTAAGCTTTCGTGGCGTGCTCTGTCATCAGGAAGGTCACTGTGCCGAAACCCTTTGGTTTCCTGGTCACCCTGTCCACAGGGAGATTCACCTCGGTAAGAGGACCTAGTAGTTTCGAATCAGTGGATTAGCAGAGAGTTATTATTATTATTATTTATTTATTTATTATCTTAAGACCTCCGGCCCGTACCATATTTTTCGAACAACTTCCGGATATTGTCCTCCGTCGTCGTGTAGGATAGATTTCGGACAAACATCCTTCCAGACTCGGCTATGGTCTCCTCCTCCTTCAACGCCTCCTCCTGCTTCTTCCACCTTAAGTTTGCATCGTTCTCGGTTTGCTCGGCATCCACTTTCTCCTTCTCTTCGTACCTTGTTAGGAATATTTGTTTGCCATCTGAAAGAGCCAATTGAATACAATTTTCTAGCTTGATTTCCGACTCACGACGATCATCAGATTTTTACCTAAGAAACTCTTATTCTTTAACAATGCTTTTTTAAGATGCTGCTCAGTTTTAAAACCGACGTACGCTATTCCCTTGATCTTTGGAGGCACTCTTATCGATTTTGCTTTTATGGGATGGAAGAAGTGTTTGATGTCTTTCTTCTTGTGATTGTATCCTAACCCACGGAGTTTTAATGTGAAAAACTTCTGAGGACCACGATTGGGTGTGATTTTCTTGTCAGTGTCCTTCGTTGCGCTCTGATCTTTTCCCTTCAGGGCTTCCATATACTATAAAAGAATAGTTAATGTTGTTGTCTTTATAAAGATGAGTAATTTTGCGATGTAAAACAATTTCAGTCACCTCCAAGTCAGATATAACTTTGTTTGCCACTTTTGGCTTTTCTTCCTCTTCTTTTTCTTCTTTCTCATCTTCATCGTTGTCACTGTCTTTTTCGTCGTCATCTTCGCTGTTGCTAGACTCCACCTCTTGAGCATTGTCTAACGCAGTGTCATTGTTCCACACAGCTTTGTTTACTGCGTGACTTTCGAGAAATTCGGCGAATAAAGGATCATCTTTGTACTGAATCGAATCAGTGTAAATGTTAAATTATTGTTATTAATACTATGCAATGATAGAGTAAATATAGAGACATACCTTCTCAAGTGCCTTTTTTACTTCGTTTTTAGCGACATTGTCCTTCTTCTTCTTCTTCTTTTTATCTTTCTCCTTTTTCTTTTCAACTACTGGTGTTTTATCTGTAGAATCATTTTCTGCTACGTCAGTAGAGTCATTATTGCTAGGCTTGGAACTATCAAGCGCATATTTACTCCATGACCTGGGTTTAGAAGAATCCCCTATGAGATTAAATGCATCAAATCAAATTATAACAATCCCAAAGCAGTCTTAACATATTGTAGTTGTTAAGGTACCTAAACTTGCACAGAGTTCAACGGATATTCTGCTGGTGTCTATACAGGTTTTGTCGAAGTATTCCTTCGCAGCTATAGCTTGTTCCTCTATCTTAAATCCAACAAATGCAAATCGTCGAAACACTCCATCTTTCGTGTACTTCAATTGCACATCAGTCACCAAACCCTTTTGGCTGAACAACTCCTTCAATTTGGTGTCTGTAGTCTACAAAATTTAATTGTCTATGTAATCATTTGTTTCTATACCATATTTACAAGATTAATGTTTATTACTTACACCTTTCGGCAAGTTTTTGACGATCAAACGCGACATTTTCTATCTGTCATAATTATTTTTGACAAAATTCTGGATGTTTACATTGATACACTGTGGTACACCATGTGGTTTTTAAGAGGTTAGGTTCCTCAGGATTTCAAATTTGTGGCGCGAATATTTAAAAGATGAAAATAGTGGCTACGAAATATAACACTGTAAATATTTGTAGGAAGGTTCACGATCGTATTGAAATAATCAATAAAAACAAACAAGCTTGTGGAATGTATTATTTTTATTAAAAAGTTACAATTCCTTTATTCAAGTAAGGGTCAGCCTCCTTTTAATGGACCGTACGCGTCTATTGTTGTAAAATTAATATCTTTTCAAATAATATAAGTTACACGATTAATATCATTAGGTTTCGAGTAAGTACATTTCATAGAGCTCTCGGTGTTCGTTGTTCTGAAATGAAGGAACAAAGTTGACTTCCACAATTTTAGTAAAACCCTCATCCAAAGTCGGTGGTTGATAATTTTTCCTAAAAAAAATATATATAAAGCCGATTAAATATTTTTATTGTCGAACGATTAATTGTTATAATTTCTACCAACTCACATGTAAGAATTGATGATTATTTCACTGACTTTAGCGTGACTAGGATCTGTTAATTCCCGGAACTGAAACAGAACCATTTGATACAGTTTTCTTGTCGCGATCATTGCTCCATGTGATTGTAATTAGCAATTAGTATTCTGTTACCTTATTATTATGCTTCGCGTGATCGATACTCGTCGCCATGATGAAACATCTGACAGGAATGCCGTGTTTCTTCGCTACTTCTATAAAACGTTGTCTGGAGGCAGGATCAGGATTTGTATTATCCACAACCACGCTCTTTTTCTCCGTCAAGTTTTGCTCCATTAGGGCAACACATTTTTTCCAACTGCCAAGGGTATCTCTGTTCACGTATCCATAGTCATTTAGGTGATTCTTAACAAAATGAGACTTGCCCGAGCCTGGGCATCCAACCATCAGGACTATCTAAAGATACAATTAAACAATTCGCATTGTATTTGCAAATTATGCATTTCTTCTGCTTCAATTACCTCTTGCTCGTTCGAAGTCACGTCGCCTCCTGTGCACAAATCGACAGTTTTTATATTTTTTGGATTAAACACAGGCAGCTGGTAAGGTGGTTCCTTCTGACCAAGAAAGTGTTCCTCAGGGGTCTCGAATTTCAGTCCTAAATTCAGTGCTAACAATCTGTCCGCCGACGAGTGATCCTTTCTCTTTCCTGGAGCCCAATTTTTCGGTCGACCGGCTGCATCTCCCACGTAGAATGATTTCGCTTTGTCGAGCGGTACGGAGTCGTTGTTCTTGAAAAATAATTTTACTCAGCTTCTCATAAATACAAGTGTTAGTCTATGAATTAATCGATACCTACTTCTTCTAATTTCTGCCACATACCGATCGTCGGCTTTCTGTAGATGGTGTGTCCAGTGGCTATGAAAATCTGAAAATCAATTTGATCAGTTATACGGGATCAGTTATAGGGATTACAATTGAATTGGAGTCGTGAAGTATACCTGCATCGGCACGCCAATCCTTCGCCTTATGTTCTCTATCTTATTCTTGAACAGTTTAACGACATGCTTTCCAGAGCCAAGCCCACTTTGATTAGTGAAGATCACTATCTTGTAACCATTACCGTGAAGCGCCTTTAATTTCCCTGTTACCTCTGGATATATAAGTTGCCAGTCATCATAGTCTTTTGGAAATACTAAGCCGGAACGAGTTTTTATCAGGGTCCCGTCCATGTCATACGCAGCTATCTAAAAGTAGAAGCGTCCTGGTAATTTCCACGTAGACTTTTATGTAACTATTTCATTACCTTCGAGCGGCCTTCTACACCGTTCACCGTATACATTAATAATTCTCCTTTGTCTATACTTTCCCATGTACCCTGTTCATCCTTCAGATTCATTGAGCTAGTCCCATCTTCCGATTTATCCGAACTCATGTTGTCTTTCTTTAAAAACTTGAGAATGCCAGATTCTGTATTTTTTTTCGATTTTCTCCCTTTCGCTGTCTTTTCCTCTTGCTGTTCACTTTTAGAGTTTCCAGAACTCAAGCTGTTATCTTCGTATCTTGCCACTTTGCAAGAGTATTCTTCATCTTCTGCACTCTCAACTATGTCTCTAGCCCTTTTCTCAGAAGGGAAGCTTTTGGGAGGTGGAGGAGGATTGAACTCAATTTCATACACATATTTACCATATAAAATTTCTAAGCAATCTTTGTGTTTGCCTATAAACTTAACATCCTTACGGGTCTTGAAGCCATTAAACCCACAAGGTCTTTTACCCAGTTGCTGTACGATGACTTTGTATTCCTGATAATCGGCGCATAATCTCACTATGGAAAAATAATTATAGTTGTTAAAGAGACAGCAGATGTTTATGCAAAATGGAATTTGTCCGACTGAATTGCAACAAACCGGAATGAAATGACAGTTATATTATACCTAGTTATTTTCATCAAACCGCGTAAAATCCACTGTCTATTGTGCATACATATAATAATGCGAAGAAGTACAAACCTTGTTGTCTAGAACACTGAGAGTCTGTAATGTTCGTCTCTGGGCATCGCCCCACAACGACTGGTTTCTGGTGTGGCAGGTGTACCGTCAGTATTGCCTTATCATTGCTTTTTAAATAACAACTCGTAGCTTCTTGAGTCATTGTAATTTATATAGCAAACAGTACTGAATCTATAGAGAATGATACATTCACGTTAAGACGTAAGAATTTTGTCGGATTGAAATATGTGTAAATTTATGAAAAAAAATTGCTGCTTTCGTACAGCTGGTGTTTAAATAAACATGCTAAAAATAGCAAAGTTACGTCTTACAGATAACAATGGACATCTCTGGAAGATTGTTTTCTACTCACATATTTATCTTGATCGGTACAAGTTAAAAAGCGCTTTATGATTTTCATAAAAATTCTTTACCTCCGCTTCACCGTTCGATTTCATCAGTTGCAAATTCTTCCCGATCATTTTCGCATCTGCTGCGTCGGTCAGGGAAGGTTAGGACCGACGCGAATCTAACCTTACGCAACGGACAACAGCACGTGGTGTTTTGATAGAGAAACAGAAAGACACGTGGATTCAATTGGAGTGCATATTACTCTTTATTAGGGAATAGTGTGATAGAGTTCAGTTAGTGTAAGTTACAACTGGAAGAGAATTTCGAAGAAAATGACTGCGAACGAGTCCGCGGAAAAGGCGGAGAAGAACCCTTATGCGTATCTGGACAGAGACGATTTCACGTCAGAGAAGTACAAAATTGAAATACGCGGTTTGCCAAAGTATTACGGGATCGGCGAATTCAAAAAGCTTCTGAATGAAAAGCTAGAATTGCAGACCTGTAAAGTTAAGCCACCGAGGAGAGGCAGTGGTTGGTTGTATGTGTCCTTCAGAAACGAAGAGAACCGTCAGAAAGCCATAGAAAAGCTGAATGGAATCGTTTGGAAGAACTCCAAACTTACTGCTCAGGTATATATTTGTTCATTAGCTATTACATTACATAAATGACTGTTATATCGATCAATAGGATCTTTTATACTTTGCGTCAAAAGTTTCAATCTTTTATTTGGGACATAGATCGCCAAGCCAGCCCCGGATCCGTTTGTAAAACGAAAACTGGAGCAGGAGAGTGGTAGAAACAAGCATCTGAAGACAGAAGACAGCGAACTTGTCTCTGCAGAGGATAAAATTAAATCTATCACTATTCCATTGTGGAATATACCTTACCCTGATCAAGTAAGACTTACCCTGATCAAGATAAATAAAACAGGAACATAGAGATGACAAGGATGTTATGTTGTTTTTAGTTGGAGTTGAAGCAGAACGAGATGAGGTCTATTTTGACAAATATTTGCAAGGAAATGTTAAGAGCAAGTAAAGACAAAAATCTGCTGGGCTGGTTGAACTATCAGAAAGACAAGTACGAAGGACTGCCCTGCGAGCTGCTTCCCATTCTCAGTACAGACAAGATCACAGAGTACAGAAACAAGTGTGAATTCACAGTTGGTAATTCGAGATCCCATTCGTTTCAATAATAATGTTAACCATTCGAATACTACAAGCCTCTGCAAGAGATCGAAAGGAGTATAATGCATTATCGGCGTACAGGTACCAGCACAGACAGCAACGAAACCATGATAGGATTCAGACTGTCCAGCTATGCGGCAGGATCCACAGCGGTGGGACCGATAGACGACCTCTGCCACATTCCCAGCAGGATGAAGACTGTGATCAAAGTAAGTTCCCTGAAACAACCACAGATCTTCATTGTTCAGGCTCCAGATTCATCTTTCGCACAAGCAACTTTTAGATACTGGAAGAGTTCGTACGAAACTCAGGTCTGAAACCTTTCCAACCGGTTGATCATAGTGGCCACTGGAGGCAGGTGACTGTCAGAACGACTCAGAATGGACATATGATGGTGATAGTGGGCATCCACCCTCAGGACTTGCCACAGGAACAACTGGAGGAGCTGAAGTTGCAGCTGAAGGACTTGTTTGAGACTGGAAAGGGCTTGGAAGCTGGCATCACGTCCTTGCACTTTCAGATCATGAATAAAAAGTAAACTGCCAAAGCAAAACGATAAGGAGGAGGTCTCGCTGTGGGGATTTTATCTCTTTATTCTTGCTTAGGAGCCGCGACGGGCTGAACCAGGACATTTACTCCCACATTGCTGGCTCGAAGTGTATAGAAGAAACACTGCTAGGCATGAAGTTCAGGGTGTCGCCGCAGGCGTTCTTCCAGGTGAACACGCCAGCCGCTGAAGTGTTATACAATTCAGCTATCGAGATGGCAGCACCGAACGAGGACACCGCTTTGCTGGATATCTGCTGTGGCACTGGGACCATTGGCCTGGCCTTCTCGAAGGTTGGCAAGATCTGTTCGCTCTGAACATCTGAAAATTGTTCGAAGTAACTCGCTTGCTGCTCCATGTACAGTGACTTGCCTCATTGACCAAGCAATTTGTAAAGCAGAAGAGCATTTTCGAAATTGGACAAGTGGTCTTGCATTAAATAATGGTCTTTTCTAGCTTCTCTGTTTAGAGAATGCTTGATCAATCTCGCGAGTGATTGTATATCTGGATAGCTTCAAGGATCACAGCATTGAATGCGTCACGTTGCAGCATTGCGGTGAGGTCTTCGGCCTTGAGATGGTGGAGGACGCGATCAAGGATGCTAGGGAGAATGTTTTGGCGAACAATGTGACCAACTGCGAGTTCTTCGTCGGCAAGGCTGAAGACATGCTGCCGCCGGTGATCCGCAGGATCACGAAGACCGACATCGTCGCTGTGGTCGACCCACCCCGCGCAGGACTTCGTAAGAACGCCTCGCGGAATTTTTCCATTAGGTTGATGCATATACAGTTTTAATTATTGAGACTTTTGGGTTTCATATGCAGCGACCTAATAGGACAGTCCGCTGCTAGGATTATACTAAGACGAAAATATTCTAGATCACCGGGCCTTGTTGACTCTGCGCAAAGCGAACAAGCTGTCGCGACTGGTCTACGTGTCTTGCGATCCTCGAGCTGCCACCAGGAACTTGGTAGACCTAGCCAGGCCGCCGTCGAAGCAGTACGTCGGCGATCCGTTGGTGCCCGTCAAGGCCGTCGCCGTCGACATGTTTCCTCACACGAAGCACTGCGAGCTACTGCTTTGCCTGCAGAGGCTGTCGGACGCGATGAAAGCACGTGATCTCGCGGTCAAAGCCGAGGAGAGCTCCAGTTAGCGCTGGAGAAGCCTTACGATCTCTATTTGCACCGACTAAGAAAGTTCGGGAAGTTGGCATTCAGAAACGTTTCTTTGTCTCTGGGTTGAATTTTGTCCGGTGGAACAGGCGTGGACAATGGGTTCCTTTTGTGGGCCACCGTTTTGAAAGAACAGGGATGCCACGCCCACTTGGGGAAAGCACGCCCATTCCGACCAGATCTAATGGGACTCGTTGTCCAGGCCTGCTGTAGAAGCTGTTCCCTGCTAAGCACCACGCAGTGGTGGAGGAATTCCCTGTGTCATGGCTCCGCCCAGAGCTCAAACTCGCGAGCTTCCGACCGCCCGCTACAGATCACGAATGCGAGCGACTCGATTAAAACCAGCGTCCCTTGTATACAATCTTGTAATCTGAATAATCATTTTATTCGATATAATAATACCAAGACCAGCGGTGTTTGTCGGGTGTCGTACGCGCGACGCGTCCAGAGAACCTTAGTCTACAGGCGGAGACAGAATTTGATGGAATTCTCGGGAGGAGGGAACGACGGGAATACATGGGAGTCGATCGGGATGTCACGGTGTAGACGCGGATCAGGGATCGCTTCAGCTTCGAGAGCCAATTGAACCAGCAACAGCGAGTGTCGTCTTGCTTGGTACGCTTTCAAGTGGGTACGTTTAATCGAGTCTACCATGCCGGGGTGTCGTTTTATAAGCCAGGGGACTAACATAGTTGGTAAAACACATGAGAGAGAGAGAGAGTAGAAACAACAGATGGCGATCCCGACTCGTGACGAAGGGTAGAGAGCAATTTCAACGGTGGAGCCTTAGGGGCTTATTTTCCGCTGATTCCGCGATTTATTTCATCTGCTGTGTGTGTATGTGTGTGTATGGATCGATCGGACAATGCACGCGACAGAGGAGGAGTTTCGAGTTTCGGTTCCTCGAGCAGCAGGTCGAGGCGATGATACGGGGTCGTCGAGGCGATGATACGGGGTCGTCGAGTCGGGCGTCGAAGTCGAGGCTGGCTTTGTAGAACAGCGCATTATCACTTTCTCTTGAAGCACGTCACCGCGTTGAAGTAGCACTGCCAGTACACACGTCCTTTCGTCTGGCCGCGTCGCTGCAGGTCCATCTACAAATTTGATTTTCAATTAAAACCTGCCCTTCTTTCGATCTACGGTGGCTGTGTGACACCTCCAAGCGGGACAACTGGCCTGGCAACGCTGAAACCCGGAGCAACGAAGCCACGCCCCCTTCCAGGACAATTTACAGAGTCACAAGGATCTGCTGACTCAGATTCTCAAATTCATAGACCACATACACAGAAAGAGCAAGATATTCGACACATCTTTCTTTATTAATAGACTATTCTGACCTCTTCGAATTGAACGATGGTGGATAAAAAAAGTGTGTCGAATATTTCATCTAGAATCAATGAATCTGTAACCCAAATGTTTCAAAGAAGGATTCAACAGCGAGAAGTCTCAGAGTCTGGTGCCACCATAGATCAGACCGGTTGCTTTGAAAATACAGTTCTCCCTCTTTATCGTCGCGGTTTCGTCCCGTGGCACTTTCACAAGTCTCTCGCATCAGCTGGCCAATAAAATAGCACCCGCCAAGCAGAGTAACGGCGCGGACTTTGAACGCGACGCTAAGGAGAGAGAAATCGTGGCGATCGTAGGGCGATAAGACCTTCACCGTTTCTTCGCCCCCGCTGGAAATGATCTGCGACTCGTCGGTTGAGATGCGGGGTGCCGAGGATCTCCCGTACGATCTGCCGTTACCTAGCTCGCCTCTGTTCTGATTGTCGACCACTTTTTGTAGCGCGACCATCAGCTGGTCGAACAAAAGAGCCGCTCTCTTCGGCACCACCACCTGCAACAACAATAAGTTCCGATATATTCCTCCCACCAAGACATCGTCCGGATTCTGGACAACAATGACAGTCAAGCTAATCGTAAGCCGCAAACCGTTAATTACACGCACGCAGGATTTACGCGATAATCGATTGAATGCCGTCGAGCTGCGCGACACGCTGTAACACGCGCGCTTGCGAAATCCCGGACTCTTTATTATCCCGGCCGTTTCCATCGATCTACCGTCTCCCCCCTTTCCCCGATATTTAATCTTCACGCTAATTAAAATTAATTAGAGCCACGAGGATAATTGCCGCGAAGTTTTAACTGCCTTGTTTGGCCGGTCGCGCGGGAACCCCCGGAAGCTGGTCCTGAATCTCCGCTGTCTTCGCAGTTCTTAAATCGTTGATCAATTAACCGTGTGCTCATTATTTGGCTCGTTCGTGGGCCGGAGCGATTAACTAAACGCCTTGCTCAATTTTCTTCTGCAGTCAATCGACGATCAGGATTTTAGAGCTTCTCCTTACAGTCTTTTAAACGTGTGTATTATTTTATCAATTATTTTATACTGTTTGTTTCGTGGAGCTAACGAGCGACTCATCTGTCCGAAACAGCTTAACGATAACACTTGTTTATACAAAATAGAGAGCAAACAAAAAAGAAGCTGTCTAAAGTTCCACATTGAAATGGATGAACTTTCAAACGGAATCCATCCAACGAAGGAGAATCCATAGACTATCTAGAGACCCAATTCCAGAACCATCCCCGCAAGCACAATTTCCAATAAACTGGGCAGCTCGCATAAACCGCGAGACATTCCGAGAAACATTTGGAATTCGCAGGCGAAATACCGAAGTTTTCTCGCGCAACGATGTATCACTACATATAGTAAAACGAGCGCGCACGCCGCCATCTTGTCGGACCGCTTCCGGTCACCGTGGTAGAAGGAACAAAAGGTTAATTCGTACCAGTGTGCTCTCTGATCCTTCTCGCTTTCATATCGACGATAACGAGTTTCCCAGCTCGCAGTGTAATATCGCAACTTATTCGATTAGCTGAGAAAACGGTTTTCTTTGTTGCAGGTTGCGGGGATACTGCAAGGACGCTACAACGACGACACGGGACTACGAATCTCGGTAGGTGAATTTCATCAGTTGTTGTCCCCTTTATTAGCCGCGATGCAATAATGCAACAATAAAAACCGCGAGCGTCGTTACGGCACCGAATGCGATGGGAATCGTTAAAAAATAATTTCAGCCGCGATCTGAATAATGGCCACTTGTAACTGCCAATTTTGGTCTGCCGGGGATCCCGCGTACTCGTTATCTTTGCCTATTCTTGTCTTTGGATTCCCGAGGCTGGCTCTTGTTTATTTGTCCGAAGGTATCTTCGCGAGTTTGCACAGATCGACTATTTCAGAACAATCAATCTTTATACGAAAATTTTACGTGTTTTTATCATTTCGTATGAAGTAATCATTTCCTATTAATAACATCATCTTGTAAATTAATTTGATTTTATTCGCTTCATGTACGAAATCGTAGTCGTTACACACGTGTGTACGAATGGTAGCGAACGCGTTGAATGCAAATATTGATTATTTGTTTTGTCTATTGAGCGAATGAAATTGGCTGATGCGTCTGATACCAACCGACCGATTCTACTTTATATCGATATTGATGTATGAGAACCTGGCGAATTGTCGAAGCAAGTTTCTACATTTTGGACTCACTTTTTTCTGTAGAATCATCCCTTTTTCAGACTGCACTGTTACTAGACTACGGACCTTTATGCAACATAAAGATCGAGTGCAAAATTGTTTTTCTGCTTTTAATCATTTTCATAGAAGTCTATTCCAAATTGAACCTACCCACGTTGTTTATAAATAGGTTATTCCATGCCAGATCACTTTCTCACGTCATCATCGACGATTTTGTTCTAAATAAAATATGTCGTAGTCCATGTGAAATTAGGGGGGGAGTTATATATATATATATATATATATATATAGAATTGGTTTACAATTTAACTAATATTATTTCTGGTTCACTGTTATCACTATCGCCGGAAGATTCTCAAGTGAATCTTCGCGTTACCGTAGTCACCGTAGTCGATCGAAGAGTGTTCGGTGGAAAGAGTGGAGTCGGGAAGGAAACGAGGTTCCAGAGGACGCCGAAGTTCCCGGGACCGTTTACCGGAGGTTTGCGCTCGATTATCCGCTTGCTCGGGGCTGCCCGAAAGTTGCGAACTCGTCCCGGGATCTAATTATCGCGTTGATTAGCCGTGCGCGGTTCAAATTGCTCGACGCCAATCTCGTGTCGTGCGAGATGCGCGCCGATACACCCGGAATGCAACGTTCTCCCTTCGATTCTGATTGTCGCATGTTTAGGCGTGAACCTAATTAACTCGTTAACGCGGTCAATAGCACGACATACACCGGGATGATATTATTAGAAATTCCTTATAAAGAATACCTTCTAAAGAAAAAAAACTTACATAAGGATCCCGATTTAAAATGTTACAACTTCGTGGATAGAAGTCGCACGACCAAGGCTCGTTTTAAAGCATCAGACTTCTACTTTCACAATCCGTTTTCATTTTCTTCTCGGTCTTTTATCTTCGATTTCTGCTCTTACACGCAGGCGAGTAATTGACCACCCGTTTCCTCTCGAAAACGGTGTTAATTGAAACGCCCCTGGAAGGAAAAATTTTTTCCGTGCCTGAGACCATCATAGACGCGAAGAGTGAAGTTTCTTCTTTAAAATGAGCCCTCAGAAATCGTCGCACGAGTTTTCTTACTCATTCTACCGAAATTTGAAGAGAGGCAAGGATACATTAACACCAAACCTACCGAGCTTTAAAAGTACCCGGGTGGCTTGTAAAAATAACAAGATTAAATTTATTTGAACTTCGTGCGGTTCATATTATAATATCTGCGCTATTAAATATAATTATTTAATCATTCACATAATTTCAATAATTTGACCATTTGACCGGTGGTGGTAGGTTTGGTGTTAGTGCAAAGAAAGTTAAATTAATTGAACTGTTGCGGTCACAGTTCTCTATTATTAGGCAGAAGGTGAAGGGCACTCACGTTCGACGTTCTCGAGTTTCCTAAGCTTGTGATTCCCGCACGAAAGGTGACCGACTGCGAACTTTCGCGACGCACTACGCGAAATCGTCGGAGTCCCATGAGCGCCTGCAAGGGCGCGTTTAACGGGTGGAATCATCCGAGAAAGAAACGATTTTCACCGGGAAAGTCTGATTTCCCACGGAAACGGAGTCAGCCGACCGCAGGCAAACAAACGTAGACGCGGTTATTCGTATTGCGCGGGATTTCCCAGAGGCTCAAGCGGCCCCTAGGGGCCCCGGAGCTTTTCTATCGATGCCAACCGGAGCCATTGACAGTTCGCAAGTCCTATGGCAACGTTATTATCCCATTCTCGAGGAGGTTGGCCCGATTACTCGCCCCAATACACCGGAACAACCCCGAATCTGTCCTGAAACGCGATATTAGTTTTCTTCGTGGCATTGTTTACCGGGCATACATGCACACCCATTGTATTCTTTTCGAATAGCTTTTCATCGCGTTCGTGTGTACAAAATATTTAGCTACGGTTCAGTGTTGTTATTGTTGGGCTACGGATTTTTATGTATTTATAAGAAAATTGGCTCGGTGGAAAATAAAAATGTAATATGTTCTCCAAACAACTATTAAGAAATGGAATGAATTCTTTCATTTGGCGCCTTACAAAAATGGAGGAAATTTATTCCGTCGTTTTCCATAAATGAATTTTTATAAATTTCAATAATTGCGAAATATAAAACCGTGCAGAACATTTTTATTTTGCACGAAGATCCGCAGCCATTGTAAAATGTATTTTTAAAGAAAGAAGGAAGAGAGATGCGTTCCCCTCCTGTACTAGAATTGTTATGAACAGACTTCGGATCTTTATGGAGAATTAAAACTGTCTACCTGAATCGCAAGAAACTGGGGTGAAATGAAAATTTAATTTCTTTCTCGGTATGTTTAACAGGTTAAAAATAATGCAGCAGTATTTCTGAATTCACTTTTTTCAAAATTACGCCCACTCATTCTTGTGCACAAATGGATTGTACGTTTGATAGACTGTGTCTATGCGTGTGTATGAGTTGAACAGACAGTTTTTCTCAAGCGCAGTGCGTTCTGAACAGTCTAAGTCTGAGAGGACGAACGGCTTTGGAATAACCGGTACGTGACTCCACGACAGAGATAAATCTGGGCAGGAATTAGTTTCGTTTACCTTCGCGACGCTATTGTCGCCGGTTAATCCGGATTCCGACGAAGTAATACAGATTTCGACAAAGACTTCCGATAGAACCGTGGGAGGACGTACGAGAAAATTAGGAGAAAGGTCGCCGGTCAGTTCCGTTCGCTCTGTTTCCGTTTCCCAGCGAATTAAGTTGATCCCTTTACCTAACAAATCGACGTTGCCTCTGTGGCTTCTTCGATGTACTGCAAATCTTTTCCATTTTATGGATATATGGATATATACAATAGTTAAATGTTTATTAATTGGTTAGACACCAACATATTTAATAATGTTTATGGTACAGTTTATGGAATAATGGTACAGCAATTTTTAGTGGTGTCTCTATCTCTCATTCTCTCTCCAGAGTCACCATTCGAGTGCTAAGGGTTAACTTTAAAATTAAACTATTACAGAAATTCCTGTAGTTCCTTCTGATGTTTTTACTGTTTTATATTCTATTTGCTTATTTTTCTCATAAATGCACTCCGCATTGTAGCCTGCAGATTTGTTTATGAGAAAAATGAGCAGCAATAATATAAAAACAAGCGGCACCGTCTATAAATATCTAAAGAATTTAACGGCAGCAGTATATGGTTCTCAGAGGATGAATTATCGTTGAGGAAATCAAATTTCGATAAGTTCGAATGCTGGATTAGAAACGTGAAAATTCCAATTACGAGGGAACCGAGTGGTTTATCTCGGCCTCGTCGGGAAACGACGGTGGAACGAGTTTCGTGGAAGACGCTAGTAATTAAAAATCCGCGATAGAAATTAGCGAGCGCGTCGGAGACTCGGGAGCAATTAAAGAAGGAATATCAAGGAGCCCCGAGGCTCGGATCCGCGACGGGATCAGGAACGATCGAGGAAGAGACGCTTCCGGACAGGTGCCACGCTCCTTCCTTCCGCAGGATGTCGCTGGACGTTGCAGTTCCGACGGGAAGTCGCCGGATTTGTCGAGTCAGTTTTAAATTTGCTTCTTCAACAGTTTTGCTTAACGATTGCCAGCTACTGCAACACCTTCCATTTTCGATTTTAACACATTATGTAAATTGTAATTTTTTGAAAAGCTCACGGTCTATGGCTTTGCGTTTTGAATAGATTTTTCAACAACAATAGCAATTTAAATCGCAAACCAACAACTCACCTCCATAATCTAATAATTGCGTTTGAGATTAATATAGAAATGATGATCTTTTAAGGGTTTCTTTTGGTACAATACAATTATTGGAAATCCTATTTTATTATTCTCATTGTTAAATGTCTTACTTTGTGCATAAATTCATTCGACTATCTTCGTGTAAATTCCATAATGGTAAAAAATGATAAAGGAGGAATTCTTTTTAGAAGAAATTTATTCTACACAATTTGTTTCTACAAATTGAGCAATGGTAGATCGTCGAAGTTACAACGGTTTGAACGTCGGCAATCTTTCACGTAGGATCTAGCAATTTTCGTCCGCTCGATCAGATTTCTTATTAAACTGTCTTGCTGTTTGCAGTGATCTTCTGTGTGCTCATGCTTCCCACCCCTAACTTCAAGGATTGTTCCCCTTCGACGTGAACGCTCGACCGAGAGAAGGCCTATCGAACATCTTCACCATTCAGTGAGTCTCAACTTTTATTTTGCAAAGTATGTGTTTGTCATTAGGCAAATTAGAAAATTAAAAAAATTAGTTTAAAATTGAAGAAATTAGAAAAATTAGTAACGATTCGACACAGTATAAAGACTGGAAGAATTTTTAGAGAAATAATTAAATTTCGCTGGAACCATCGATCCCGAACGTCGTCGCGACGTCAGCGTCGCCATTATCTGACGATGACGGACAGCATGACTATTTTTTATGTCCAGCTGAATTATAAAGGAACGTCTTGCACACGGCTCCGAAAATAATTGACGTAAACTGCGGACGCCCTGATTAAAACAGTTACGAAGAACCTCCGCAAACCTTTACCGAATAGTTCTAAACAATCGAAATTTTCCAAGTATTGTTTCTTTTACGGTTTCCATGTAGATTCACTGTATGTGTAGGTAGCTCTTTAACAATATTAACCTTCCGACGGCGGAGTCATCGAAACCGTCGTACAGTTACTCAATTTCCGACGAGTCGATCAACACTAGACCTACTGAGTCTTAATACGTTCGACGCCATATCTGGGTGACGTTCTTATTTTTTCATCAAGTTAAACAGGATTTTATAAGCAACTTATAAAAATCCCATTTGTAACAAAAGAATTTAATGGAATAAGCATCGACAGCTAATCGCTTTGTTTACGTTCTTGCGCTCCGACTATCGGATTTGGGCCCCGCGAGAAACTCGACCAATTCACGCTGGGCGACGAACGTGTTAAAAGTAACTGGTACATGTTCCCTTATAAAAATTGAAAGACTGTGGCTCCTACTGTAATGCATGTTCTACTAAAGATATCTACACAATCATTTCTTATGAAATCATTTTTATTGTTTCAATAATTGTAGAATAGAAAATCTGGAACCGGTCATTTTGACCGGTGGTGGTAGGTTTAGTGTTAAATGTCTACAAGAAAAAAATTGATAAATGAAACAATCCTAAACATCATCAATTATGTAGTTATAAGAATGCTCCGCTGTCCGAGGGTTAATAGATGTGTTAATATTGGAGGCACATAAAGTATAGTAAGAGAAAAAGTCTCAAGGAAACAAGCAACACGGTTCCTCTGAAAACCATTCTGCGTCGGTCCCACCGGAAATCGTTTTGTGTGATGTACATCGAGATTGTAGTGTTCCTTCCGGAAGATTTATCCGTGTTACGTCGACGTTAACGTCACGTAATCTCGACCGTCCCTTGATCGAGGTGTCCCTTTCACGCGACCGGTTTGCGGTCCAGAATAGACGTCATCCATTTTCGGGTGACGCGTTTCCCTCGACGCGTCAATCTATTCCGCGTGATTTGACGCCGCGCCGGGCAAATTCCAGATAAAAGATCGCGTCCGAGCCGTCCCATCTCTTTCACAACGTCTCGCAGACGGTATTCTGACGAAAAGAGGAACGACCCACGGCGAAATCGCGTTCTCACCTCTCCTCGACACGTCCAACGATTCGTCTTGCTCGAATTCAGCTTCTGTGATCCATAAATTCCTCGAAATACTATACTATACAAGCGTTTCACGTCGATCGCGTTCTCCTGCTCATTCATGCAATTTTACCCTAGACAACTAATCTCCAGTCAAAAGTATCACCACGTACCGGATGGTCCTACGTACACGTATGTATCATTACCGCCGGATATTTTTCAATGAAAAAATTTGTATATGTTCATCGAATACGAGACAAATTATTCTGAAACTTTCGAAAAGTTTCGATCGTTCCGCAGTCTTCTAGGAAAAAATCGCGAAGATCGCCTTATTTTGAATTTTGTGTGTTATTATGGTTTGACCAGAATGGCCTTACATAAATGTTTATATAAATCCGTTTCTGTCGAACATTTTTCAAAGAAAAAATTCATACATACTCCTTGAATATTGGAAAATTTATCCAGAAAGTTTCAGAAAGAATCGCCTCAGAGTCCTTTAGGAACACAATCGCAAGGATCGTCTCATTTTTAAGCTTGCCGATATAGTTTTACCAGAATGTCCCCACATAAATGTTTACATAAATCCATTTCTGCCGGACATTTATCAACAAAAAAATTCGTACATACTCTTTGAATACAGGGCTATTTAATCAGAAAGTTCCAGGACTCCTCGGTTCGTAGTCTGGTTTGAAAAAATTGGAAAGTCCACCCTCTTTTCGATCGAAATCAAATTGATCCTCGAAAATCGGAGTGCTGCATCGTTTAATTTGTTTTTTAACGGCTCGCCTGCGATTTCCAGTGGCATTTCGTGGATGGCGGGACAAATCATAGAGCAGCCACTGCTCGCAGTCGCGTTTCACCATCCTTCGATTCTCGCGCGGGCATTTTCGCGATTAGAAAAGAGGGTTGATGGATCGGAGCGCATCGGAGCCTGTAATCCCAGAGAAACCGCAACACCGAATTGTCCCCGCAACAATCGACGTCGATCGATCACGAGGGGAGAGACGGACAGACAGAGAAACGGAGATCGTGTGTGCTGGTATCGAATGCACGGATGCAGTATAACGCGCAACGCGTCATAGCAATCGTATTCACGGTGTTTTGTATTCGCCGCGCCGCGATTTAAATCGATTTCGCGCGAGAAGCGCGTTCGTACGTTCTGGGAATAAGGGTACCGATTGTCGCGATCACGGTCGCGTTTAATTGCGACATTCACTTGCAAATCAGCGCCGGATTAACCCCCGAACAACCGAGGACGCGAAACGAACGTTGTCTTCGCCGATTCGGTTTAGCAAGACTCATCGAATTGTCGGGTTGATCCTCAAATAATTATTCTTCACTCCAGTTTGTTGGTAGAAAATCATTATTTTGCATGAAAATCCGTTGTCGATTGGAATTTATTCGTCGTTGAACATTTTCTATAGGAAGAAAATTTATATTTTGGCTAACAGATCTTGAATGGTCTACTGTCAATATTTTCAATAAAAGAAAAATTGATATTTATTAGTGGTATCGTGCTTGATCTTTCAGGATCTTCCAGGACCTTCCAAGGACGAACAGAGAATCAGAAAAAATTGAACTTGATTGCAATAGCATCCTCGTTCTCGATACTTAATAAACGCGATTTTTGCAATTCAGCGTAAGAAAGGATCGCGTCAAAGGTTCCCGGATATTGCCTGCTGCTTTGGCGGGAGGATTGTCATAAACGATCGATAGTGCAACGATCCAACATTGATAATCGACAATTCAAACACGCACGGTTCGCAGAATCGCGAGATTAGCAGCGAAACTGCAGCAAAGGATGCTTAATCCTTGAAAGGCTGGCCGAGTTCCGAGCGTCCGATCCAGCGGAGATCGCACGCCGATCGATTTAATTAAAATCGATGCGCGACTTTCGAGTCTGTTCCGGTCATTGTTCGCGATATCGGCCGCGTTATCGCGAGCCCTGTCGATAATCGAATCGTAAACGCGCGGTACGCTCACGGCTCCCGCGTTTATCGGTAATTGAATCGCGATCTGTTTCGAGATCGAAAACCGACTGCGTTCAAGCGTTTGCTATTTTTGGGGATGGCAGGGAAATGTTCACGGTTCCGTGTGTCACTTCGAGTTTCTACGGTTTTTCTTCCATCGAGATCATCGTTTCTGAAACGAATTGACGGACATGACACGTCATTTCAATTCTAGATTTTATGCGAAAGAATACTTGTCTACATGGAACAGAGACCACTTGGAAATTTCTTTCTTTGATAACTTCGAGAAGCAAGTCTCTTAAGGTAATTTCGGAATAGATGCACCACATCTATTTAATCATAAAAATCCGCAGAATGGAATTACGTACCAAAGATTGATCTTTTTCCAAATCGATCGTTACTGCATAAGGCAAAGAAAAGATTGACGGAACAATATTTATGTTGAAGATCTGCTTCGATGCTTGTCGCTGGAAATTGGCGCGGCGCGTGGGAATCGCGCACGTGGTAACGAGGAAACGCATAAACACGGTTTACGTGGGCTCATCTAATTAATCAAAAGATTGGTTACGCTTTTAGGTACACGTATCCGACCCAGCGAACATCTTTCGCCTGCAAACCCCAAACTCCATCGCTCTTCCACCCACGCTCGCTGCTAACCGACCTTTGCTCTCCTTAAGTATCCCATAAACTCGTTCCTGTTCGTCGACTTTTTCGAGTGTCTTGCTTTTGGAGTGCTTCATTCTAATCACCGCTTTTTAATCAGCATGGAACAATAGCTTCGCACTCGCGAGCAATTTAAAACAGTGGAAAGTTAAAAAACATTTAACAAAATGACATTATTTTCAACGTATCGTAATAATAAAGAATGGGACAATCTAGCTACTTATTCTTGTAATTGATTCGAACAATTTTTATTTTGCACGAAGATTCGTGACATTGTTAATAATCTGAGGAATTATATTTTCTAGATATAGTAATTTTTATGTACATCAAAAGAGTATCGTTTCTTTTACCGATCCTGTTGACCATCGACCAAAACTGTTAATAAACGACAAAGATCTCGCGGAAAGGATCGACGCGCTTTTTCGCGGGTATAATATTTGAACGTTGCTCTCGAGGAGAGTCCTCTTGCTTTCGCAATTCATCGTGAAGCGGAAAGTTCTTCCCGAAGTGGGTGGAAGCACGCTTTGTGCCGGTTGTTCGTTTACGAGCGATTAAAGAGGCAGCGGGCAGATGTTGCCGCTCGTAAATACGCGTTCAAGCGAAAAGGACTGTCTTCTCGAAAGCGAGGAGACTCATGTCGCGTGGGTGTAGCTGGGAGGGGAAATTTATGCGAATGTTTCCTATTCGCGACGCGATGCTTATGCGAACTCTCTTCCGTGGCAAAATCCAAAAGAAACTGGCATAGTTCAATCTTATGCTCAATTCCTACATCTTTATGCAAAATAAAACCTTCATACATGAATTGCAATCTACAGGAGCTAAGAAATAATTTATTTTGCTATATATTAATAATTTTGATATGGTCAAAATAATATTTCAACGCTGTTAAACTCTTTTAACCTTTTTACTGTTTTGAATTACACAAGATATTTAATAACACCGTTGCAGTATTTTCAAGTCGATAAAATTATTATGAAAAGAAGTTTTAATTCAATTCAATTACCACGAAATGTTGCTAGATCGCGAACAGAGTGAATATACTGTGTAGAAGAAAATATTTTAATTTTATACCGAGTATGTCAGCACAGTGTTCAATTTTTCCGATTGTACCATTTGAAATTCTCTGGACAGTGTCTCCTCGATCGTTTTAATTAGTCAAGTTATTACTTTTTATACGTTGTAGTTTTTATAATTGTTGGTTTGATGACCCGATGACTGACCCGTACTCTACACTTATCAGTTGACCGAGTGAAAGCAACGCAATCTGAACACCTCGATTATTTAGTGGGGAAGACAACGACATTTAAGATGCACAATGCCAAAGCATCGCTGGCATTCCGACTTGTTGAGAGAGACGCGAAATATCAGCTGCGTGCCAGCATTCCGAGTGCAAAGGGTAAATATTCCGCGACTGTTGACGTTGGGGAACCTACACCCCCGCTGACTCCGTTTGTTTGCAGAAATAAAACTCAATATTCCATTTTCAATTTATGAGCAACTGTCCTCTTTAATATACATCTGCTTTCATCGAAGGAGATCGCTACATTGCCTCAATAATGTCTTCCTTCTTGATTGACCTCTTCCGTTATATTGAAAGCAAGGAAAACAGTCGGTTGCTTCGCTAATCAAACAATGTTGGGCGACTTTCTCTTAAACAAGCCACGGATTATTTATGGAGCGAGCATTATCTACTGTTTATTATAAGAATGAATGAATCTATGAAGTAAATCCATTGACTAATGGTCGGCGAATGCGAGCATCAGGTGCTCGACAAAACTGTGATTAATAGACTGCGGATCTGCATTTATTACAATGAGTACGTGCAAGTTGAAAATGGCGATTTATTATATTCAGCTTGTTAGAATTATTTCAGTGTGAATGGTCCAGCCAACACCAAACATGACAAACTCCTAAACATGTTTTTCAAATCCCTGCCGTTTAAATTCTTATAAAATATATAAATATACAGGGTGGTCCACACAACTTGTTCACCTTCAATAACTTCCAAAGTATGCATTGTATGAAAAAACTTTTTCTAGGAAAGTTGTATGGTTTGAAGGGATACATTATCTAATTCATATACTTTTTTGTAAGTGGAGGCGTTCCGGATATTTGGAGATCAACTTCGTTTTTTAAAATGGAATGCCATATTTTTTATGCCATAATATCGAAGAGCGTTAAATTTTGAGTAAAAGAGTACTGACCTTTGTTAGCTGTAAACCTATTAGTTAACGAATAATTTCACTTTGTTTCTTGAAAAGGGTCTGTGCATGATATCAAGTAACAGTTTCAATGCCAGCAAAGATTTCCGTAAGAGAGTTCACGTGACAATCAACATCGAATCGTAATCGCCTATTCTGTTCGTGATTCATTATTGACTCATCAACGTTTATACGTGACTATCTCAGTAAAAATGTAGGCTGCTCTTTACTTTACGGGACCAAAAATTTTTGCCTTTCTCCTATAAATTATTATCTATTTGATATGTAATAGATTTGAACGAGGAGAAGAAGAAGAAGGAAGGAGTCCTACGGAAATCTTTGCTGGTATTGAATCTCCTACTTGATATCATGCACAGACCCTTTTCAAGAAACAAACTGAAATTATTCGTTAACTATTAGGTTTACGGCTAATAAAGGTCAGTCTAAAGTCTAGTCTAGTCTAAAGTCAGTCTAAAGATCAGTCACTTTTTTACTCAAAATTTAACGCTCTTCGATATTTTCAACAATATAGCATTCTTACAAAACACTTACAAAAAAGCTATACGAATTACATAATGTATCCCTTCAAACCGTACAACTTTTCTAGAAAAAGTTTTTTCATACAATGCATACTTTAATTCAATGTTTCAATCTTTGATTTAATTCAATGATTCAACCTTTCATACAATGCATAATTCTCATTGGCTATTTGATGCTCTATAATGATTTGTAGAATTGTCCCCGCAGACATGATTCTCTAAAATAGCCAATATGTCCGTCGGGTTCTGAAGAAGAGTTATTGATCGACGTGTCCAAAAATTTATAGTTGAAATATGGAGCTTGAAAAATTCAATTTCGGCCAGGTCAAAGTTTCCAGCCCACTGTGCGACGCTTGTCCGGTGGACCCGTGGCTGCTAAAATTAGCGCGAGAAGAAATTGGTCGGAATTAGCGTTTAACACGTAATTATTGCGCCAATGTCGGCAGCATGGAGTGGCACACGCGGTGATCGGACGTATACACCGGGTAACTAACATTGAATTGACTGGCACGGCTCATTCTGCGGCGACGAATAGCCGCGTAATTGTCGGAGAATTGCCTACGAACCTTTGCGAGTTTGCGAGAACTGCGATCAAACGGTGGGCGAGCTTTATTATGCCGAAGCTACGCGGAGCCTATTCGCCGAAATAATTCCGCTGGACACGTGCGCGAGAACGGGACCGGAAAACATGCGAACACCCGTTACCCCGACCACCTCTGACGTCCGACAGGGTCTGCTAATGGATTCCTCGAGGGGTCGTCCCTCTAATCCAGTTCCGCAAAATCGATTTTTACCGAAGAAGTTTCTTCGCGAAGCGGCGCCGAAGTTACCCGCTGATATTAATCTGTGGGCCCCGTACGTGATCGAAATTGAAAATTTTTCATATGTATTCAGAAGTGTTCTTTAAGGTGTACGAGAAGCTTCATAGTGCTTCGTTGAATAGTTATAGAATTTTTATAAAATAGAATAATAGAATTTTTTAAAGGTCGCCTTGTTTTTAAGGTGCTGTTCCAACTGCTTGTGTCTGCCATCGTTTCAAGAATTTATTTCTCTGCCTGATTTCTCAATTTTTGGCGAGAGAATATTTTTTCCTGTTTCAACGAAGTCTGAAAACTGTTCCTGAATTTTTTGGTATTGATCCGTTCACCTGTTCTCTTGGAGAAAAATCGCGAAGATCATCTTGATCTCGATGTGTCGGATCAAGAGCTTTTCCCACGTAACTTTGTATCCGTAATTGTTTCAAGAATTTCTTTCACTAACTTCCGAATTTTTGATGAAAAAATATTTTTCCTGCTGAAGCGAACCCTTCCGCTTATTACAGAGAGCATTCTTGAAATTGCTGATGTCAGGTCGATTCGAGGTTTCCGAATATTTTGAATACTGAGAGGCCGAGAGACGATTGAAACAAATTGTTATTTAGTGTTCTGGCATAGCTGAAATTCCGACAATATTTCATAGCTGGAACGCGCCGGAAAAAAAGTGATGAAAATGGAAATTTTCGGGCTTGTTTTATTCGACTACTATATTGAACGAGGCCTGAGAGGAAAATAAAGAAAAATTCATTTCTAAATATAGACGAAGAATTGTGTCACTCGCGTAGCAGTCAACGTGTCAATCGTTGGGATAAAAGTTAATTTCTTTCTCCTAGGAAGTGAATAAAGTCATAGAAATGAAAAATTGATTTCATTTGCCGTGGTCGGGTTGCAATTTTTTCTTGAACACATTAAAATTCAATGTGGCGGACGAAATTAATCTCGGGTGGCTTACTTAAAAATTCCAGAGGAATAATTTCAATTTTGGGATTCAATAAGAGCGAACTTTCTCCTCGATTCAATTCCTTCTGGCCTGCAATTGTTTGTCTATTATGCATCTTTTCAAACGTCGCTGATTCGACGGTTTGCACGTGATTCCCTGGTTGTCTTTTCACAGGTGCTCGCCGATGCTCTACACGTAGAATATTTCGCGACTCTGTAATTCGACTTTTCACCGCGAAATTAGAGTTACCAAGAACAAACCAGCGTGGTCTTTGTGCGACGTGCCAGCGGAAACTAGCAGTGGGTGGCGAAAGACAGAAAAATTCGCGAGAAGAAAGATATCGCTCCTCTTTTCAAGCTGTTTGTACACGCAAATAAATCTTGTGAAATATCCTTGATGAAACAGAAGAATACAGGCTGGAGAAACTGAATACCGATTTGCGAAAAATTTTCTGCACGGGACATAGAAAACTGGCTTGCAGTTAACACATATAAAGAAATAGGAGAACTTTTTAAATGAGAATAAGCAAATTTTTAAAATCGAAAACGTTCTTTAATAAGTTATTAAGACGAAGAAATAGTGGAAGAAGAAATAAATGTCTATGTAACTCTATATTATACAAATATCCACAGTCCATTAATAACAATTTAAAGGAATAGCATTTGGGTGTCCAATTGAAAATTTTCGACCGAAGAAATAATAAAGAAACAGAAAATCGATTTACATTTGAAAAGTTAGCTAATAAGTTAGAGAAGTAGCAGCTTGCTTCACAATTGAAAAATTGCAGTAACTCTCGCCGGCGAAGACCTTTTCAACGACCGGATCGACGCCGAATTAGAAAGTTCTGAGAACTCAATCGAGAGTTTCGACGTCTTAACGATGCAGCCTGTCCAGCATCGTCCTGTCGCTCGTCCTTCCTCGATTAATAACCCTCGAGACACCGAATAATCCTGGACGCGTCCCAGTTCCTCGTCCTCGGAAAAACGTAGTTTCCACGACTTCCTGGTAATCCAGCTGGCATGGCGTCGCGGCCCGTTAATCCACAAGTGTCCTGTGTCGGTTCATTAATAAGTGAACTTCCGGCCGCATTAATCACGTCCCCGTTTCGCCGGTGAAATGAGACGTGACCAAGTTAATTGCTCGCCCCGTGTCACGCTCGACGGCTAATTACCAATCTCTTAATAATCCCGCGGGCTTTTTTTAATTTAACACTAAATCTACCGAGTGATAAAAGCAAATCACGCGGACAATGTGTTCCAAAAATGACAAGATCGAATTTATTCCAATTCTATGGCATTTTTATAGAAATATTTTTATAAAAAGGCATCTCTATAATTTCAGTAATTGTTAAATAAGAAACCGGTCATTTGGACGTGGTAGATTTAGTGTTAACACTCGTGCACGCTTCTCAAAAATAGTGTATAATAAAAATAATACTTTGCCCAACTTTTATAATCCCATTTAGAGCTGTCAATTTTAGAAAATTTATAAGATTAAAAATGGTTAGGTTATTACAGGTCGAATGTTTTAAAATATTTCATTGGCTATATTTTGGGATTGCAATTTTTATGCAATTATTTGATTTGAATAGCACTAGATTGCGGATTTTATGCATTTATAACAAAAAGGAATAGGTCAGATAGAAAATTGTGAGGACACTAAACAGATTCGAAATAACCAAAGGAATCGACTTGGGAACTTCTTATTTTGCATAAAGTTTTTCGTCTACGCATCACTTTTCATGGCTTCCATATCTCAATAATTGATCAATCTTCAAATTTTACACACCCACGAGGTAGAAACCCCTGTACCTGGTGGGCAAATGTTTTCTAACATGTTTCCAAGTCACGGCAAGAATCGAAATTAGAGTACCGATCGCGAGAGTCCTGAGAGACTCAGTGACTTCAACGCCTGCGTTGCCACACTGTCTTATCGCTCGCAGCTCTCTTCGGGATCGTTGACAGTGTCCGACAGAGTCGATCGTCCGACACGACACTGTCATCTCTCCTGCTTCGTTGGAACGACGCGACGACTCAGTGGTAATTCCGGATATTGTCGGCAGAGGGGCGAAAGATTGTTCCCAGGATGTGACCTTATTAACTCCGTAACAAGAACGAACTGCTCGGCGACCTTTGTCGAATAATTGTCTGCGGAACAAGTTAGTGCCGCCATATCGCGACGTGAGAGGAATAGGCCGACCAAAATTGGTGAAGGACCATGTCCTGTCTCTGACATGGTTAGAAACATTATGTAACTCGAACCAAAAAATTTCAAAATCAAATTCGATGAAATACAATCATCGTTCTCCAAGAGAATTATTATACAATCGTAAAAAGCAGACCAATACTGTGCGCATAAGACTAGCGTTTCACTCCGGAGTAATGGATCGGACACATTCAGTGCTCAGCAATTGTGTACGCGGTGCACCTGAAGTTCTCACTCCAATAAATCGCAGTAGGGCTGATTATGATTCTCCACAATTGTGCTGAAGGGAAGCTTAAAAATCTCCTTTCGTTGAAAAATCCTTAGCGATAGACAATGTACTTTCGAAACTTCTGAAACCGACGAAGGAGGACGCTTGCTAACGAAATTCGGTGTAGACGACGACCAGAAACAAGAAGAGATGAGCCAATCAACGCGTCCGTGACGGGGGAGCAAACGACGGGGGGTCTAGCAGAGTCGCCAGATGAGGGGAGGGAGCAGGAATTGAGGGGAACAGTTACCCTCTCTCTGCCAGTATATGCAGAGAACGTAACGTCGTAGAAGGGGAAGGTAGAGTGGGGACACATGTATTAATTTGGCGACTCTAGTTCCTTGGATCCTCTTCGCCTACAAATCGTGTGGCAGCCCTCTGTTTTCCGGTTGCGGAGGAGATCATAAGTTACCCTTTGGCTAACTTTCCCTTTCGGACGAAAGGATAACGAAGTCGCGGTGAACAACGTAGGGTTAGCCAGTGATTAGTCATGTTGTACCGCGTGAAACTTGGAAAAATTAGATTGCGGGAGCACGGGATAAGCGTTATAACGAGCAGATCGCCAGGACAGGGATCGATAAAGCAGAAAACCATGAAAGCCGAGCATACGAGAGCTTCGCATATGGTTTTTACAAGGGCCGACTAATAAAAAGTAACGCGGCGAGACTGTGCGGCTTTAATCATCGTTAAATCGACTCGCAGCGGCGACAACGTATTATTTACCGGCCCGGGGAACGACGTATCCCGCTGCTCGTGCTCTCGACGCAAACATTCGACCTGATCACGTTCGCCGTCGAACAGGCTAATATATTTATCGTGTTTCATGGGTGCTGTGGTCGCAAGGTCGCCTCGTGCTTCGAAACGATGATGATGCTCGGCTCAATTCAACCCTTTGTGTATGTTATCGTTTTTGGAACGTGAAATGCAATACGGTAATCCGTTGGAGAAATGTTACCGATATTATAGACATGTATAATATAGTTGTTCAACCCCGTGCCCTACGATTTATTTTACGGTTTCAGTGATTAGAACTTTTTTCTTAATAGATCGTAATTTCCTCTAAAAGGAGAAAACTTATATCTATTGTAGGCCTGTATGTTCTCCAATAGCTGTACATTAACAAAACCAGAATAGAATTTTATTCCGGTTACAGGAAATTATTGACGTACATTTTTATTAAAATCTGTTCAGAATCTTTTCATCACGAGTCAGACACGATATCGTAAGTCAAGGGTTTCATGTTACACCATGATAAAACGATCGGTTTCAGATTTTTATTTTATAATTATTGGAGTTATGAAGATGCGTGAGAATCGATTCATCAGATTTCGAAAATTGTAGGTAAATTCTCGTTATTTTTATAAGACACACACAAGCTTAATGCTTAGTGTTAAACCGAAGTTCATTATAATTTGTACTACTTCATTATAATTTGTAGTACCAGATGTACACGCGACGTCCATAATTTCGCGGTCTACTTAGAGACAGTCGAATTAATTTTATATTTTGTTGCTCTAAATCATAGCACACTATCACTTCTGCTAGATTATATCTGGACCTTCGTAAAGATGGCGGGTTGCATCATATAAAACATTTCGATGACGACGCAATTGCTGGTAGCGGACGTGTCGAATTACTTCGATATTCCGGGATGCACGATGGGAGATTGTTCAGCCAAGTATTAAATATCAATATCAGGAAAATTGAATTTTCATTCGACAGCAAAGAAACAAGATCTCGGCAGATTCCATCTGAGAAATCTTCACCGCGAGATTCAGTATCACATGACAACGGATTAATCGAAGAAAACTTGATAGTTGAATTCTCTTGATACTTGATCTTCTCTTATAAGATCACGAGCTCGATACAACGATTAAATCGATTTTATTCAACGAATTCATCGGATGAAAGAAACGACCGAGAATTGAATCGTTTCGCGTTTCGAAGATTGAGGTCCGTCGGAAAAATGAATTTTCGATGGCGCGTCGCGTCGAGGCGACAGGATTAATTTTGCACGCTATGATCCCGGGAGCCAACTCGAGCGATCACGGGACAGCATGGGAAGAAAATAGGAGTCTGTTTACGGCAAGAGAAGATTGCTCGTTATCGCGGACCGTGGAAACAGAACACCGAATGACTCGAGCTCGCGTCCGTCGAGGTCCGCAGCGAAACAAACGCGAGCCAAACCTGTCCGCGGTCCCTGCAATAAAGAAATTGGAGAAGTACGAGATTCCAGAGACTCGCGGTAACAATGTCGACGTGGATCAGGAATCAGATATTCCGTCGCTTGATTACGAGACCGGATACCGTTGACTTTTCGGAGGCCTTCACCTGGCCTTCTTCTCCTCGAACGCAGATCTTCCGCCCCCCTGCGTCAAAATCTGTTCGAGCAGATTAAGACCAAATGTCTGCAATCATAGTTTGCAAGCAAAAGGCGGTCATTTTGGTGCCAAGATCCTAATGCGGAAACAGATGGGTCGCCAAATTTGGTGGCAAATTCATACCAAATCAAGAACACATTGCTTATTGGATAGCGGTATTCTCGAAAAGAGAAAATCGATATTTATTCCCGTATTATATTCATCCCTTAAGGGAGTAGACTCGCTTTCCTAGGATTACACGGAGTGCGGGATTCGCGTTCTCATTTCTCGATAGTACAAAAATGGGGTTTTTCGGTAGTCAAGAACGCTAGATAAAAGATCGATCTAGGCCGCTGTCGCCCTCAAAAGTCCTATTTTTTCGTTTACGAGGCGTAATTTGCATTATTCGGCAGCGTAGTTTGCATTATTCAGAAGTGCGCATATAGCTATTTTCAATGAAATAAATAAAATGTTGGGTCCCTCTTTATTTGTGTTGTGAGACGTGTTTCTCTAAAATGTGACGTGATAAATGAAGCAGAGTTTATTAGTTTAAAATGTGAAGCAAAAATGGGTGAGAAAATATCATAGAATCTTTTATGCAACTATTTCTGAGGCGAAGTCAATCTTGAGTGACAAATCTGATTACTGGACTGCGGATTTTTCAGCTAAATAAAAATGTTCTTCATCAATTACAAGATTCTGGAGCCAAATAAAAATTGATTACTCCTTTTAATACTGTTAACAGGACAAAAGTAACGTGTTGATACTCTTAGATTCTCTTAATGTTTTTACTGTTTAAAATTGCGGCTGCTCAATTTTGTCATAAATGCATAAAATCCACAGTCTATTATTAAGTATAAGTCCGAAGAGAATTTGTTCGAATTCGTAAAATCAATCCTGTGACTGTGGTTCGAAGAACGCGTTCGGAGCAGGTCGCTTTTTAAATAGTTCATGCTCTTGTTCCCGCCTAAACATGAGAGTATCCCAGAACGAAATGCATTCTAACACCGTCGCATTTCAAGCTCCGCCCACCGGCGTTCAGGAAACTGTTGCGTCCGAATATCGTGAATGAAATTAGACCGAAGTTGGTCCTCGATTCGGTCGAAAAAGTTCTGAACTGTCTGATGCAATTACTCTACTCTCAGATTAAATGCATTTCCATTCATTTGCACTCATTTGCACGCGTGTGCTTGGTTCTCGGACAGATCGTGATGTCCAATGCTTAATTATATCCTTCCGAGTATTGCTGTTTATAATTATTATAGGACGGCAACTTATATGGCTGTGAGAGACGACTAGGAACTGCGTATTATTACGCATGCTGATTTCGGCGAGGTTATCCGATTATTTAAATATGCATATTGTTACGAACGTTTCAATCTCTTTTCTTTCCCAAAACATGACCCGTATGAAAAATATCTTGTATCACTGTTTTTCGCGGAGGAATTGTTTCAGACTGCACCGCGATTACAGTTGCATCTTATGCGATATTGTAACTTTTAGTAATTGCGACCAATTGCAATTTTTCTCAAAAATTTTTTTCGCGTCACGTAGTATAAACAAATTGTTGTAACTTCTAGAAAAAAAAAATCCAAGTCGTATGGTTCGATATTAACCCTCTATTGCATGAATTTTTATGACGAGTTGAAAAAATATATACATGGCTGTTAGTATACTTAAAAATGAGTGTGGTCATGAAATGAATAATAAAATTTTATTAGAAAATGTTATTTATTGTATTGTATGACTGTTCCTCTATGGGAACTTTATACAAATAGCGCAATGTTCCCACTTGGAACCAACATGCTCAGAGTCTTCAGTATTGTCTACTTCATTTACTATAGAACATTTGAAATTTAAGTCCCCAACCGGGGACGGAATGGAATAGAGGGTTAAAAATGTTATCGTCTTTTAATTGGACCCCATACACTTTCGGAGCAAAATGTAAAGATAAAATTTGTCAGCGTAAGTATTTGTGAAATTTTATTGAGTTTACAAAGATAAGTATGCAATACGTAAAAAATTTGAAATATAGAAGGTGCTATCGTAGATAGCATGCCTAGGAAATCTTTGGAAATTTTCCATCCGTCAATTTTTTATTTATTTTTTATTATTATTATATTATTATTATATTAATATTTTATTTTTTATTTCCGTTCTCATCAGCTTGAGGTGTATTTGCACCCTGTACACAGAGAGAAGGTTAAAACGGCCGAATATTACTGTACTATTGTAAACGCATGTGCCTCTCGTTGTGCGAAAATGTGTTTGAATAAAGGAGAAAAACCGGAACAGATTTGAAAACAATAAAGTCAAAGGAAAATTGACTGGGCCACCACGGGTCCGAGAAAAATCAATGGCGGTCTTAATTACACGACGCGACGACGCGATGTCGAGCCGCGTTAATTGCCGTGTCAATTGGAAAAGCGAGATAAAGACATTTCTATTAACTGGTTGCTCGTTGGCTGTACAGGACATCGTTCCGATGCCCGACTACCGGCATTACGTCCGTTAATATTATAATGATCCAACCTCTATGTCCTGCAAACAGGTTCGTGGGATTTTCGACGCGCAAAATTCGATATTTTCCACGATATTATCGCCGTATCATTAGATAGCAGTGACTTATCGATAACCGATAGCACCGTCCCTACACATTGTAGCACTGGGTGTTACAGGAGAGGGCGATCTCGATTTCTCGATGCAGGACACCGCGAATATTCGTTTCGAATTACAGAGAAAATCCGGATTCAAGAATCCACACTTTATGTGCTCGAATAACATAATCGAGTCTGTGTCTTTCACCCATAATACTTCTAGTCGCATTTTCAGTGCATGCTGGTTCCACGAAATACAGAATACAATCCATTTCCAAAAAGTCAAATTGTGCATTTTCTGTAACTGCAAGCATCGTAGAATATGTATGCAATAGGATTTCTTTGGATTCGTACAATTAATATTGTTTTTTCTTTTGGTTCTTATTTTTTGTCTCGGTCCATATTTTTGAAAACACATAAAACGTATAAAAAATATATAATTCACGCGATATTGATGATCTTTACTTAAAAAAAATCACACATATACTTCAAATCTCACTAAATATGTGCGCAAAATCCGAATGCAAAAGGTTCGATAGCTTTCCTGAAAAAATTGCTGAAAATTCGTGCAAAAGCGGTATCGAAAAGTACCTCAACGGATGAGATTGAATGTAAGACCGTGTTCAGACTAACTCGATTATTTGTACTTGGAAAAAAATCACACGTGTACTTCAGGTGCAGATGAAAATGTGTGCAAAATCCTAATGCAAAAGCGGTCTCGAAATCCAGAGTACCTCACCAAGTGAGATTGAACATAAGACTGTGTCCTAAGTTCGTACTGACCTGATTTGAACTAATTCCACGGTACAGAGTGGTCGAGGAAGGACCGGGAACAGGAAAAGGGTAGCTACTTGTTGATTCCGCGCGGCGATCATGCGACTCATCGCGGGAAACGGGAGGAGCGATTCCGGATCGATTCGAACAGGTTCGACGAGTCCCCCAGGACAGCGAGAAGGTTGTCAAAGTTGATCCTCTCGGCCCTGTTCGCTCGAGGTAATTAAAGAGACCGGAGACGCGCCCGAATACCTGGAAACTCGGCCGAGACGAAGATCGAATTGCAGTTTCGCGCTTTGGTCAACCTGCAAAATGCGGGAATCGTGCATTCCCTTCTTCGCTTGGTATATGTCTTGCATTTTCTTCAGAGACGAAAATTTAGTCCAACTTGCAGGACTAATTAGGACTGGGACTTCTGGTCTTGTTTGACGCTGCTGTCTTGGCCATGTATTAGATATACCTCACTTTC
>CM052243.1:4083642-4095566 GCA_028455795.1 Lasioglossum marginatum
TTTCGAGGGCGAGATTGATCCTGGATTGATCTTTTATCTAGCGCTTTGGACTACTGGTAAGGCGTATCCCGCACCCTCGTAATCCTGGATACGAGTCTCTATCCCCTTAATGATCTTGTACGAAGCATTGATATAATTCGAATAGTCGCAAATGCATAGAGTCATAGTCGAGAAAACCCTTGGCAGAGAAAAGGCGGAAAAGTGGCGTAAACGCGATTAGTCGGTATTCGGAGAAGTAGAAGAGAGAAAGAAAGGAAGCGTGGTAGCTGGACGAGGTCGCAGATAGGGTTGCGCCTTGGATAATCGAGTTCCCTTAAGTTCGCCAGAAACTCGCGCGGAAAGATCTCTCTCCATGGGGAGAACAAACGAAGAAACTTCTCGCCATGAGTTTGAATGGGGACGCGATGGAAGAAGAACTGGACGAAGAAGAAGAGCAGTAAGTGTAAAAATGATTTCGAAGAAGCCGTGCACTATCTTGATTGCAGGGAGATGGGGGGTGAATGATCTAATACCTGCGATTGCTGTTTCAATTCGCCTGATGGGACGGACGCACGTCTTTTCAAATTCTGTGTCAAGGGAAAAACGAGGAAGCCCAGAAGAGGAGGGTGTCCATTCGTCACTGCTTAAAGTTATTAGTCGTTAATTATAGCCGGCGCGGAACGGCGCGTGACACCGGAAGACGGTTAATTGAATCTATCCGTTTCCCCTCGGCAAACCACCTGTCGCATTTCCGATTCCCCTCGGGATACGAGGCTCGTTTGTTTCTCCTCGTCCCGTGGAGCAGAGAAAAATGCGAGACGCGGACAAATGCGTCGACGGGTTAACGTCGAACCTGCCTGCATTTGAAGAAACCGATGCGGAAAGCCGTTCTCTTGTTTATTGTTCAAAATACGATTGTGGAACGCGTGGAAACTGTAACCGTCCGGTTTGAATAATTCCGTGAGACGGATTAGTTGATTCGCATTAGCAGATTTCTACGTTCTTATAGCTGAAAGTCGCTTCTCAATTCAATTCTTTGATTAATAAATTTTGATTAATAAATCACGCCATCATACTATCAAGTTATGTACTTAAAAGTTGGAGAACGGAAGGAAGTGGTTGTTCGACAAGATTCGCGGGTTCGAGTTGATTTAGGGAAACACGGAGCCAGACCGCCCCGGCACCAAATATCGTGCGGCTCATCGAGCAATTAGTCCCTCCGGTGGCGGCTCGCCATTAATTAGCTAATGACGGTCGAATAAACCGTGATTCGTTCCCGCTTTGAAACAATACGCGCGCACCGCGAGCTGCGGTTCCTCGTCGGCGAACGTGCTCTCCAAATTGTTTTCCGTGTTGATCACTGCGAAATTATAGTTCGCAATGGATCCAAACACTCTTCAAAATGCTTCCACCTTTCTTGGTCAAATCAAATTTCTCTCGATCTTGATCGATCGATCCACAAATGTCACAATTCGATAGAGATACTTTTGCGAGTCACTTATTATGCGTGTTTCTAATAAATATATCATAACTTCTGCTTACCTCGAATCCTTTTCAAATTTTACTGACGTAATCTTGAGACCTCCCCCTTACTATAGATACCGAATTGTTTTATACAGATTAGTTCAGTACATCTTATTTTATTCATTAAAATTTGTAAACGTAAGCGTTCGAATACTTTCGTGAGCCACTGTATATACATAATATAACTTTATTGTTCCCCTCAGGATTACAATTCTTACAACACCTGCTCCTTTTTCCGTCTTTCCTCCTCACGCCGCTCTTACCCTAATCTTATTTCTAACTTAAAGCTATCTTATCTCCTAATTCTTATAGAGGTTTCTGTCTCTTGCAATCGGTGCATGCGATTTTTATTTTGCATAAAGATCCGCAGTCTAGTTATTATCATACATAGAGCAATCGGTATCAAAGCCTGCTTTACAATAATATTTTAACTTAAAAACATAGAAGAGACATAAAGATTTTATTCATTGTACGTGCAAAGAAAACAGATAGAACATTATTTGTTTCGTTTCCTGTTGCATGGGCGTGGCTTTGTTGCTCTTGGCGGAGCCGCAGCAATGCTCCACGGGGCAATCGGTGCCCCTGACTGTCTAGAGAGCTAAAAATCGCAAGATGATGGTACCAAGTCACTGTCCCGCGAAACATGCTGGGATTCGCGCCCGATCCCGCTCGATCTCGCTCGAGTGCGCGTCGAAGCTAGAGAAGGGCAAGCTACATAAGCGGTGTTTAACGAGCTGGCTGCACGCGCTAATGGGACGCTTACGACCGCGACGATGGACCGTATAAAACCCCGAGAACCATGGAATGCTTCTTGACTCCGGCGCGGCGGGTCGAAGCTTTTACCCGCCGCGCAGCAGGTCGCCACCCTCTCGACTGGCTCTACTAAAATTTTACAATGTACCAACGAAAAAAAGGCAGAGAACCGGAGGGGAAAGAAAACGGAACGAGCCCTCGACGAACTCGTAATCCGTTTAGCCCCGTGTTTCGGTGCCGGACGATTTACCGCTAGTCTACGGTCCACCTTCAATGAAGAACAGTTTGCGTCACCTTCTCGTGGTACTGGATCCTATTTAATATTTGCAGACATCGTTTGTGATTACTGGATTCTGTGATCTGATTTGTTTAACACACTACCGACCGGTGATTATTGCATAATTTTGAAGAATCTATGGTACATGGCTAAACACTTTTTAATGGAACCTTCAATAGCAAAAGCAATTTTCATCGTGAACTAACAAGTCATAATTTTGAAGAATCTATGGTACATGGCTAAACACTTTTTGATGGAACCTTCAATAGCAACAGCAATTTTCATCGTGAACTAACAAGTCACCTTCAATAACGTCTCACCTAATAGTTTCATTTAAGATTGCAATGTAAAAGAAAATTTCTATGCTTTCTTTTGGTACAGCATAGTTAGTGAAAATCCTATTAATAGGCTTCCGGTAGGTAAAGTGTTAATATACAACGAATTATAAATAAATGGACTCGGAGTTCAGAGTCGGGAAGTGTGTGACGTTTACACCGCCGAAACCGATGGCGCCACGGTTACGTCAAGCGCGGGTCGAGACAAGATTAGAGCCGGCTTCCGAATGATCGCGTGCAAAAAAACGTGGTAAAATTGACTGAAAATCATGACAACATTGTTGCTGGAAGAATGGGAATCGTGCAGAGTTGGGCATTAATCGATTAAAATTTTAACCGAGATTGATTGAATAATGTGTACGATTAAAAAAGGTAATCATTGAAAAATGGACGATTGGTTCAATCGATTGATGAAGTAAATCGTCAATCGTTGATTAAAAAAAGAAATCATCGAAAAATCGGAGACTGACTTAATCAATTATTGAGCAGTGAAGTTAATCGCTACACGGTCTATCCATAAATTGTAACAAGTAGGCACATAGAGATCGTATTATAGACCAAATGACAATACACGTAAACTCAGTTTAGATTTTTTAAACTTCAGCAGTTAATCATTAATCAATTATCCGATTGACGATTACAATTGAAAAAAATGTAATCGTTAACCGCGATTAACGACTAAACTAGAAGTTTAATTGTTAATTGCGATTAACGATTCAAGTAGAAATTTATTCGTCAATCGTTGATTAAATTTTGCCCAACTCTGGAATCGTGTTCCGTGCTTGTACCTGGAAAATGGCCGGTCAAGTAAACAATACGATCCAAGGGCAGCTCAGTCGTTCCGCGAACACTAACCGGTACGGACATTACCGGTGCCGTGCGCCAGTGAACCGCTCGTGTTGCGTTGTTTTTCTGTTATTTCTCTCTCTGGCGTCGTATCGCGAGTGTATATCAGTTCTACAACATGTTTACGGAGGTGGTCCTATAAAAAGAAAGCGTGCAGGGAAACGCAGAAGTGTGAGTAACGGAATAATGAATAGTAGCGATAATACGTAGAGAATTGTTGTCGACTTAATTGAGATCGAACTTTTTATATTTTGCTACATCGTTCGACAGCTCCGCCTACATTCTCCGATAATTTCCTTTTAAAGACTAACAGTATTAATTATTAGTCGAAGCACTTTCGTTTCGATACTTTCCATAAACAGTTACAGAGGCACGTTTATTTCGTTACCGGCTTGTAAATGTTTACGCAAATTTACCGTTAGCGAGATGCAGTAGTTCGTAACAATCTTCTTGAATATTTGATTGCTTTCGAAGGGATCGTAAAAATATTCGACGGCATCGGAACGGAACGAGACTCTATAAAATTTCATTGCTCGGTATTAAACACAGATTTTTCACAAGATGGTTTAGTTACGATCGCAGTAAGGATAAAATAGAGATACGGGAAAGAGAGTCGAGGGGAAATGGTTCCGTTCGGCGAGTCGTTCGCGAAATCGCTGGAAGATGAAGGATGTGGGTGTGAGGGACAAGGTTTAATCCCGTGAACAGATTTTTATCGACGCTCGTTTCGGGGGCCCGTAAAAGGGGGACGAGCAGGCGGGGAGAAAACGAGAGGCAAGAGAGGGAGAGACGATGAGAAGCGTTTCGCGACACTGGAAGTCGATCAGCGAGCTGGCTGGGACGGGCCCTGTAATGGGAACTAGCCCTAAAGGTTTCTCTGGTAGCACTCAACCACCTACTGCGATCTTCTACCCCACCATTTTGCCGTTTACGACGCGATCTCGCGACTTCCTGCTAACCTACGTTCGATCACCGGCCAATTATTCTTCCTCCCGTTATTAATAACAATCGGGGCGATCAAATAGAAACATTCTAGCCATCGTTGTTCATTGAAATTAGCAAAAAATCGGCCTCCCATTCGCCTCGGGTGAGCAAAGCGATACGAAAAAAATCGATAGCTCAAATGAATAGATTAATTGAATTTTTCAAAGTATTTAAATATTTTAAATAACTTTTTCACTGGTAGTCTCATGTTAGACGCGTCCTATAAAAGAATTGCAAGCCGAAATAATGGGTACCACGAGGGTACGGAAAAAAATCGAATATCTCGTTGAAAGAAAATTTTTTCCAGATAAAGTAAGTCGATCCTTTCCCTAACCCTTTCGGTCACGAATTATTTATTCCTGGGAAAAAATCATGGCTTTGCTAAGCAGTTCTTTGAATTACATTATGAGGACGCCATGACCGAAAGGGTTAATAAATAAATTCGGAAAATATTCTGACTCTACAATTTTCTCCTGTAATGTTCGAAACAACGGTTATATTATCGGGTGATGTATTATCTACAATAATTAGGGTGGTAATGATAGAGATTCTTCGAAGTCTGTTTAATTTTGTGGATTCGCCGGTTGGAAAACAGCGATTTTGCCGGGAAACGGCTGATTTTATCGACAGAGAGTAACAGGTGTCTCCCGGGCGGAGCTTGCGAGATAAGCCGCCGAGAGCGAGGTTCGATAAACTACCTATTGAGGATCGAAACTGTGCAATACGGGGATTACCGACGCGATTGCGGCGCACTATGCTGGCTGGCGCACTCTACGACAACGATCTCCTCCCGCGTAATCAATTTTTCAACCTCGTTTTTTATCAACGAGTACCTCGAAGACCTGCTCGAAAGCTTCTCGCCGCGATCATTCTCCTGAGAACAGTTTCTCCGAAGCGCTTCGGACGTTGCTGGTTCGCTTGAACTTTTCACGCGGGTTTTCCCCTAACGCGCCTCGTAACAGGTTTACAAATGCCGTGGTTAAGAAAACATGGAAGTTTTCGAATTTCTGCTCGATGTCGTCATTTGAAATTTCGCGTTATTTTTTATTCGTGAGGATTGGAGCTGCACTCATCAACGCGTGGTTAGTAAAATAGTAAAAAATTGTAAAAAACATGTCTCTTTTATAATTTAAAATAACACTTCTTAATGGAAGACCCTGTATAATCTGAGAGCACAGAAAAGAAGAGGAATTGATCAATTTTTGTTGTTAACGGTGCACGTGTGATCACATAATTTGACGCAGTTAATGAACATTTTAATCATTTTGATTTTCAACGTTAATGTCGTTAAAGCGATTACTTTTATTTCATGGAATCTTTTAGGCGGTCGAGCTGGCAGCCAACGTGTCAAAGACGCTTCTGCTGTTTCTCGCGGTCGACGCAAAAGCTTTCTGTTCCTCATAAGATCCGCAGTCTAATAAATAACGAGGCGATCGTCCGATCGTTTAATTTCCGTGGCGGAGCCGCGAGCAGTTTTCCGGGAAAATTCGAGAAACGGGAACGCCGTCAAAGAGTCGAACGAAACCCTGCTGATTGTGGAACCCTTTCTCAGGAAGAAGGGGATCCAATTTTACGAGGGACGAGGGACTTTGACAGGGATACTCTTGGCGTCCATGGATCGATCGGATCGAATCGGAACGAAACTCTGCCTCGTTAGCCGGATAATTACTGTGCTCGTTGCTCGCCCGTTTTTCGCCCGTTTTTCTTTCCGTTGCTCAAACGCCTCTTTAATTTCGCCACCGGCGGAAAACCGAGACGCTACGCTCGCCGATCGATTGGTTTCCTTGCAAACTGATCCTCCGCTGGTCCCCGGTAAAGAAATGTCGGTTGGCCGTTCGATTTTTGCGATACCCACGCCGCGACACCGAGAACCGAGATTTTTATTTGACCCCAGTCACGCAAGTTGTTGTTAGACTTTTCTGCGAAATAAAAATTGTCTGCGTTCGCTTGCGACAAACGGGAATTAAATTGAAATCTATTTCCACTTTTGTTGGTCCCGATAGGTCGGAAACAATGCTATCGCGCATTTCATGTTCCACCTACTCATTCGCGTCATAACTACAGTTCATCAGTTTACATGTTCAAGTAATTTTTATTGTCTTATGTGAGCCGTTTATTTTGACACTGGCCTAAGTCCATTCAAATTTAAATTGAGATATTTAAGAGTTTGCGTTTCAATGAAATTAAAAATATACGTATAGGATACCAATGTATCGCACTCCTTAAGTGTATCTCTAATTTACAGTTACTATTAATTTTAAATTTTAAACTCTGCATTCTCATCCATTGATATCTTATAGAAAATTTTATATCGTCCATTTTTCAATAAGCATGTTTTTGACCAATTTATTGTTTCTCCGTTAGAATTCTTTACCTTTTTAAAAATTGCATCCTCCAGAAATCTTGTTGATATGAAATCCTCTTGTTTCATTTCATTCAAAATAAAGTTATTAACGTTATAATAATCTTGGGGAACAAACAGTAAATTATTTTTCTTTAATGACATCAAACAACTGACAAATGGACTAGGGCCACTTTCAAAATAAAAATTTGTATCATTCTATTAGCCAGCTAATTTCCTTTTTACAAAAACTTTGTGATTTTAAATATATTAGTTACAATTTGCTTCAGAATGAAAAGATAACGTAGAAATGTAAATATTAAAATTGCTAGCTTGATTTCTCTCGAAAATGGGCCACTTTCAAGATAAACGGCTCATCTATATTATATTTAATGTAGTGTAAGAGCACAGGAAAGAGGATTTAATCAATTTTTATTGTCAACGACGCACACGTTCACAAAGATACAATTTTAAAGAATTGTTTCTCTTTAACATTTATATTCAGGAGTCGTTTTCGGTTTATCGAGGATGTTATTTCTCGAAAATGGCGTCGGAAATAGGCGCATAAGCTGCTTCCGCTTTCTAGGTGTGGTCCTTGATTCCGCATGCATTGCTTCTACCGCATATATCACCTGCTTATCAATAAACAAAATCGAAACTAATAAAGGGTCTTCCATTAACCCTTCGCCGTATCATTTTCTTTACAGTTACAATAATTAAAACGTCTTTATCTCCAAAAATGTTGTAGAAGAGATAAGAAAACTTATATTTTTTGTGTGGCTACATTTATTTTAATGCTTAAGTATTGACTACAGACGAATCAAATTTTATTTCATTTAAAAAGAAAAGCCGTAACATTCATATTTATTAGACTTTGTTTCATATCTTCATCACGAGTGCGACTCGTTAAAATACTAGGCAAGGGGTCAAGAAGAAAATTGTAAAGAATTGTTATTTGTAAAAACAAAACCTATATTAGGAAGGTGGAACATTTTCCCAGAATCCTTGTCGGTAACATCTGTTTTTTCTGCTACCACCTAGTGATAGAGAAATGGAAAAAAGAAATACTAATTTTCACACGTTGGATTCCGTGCGCGCGTAATTAGCTCCGTTTTTTCGAGCGACCATCTAATCACGCTGTGTCTAATTCGGCCAGGGGCCACGGGTTAATTATCGTTCACGGTGATCTTTGTTCACCGACAGATTTGCGTAACGCCTTTATTAGCCGTCGTCGCTTCTTTTTAGCGTGGTGCTCGCGTAACGACGGTCATCGTCAGTGTCACGTAACGATTCTTGCAGGCGAGATACAACGTTTACGCGGCTTCATTATCGAGAAGTAATTTCTCGTCCCTACGAGTCGCCAGGACGATCCTCGATAACTTCTTCTTTGTTGTTGTCCTACAGCGAACGGTCACGTTCTCGCGCCGCGTCGTGCTCCAACGAGATGCTAAAAGTTTTAAAAATTAGCACCGTGTTAGAACACAAGTCAGACACGTTGTTCTTCGTAGTCCGTTCGTCGAATTCCATTTAGTTTGATTTATGCGATCAGTTCGGTCGACGAGCGTTCGCCTTTCTGGTTTGCGATCGAAACGTTAGAACGCATTGTCCGACGCTCGTTGTCTGACTGCACGCCGACCTATTCCACTGCGACTCCAAGACAGGAATTCAGGGAGCTCGTCTGTCTCTCTCACTCTCGCTATTGACAACGACTCGATCGTTTCAAGGACACGATCCCTTGAAAGATAGCGAGAATTGTATTCGAATTTGCTAGGGAGTGGCTCCCTCGCGTCTTTGATACGGGACGAGTCTTCGTCGGGAGATAGAGACCTCATCATGACAGACCTCATCGTGACAGACCTCATCGAGAATGCATTGTTTCTGTCAGAGAAGTTTGAAATTCCCTACAGTCGGAAGGTGATATTCTCTCTCCTGAAAAATACATAGCCGATCAGAACTGCGACTAAACCGAACTGAACCGGTAAACTCTTTCGTTTTCTTCTTGGAATTGCGAGCGAAAGTCAGGATAAAAATCTGACACGTTGTAGACATCGCGGTGTGTACGACAGAATTTTCTCCGAATTTTGTGTTACACATTTTCGTTGCAAAAAATTAATGTCACCGAAGAAAGTTATGTTATTTCATTTTTGTTGGTTGCTTCAATTCGTGAAATATAGACGCCGATCTGGATCCAGATTTAGGGGATGACTCTGACCTTCACCTTGGTCCAGGTGACCTTTCTTTTGGAACCAGAACGACGGTTTAATTATGAAGACCGTCCCATTACGGTGTGAGATCGTGTTGTGTTCATGAAAGATTGATAGCGACGGACTCGGATGCGTCGCGGCGCTCGCGTAAAACTCGAACGAAGTTCTGGAAATGAATTTTCAAACATGTTTAATTTCCAAAACAGCTTAAATATGACAGCCCTTAAAATGAACGTGGGAAGAATGTCGTAAAGAAATAAATTTATTGAATAATTTTGGATGCATCTTTACAATCTCAATATTCATAAATTAAACATATGGGAACCCGTCGGGATAACGTAAACCTTGTAATAAATATATTTTTAACGTTGCTTTTAACGTAGCTATTTCATACATTTATTATTCATAAAAATGGATGGATGTCATTTCAAATAGTAGAAGGATTTAAATAATGTAAGAGTATTAACAGAAAAAAAAGAATTTATTAAAGAAAAAAATATTTTGTAGAAACATCCGCAGTCTATTCATTAGCAACGTGGTACAATTTCCAACTAATTTATGTTAACACTTTACCTACCGGAAGCCTATTAATAGGATTCTCACTAATTGTGCTGTAAAAGAAGGCATAGAAATTTTCTTTTACTTTGCAATCTTAAATGAAACTATTAGATGATGTTATTGAGGATGACTTGTTAATTCATAATGAAAATTGCTGTTGCTATTGAAGGTTCCATTAAAAAGTGTTTAGCCATGTACCATAGATTTTTCAAAATTATTCAATAATCACCGATCTATGAGGTTAAACCATATTTTGCATCAGATTTGTACAGATTTGTCGTTGTCTAAATGAGTTTGTGCGGTAGAGATTGCAGGCATTAGGAAATGGCACGGTGGATACGATTCCGCGTAATTCTCGATCGAACGATCGGCGAAAGAGATTTGATTCTAACATCGATGCGTCGATCAGAGTGACGCATCGGTTCTATCGCGTTTCACGGTCGTCGACGAGTAGATTACAGCTCCCAACGGCTGATGGCCAGTCTCTGTCGAGCCGATTACCTATCGTCGACTATCGATTACCGTCTATGCCCCCGTCTGCCAACAGAACGATCGCACAAAATCAATTCCCGAACATTATCTAGCCAGTCGCGAGCTGGAAGCGCTCGGAACGCCGCTGCTTCGAATTGAGCAAACTTGACGTTGACATGCTGTCTTCCTGTTTCATCATTTATTAACGAAACGTACCTGCGATTTTCATTGCATTTTGAGGGCAACGTCGAATTAAACTGCAATATTTTCAGTGTCCCACATTGCGTATCCTATACGAACTTAATTTTCATTTCAGTTGCGAATTGTTGGTGACATTTCCGGAACCGTATTTTATTCCACAAAAGGAGAAATGTAACGTCCTTGTTGAAATAACAAGAATTTTAAAACTCTTTTAATATTAAACGATTTTTGGAACATTTTGAATATTTAAATATTTTGCATATTTCAAGCTTTTATACCGAAAAACGGACCAGTTTTATATTACAGACTCGCTGACACCACGGATCTCTATCGAAAAACGCAATCACGTTTTATACATTTATACTTAGTTAGTATTGCTTACCGCGACTCTGTGCACATTCCGAATCAAATTCGAACAATTTCACGTTCGCACACCAATAAATCGTTCGACCGTGTTCGACCGGTCACGGTTTCGACGTCAGAGAATTTTACCACGGTTGCTTCTCATTTACTGCAACTGTGTTTATGTATCAAATACAGCGGGAAGCTTCCGGACACTACGTTCCCGATTTTTGAAAAATTTTCGACATTCGCGCTGGTTTAATCTCGCGGAAAATAATCGTACAACGAGAAATCTGTAGGCGATTCAACGCTTGCACTTTCGTAAAACCCATCGTTTGATTTCTCCGAAAATATTTTTACACGATACGGTCAGTTGAAAACATTCAACTGAAAACACATTTTTCCTCAAACTGATTTGAACTATGGATTTGAAACGTCTATGAAAAATTTGCAAAATTTTTTCGAAAAATCGTTGTGCGATTTTTTTTCACTGTTTTATGGATCAGGAACGACGAACCAGTTCGGTCGTAATCATCAGCGCAAACTTGGCGGCACACCTTCCATTCGAAGCTCGATAAAACGACTAGAAAAGATCATACATCAATTTTCAAGGTATCGTTGTAAAGAGGAAGCTTCAATCTTTAAATTCATGAGTTTCAGTCACGAAAAAAATTTTCCAAAGTTTCCACAGACGATCGAATGTGTAGCATTCTCGAGAAAAAACATGTCTCCAGTTTCTCGCGCGCTGCATCGTGAAAAAAATGCTCGAATAAAATGACCAACGGGGTATGAATCTAGAGGCTTCCAGCTTGAAAATGAGTTCAAGTTCATTGTGATACGATGATATTAAGTGTAGTCATTTTTGTGAGAATTCTTGGATCCACATTACACGTCAGTTTTAAATGAAATAAAATAATGTATAAAATATTTAACATTCACTTGCTATTGCAATTTGTCGAAATTACAGAGAAACAGTTGTTGTTTACAACTTCTTATATGGGGTTGATCTGTATTAATGGTACATATTCTGAAGATTTCATCAAAACGATGGCAAACACTTCCGAACACAATTTTGTATGCTTTCTCTATGAAGACTGAATGTAATTAAA